>JAESVK010001125.1:41326-117913 GCA_017140935.1 Hamamelis virginiana
AGTTGATTTTCAGTTTATACAAGTTAATTTCATAGTTGATTTTCAGTTTATACAAGTTAATTTCATAGTTTAAATTGCTTAAATCATATTTTCCATGTATTTAGATTCAAGTAAGTCTATTTATACTGTCATGAGTAGCTAAACACTTAGCTGGGATTGATGAGGGATGCTTGATCTTATTTGAGGTGATAATTTCTCACAGCATGTCCTAACTTGGCAGATTTGGGTATTTGTACTAAACACGGTATTTGCTTATGATCCATAAGGAATTGCTAGCCTTTACTATCCGTTGACAAGGTTTCTTGCCACAGGTAGTTTTTAGCACCGAAAGCATTCCAAGTGTTTGTAAAAATGTCTCAAAGTGTGTTTATCATGAATATCCTATTTCTTCCACAAGTTGGATAGTTTTTATTGTCAAATCCTCCGCCCAAACCATTCTTCAATGTAATTTGAGCGAGAAAATATCTGGTTTAATAGTTAAATCTTTCATCCAGACCATTATTCAATATACTCTGGATGAGTATTATGCTGGGAGCGGAAATCCCATGAACTCGTGATAGTGTTTATGGATCATGCCAAAAAAAAAAGAAAAAAATCCGAATCCTTTAACATATACAGAAGAATCCGTACCTTTGAGATCTGTCTCGATTGATCTCAATGAATGACGAACTGCAGAAGATTGCTCGAGCACTTCAAGCCTTCTACCGTATTCCTCCTATGCCAGAACGTAAAGAGAGAGTGGTTCTCTTTGTTCTCTCCTTGTTGGACGGTTGCCTCTAGGGTTTAGAGAAAATATTTCGTCTTACCCTAATGGCTGCCCAACATGGCATTTATATAGGCTACGGTAGAGACCCAAAAGCAAATAAGTTTTCGGGCTCCTAATGTAAATATTAAAACTTATTTACATTAATTATAATTCATTCCACTAAAGAATCATAATTGCACTCCCTAGCTTATTCGAAATTAAATTTCGAGCTCTATGTTATTAAATACTTATTAATCTCCCCACGTTAAGATTACAGATACCCGTTGATTAAATTAAATTACTAACAATATTATTTAATCAACATTTATTAATCTTCTCGAGACCTCCCACTTAACTTATTTGATATGTCGGATACAAAATCCACCTGCAGGGTTTGACATAGTCAAAACTTATAAGTATCCTCATGGGGGTATCATCAATCCCTATACTAGGACGTGGATTCCGTCAATAATAAATATTCAAAATACAATTAATGCAGTTATCAAACTCATCGAGATTATTGACCTATAAAGATCTCACTCTTTATGAATCAAAATAACTAACAATAAATGCATGTGTCCATTAATTATTTCGGGATTAAGAGTATAAGTATTCATAATAACCATGAGGTATTAATTATTTTATGTGTCAGTATAAAATAATTACCTCAATACTGTCCCGTTCAATACACACAAGTGTACTAGTACAAGAAGTTGAAACTAAACCATTCCCCGTAGTCAAGACAGACCTACTGAAATCATGTGCTACAATCTTACCGATAGTGTATCCAACTCCATCTCAGATTGTGAACAATAAGCTTATATTCTACAAGAACTGATGATCTGATCTTCTGTGTGTAAGCCGAACTCTACACACCAGATCATCTACTATATAGAATAAAAGACACACATGCATAACATTAGAAGATAATATAATGCAAACATAGCTCATACAGATTCTCATTTAAAATGCAATATCAGAATTCATTAATAAATAAATACTAAAGTCTATTACATAAAAACATGGCTTTTAGTATATAGTCCTAACATATTAATTGTGAGGAATTAGAACCATAGATGTGAACAGACTGAACTCTAAATCTGAGTTCTTTCTCTCTTGATTTAGAGTATAAATAATTTTTGTGTATTTTACACAAAACCAATTTCAAACCAACCCATGATTTTTATTTATTTTTCTCTATACTAAACAACTTTTGACAAGAATTTTCTAGTTTTTCTCTGACTGACTATCTCTGAGAACACAACCATGAGACTCCATGTATTATTATGTTTGCAACGGTAGATCCTACGCTTGGAATTGAACAACACTTTTTACAGGCAAGTAAAAGTGTTTGGAATTTGGAAAACTGATGCAAAAATCAGTTTTATGGAATTGCTTGAACTTTTGGGTAAAAAAAACTTAAATATGAATTTTTGGGTAAAATAAAAAGATGATGGGACTTTTAAGTAAAAAAGAACTTAAAATGGGACTTTTAGATACCCGGAAAAAACAGATTGAGTTTGATCAAACGAGTTTTAGTTGTGAAATCTGCATGCTGACTCTTTTAATATTTGAAACATTTTAGAAAGTTATTCAACCGTCCAAAGAATCTGAATAGAATTAAATTAATTAATTCGATCTGTGACCAAAATGATCGAAACAGACTTATTTTTGTTAATGGTAAACTTCTAATTAAGTCCCACCAAAAGGTGGGTCTTTGCTTTTGTTATGCTAACTTGGAGAAAGTACATGGATTATTGGATGGGAAACTTAACATTTTGCAGCTGGTGACTTTGAAAAATCTTGGAAGTTCTTAATTCACAGCCAAACATTCAACCCTGTGGACCGAAACATCAATCAAAGTTTAGCAAAAAGTTTTCAATTCTGAATCTTGGAAGCTCCCACGTGTATTCCTAATCTGATCTGTATAAGTCGCAGTATAATAAAATTTAAAAAAAAAAAAAATGTCATATATATAGTCATGTTAATATAAGATGCATCTCAAGTAATTTTACATAAGTTGACCTGTCTAGGGTCATTAAAGATAGATTTTTTCCTTTTAATGCATGTAATGTCTGCATGCCAAAAATCACATTAATCCAATGATCGGATTTTTTTTTAAATGTCATTATAAAAACCAGTATTGACATTTCAAGTCACAATTTCTTATAGTGACATTTTTAAAAAACTAACTGTTGGATGAATTTAATTTTTGAAAGGCATAATGCACATTAAAAGAATATAAATATCTAATTTAATAGTCAATTTTTTAAAATATCTATAGGCAGAATTGATAGCATCCAGCCGGCTTGATGCTTGCTGCATCCGGTCACCCCCATTTAGGGGGTGATGCACGTCACGGTTTCACATTTTGACCGTTAGATTTTCTATTCATGCAGTGCTTGTCATGCTTACAAAAAATCACAGTGATCCGACAGTTGGTTTATGAGAAAACTGACTTTAAAAAAAACTGGAATTCAAAGGATAAAAAAATGACAGTTTTTTTTCAGTTTTTTTCAAAGTCAGTTTTCTTAGAAACCAACCGTCGGATCACTGTGATTTTTTGCAAGCATGACAAGCACTGCATGAATAGGAAATCCAACGGTCGAAATGTGAAACCGTGATCTGCATCACCCCCTAAATGCAGGTGACCGAATGCAGCTAGCATCAGGCTGGCTGGATGCTAGCAATTCTATATCTATAGGATGTAATTCTAAATACCGAATGACTGTATATCTACAATTTTTTTACATGTACTATCCATGACCTCTAATTTGTATGTAACAAGCTACTTGGGGGTCATCATTGACGAGCCCTAGGATGACCCTACGAATGGTGTGGGTTGGACCCAGTCAACTATATACGGGTTCGTTGACTTCTGGAAGGAGCTTACAATAGCACAATGCCAACTCCACCAATAGGGGGTGGCCCTCGGGCGGCAATGTGAAACGCGCTTACGGCGCACGTTATTCCCACCCAATTAGACGAGTCAAAGAAGCAAACCAAAACACTAGAAGATAATATATGAAATAGAACATAAGAATTAATAGTCACATATCTCATTTCGATAGTCAAATGACTGACCAATGGCTGCATCTAAAACGAGGACAATGGCATGGCCAAAATTTGGGATGCAATTCAATTTGGTTGGATTCGATTAAAAAACTAAATCAAATCAACTTAGTTCATGCTTGAACAAGGACCAAAGTGAAAATGTACATGGAACTAAATCGAAAACGAATCAACCTTGCTTGATTTGATCGAATCGAATTGAACTAAACTGAACTGAGATCAAATTAATTCAATTTGATTCTCATCATTACTATATACTTCCAAACACATTTTTTAATTAAAAATATATGAAAATATAATTTAATGCAATAAGGTGCATATAATTAAAATAAGAATAAATTACAAAATATATCATTGATGCTTAGGTCAAATTTCACTTTAATCATTTTTGTTTTTAAATGCTTCTAAATAGTCCATAAACTACAAAGTTATAGAAATTTAGCAAATATAATGATTTACCACTTTGAATTTGATTTTCTTTATGCTTTTTATGGATGTATATATTATACTCCATTTTAGTGGTACGAAAGTGGAATTATGAATTCAACTACTTGAATAACTCGATTTAACTTTAAAATGAAAATATTACGGACCTTCAGAGTTGAGAAAAAAACATTTTTTTTTTTAATGAAAGAAGGGCACATCAATTGTTTATGACTATTTTGAAGTATTTTAAAGTAAAAGGACTGGAGTAAGATCTAACTTGATCATTATAAGTATTTGGGTTAACTACACTTTACTGTCTTAAACTTTGAGGATTGTTTCAATTTGGTACACAAACTTTCAAATTGCGTGATTTAGGTCAAAATTTTAAAAATAAGTTTTAATGTATGACAAAAATGGACAAACATCAACTTCATTAACAAAGGTAGCATGTGAGACTCGCGTGAGGGGTGAGGTGGATCATACGTGGATAAAAGACCCATTTTTCCGGCCAAACCGGCTATATGCCCCTCACGTGACTTCCTCTAATTTTTAATTTGGAGTTTCAGGAGGGATGCATGGCCGGTTTGGGCGATAAAATGGGTGTTTTATCCATGTAGGATCCACCTCAGCTCTCACATGCCACCTTTGTTAATGAAACTTAACGTCCATCCATTTTTGTCCTTCATAGAAACTTGTTTTTTAAAATTTGTCATCAGTTGCACAATTTGAAAACCTGTATACCAAATTGAAACAATCCTCAAAATTTAATATAGTAAAGTGTAGTTAACCCAAAGTATTTTTTGTAATTTATTTTTAAATAATTTATAAATTAAATTAAGTATTACACGAGCATATTATTATGTAATATATGAGTTCAACTTGTTTCCAGTTGGGTTCAATTTAAAAAAATACTTCAATCAAAACCGAATCAAATTCAATACTTTAATAAGAACTCAAATCATGATTGAATCAAATTAAATCTTGTCTAGATTAAATTGAATTGATCAATTTGATTTGATTCTTAGCATGAACTAATCTAAGTTGCACCTTGAGTCATTTAGAGCAACTCTATTGCATCAGTCAAAAGTGGAGCCGAAGTTATATTTTAGCTAAAAATCCAAAATTGCATACTCCAATGCATTAGTGAAACAACCCTCCAAAATTTTTACTTCGTTTAGCTCTAACTATTTATTTCCAAAACACATAAATGCTCGAGGATTTGTGCTTATTGGTTGAAGGAAAAAGTAGGGTCGACTCAATATATTTTGAGACCTATGACAAGAATTCTAAATGAGGACTCTTTGATATTCAATATATTAATATACATAACACTAATTAACTTTTTATATAGTTAAAAAAAATTATTTAATAAAAAATACAAGTTGTTGAACTTAGGGTCCGTTTGTGTTTGTTTTTTCTAAAGTCGTTTTTGAAGAACTATTTCTTCGCATATTTTTTTAATTTTATATTTAAACCATGACTTCACATATACTAAAAGTAATTGTAGAACAATAACTTTTAATACAAAAATTTTGCAAACCATCATGTCAACCCTCAAGTTGTTTAGAAGTGATTATCACTATATATCTCAAATCAAGTGAATTTTGAGTTCTAAAAGTAATTTTAACAAAAGTTGATACAAACTGCCTTTAGCATTGACGAATTAAGATGAAAATAAATTTGGGGGCCTTGATTGGGGAGGGGGCCTTGTGCAAAAGCCTAATTGGCCTATCAGTCCGGCCGACTTTGGCAAAGAGAGAGATAGAAAAAGCGCCAAAAAATAGCTCTTGTACATTGAAGTAGCTCTAACTAAATGACTAGTAATTATTATGGTATTTAACTAAAGGGTCATATTCCCCTAACATCTTATTTTTACACCTAAGTTTATACCTCGTTTTCAAAACACTACTGTGGATTGAATATTTTGAAAAACCGATTATTGGATTAAATATTTTTCTTATGCATGTCATGTATGCATAAAATTGGAGTGATCCAATGATCGGTTTGTAAAAAATATCATTGTGAAGAACTATTATATTTTTTTATTAATTAATATTATCACAGTTTTTATAATGATTTTTTTGAAATCTAACCGTTGAATTGCTATAATTTTTAAATTTTATGATATGTATAAGAAATGTATCGAATCGAACGGTTAGTTCATCAAAATATTTATCACGGGTAGTATTTTACAAGGAAGTAAACATATTGGTATAAAAATAAGATGTAAGAGGAATTGACCTATAATGAAAATATGAATTTAAAAGAATAAAAAAGATTTTTAGCATGGAAGATGTTGAAAGTTTTCCATCATTTCCAAAATTATAACTTGTCAGTCACGATGAACTTCAATCACAGGCCGTCACGTTAGCGATTTGAAATGGAAGTTTGGAAAATGGAAGAGTTTGGGTCCTTGGGAAATAAAAGTCCAACTTTATTATTATAAGTTATAACAGCAAAGAAAACGCCACCAAACAAACACACCCTCAAAAGAAAAGAATCAACGAGAAACCCCTCCTCAAAACCTCTTTACTCTCCACACATCATACATCATATCATATATATATATATCTACACATACATTTTGCATACTAACATATACCCATCATCTCTTTTGATTCTCTTGTGTCGTGGTTTTGACAGGTAAGCTACTCCGAGATCCTGAACATAGTCTTTCAGATTTCTCTTCCTGATTCTACCCACTTTTACTTTTCAATCTTTTGGTGAACTGTTATTGAGATTGAAGGGTACTTAAGAGCTTGTTGTATGAGATCAGTATCAGGGCAAGCAGAAATTCTATTTTGTTTGGCTATAATTGCATTTATTTATTTATTTATTTTTTATGATTGTTGATTTTCTGTTTTCTTCTTTTGGGTTCAAATTCTTTTGGGGATTTTGTTTACATGCATGTATATGAGTTTGTTTGGGTTTAATTACATATATTTGATTACTTTTGGCGTTTTCCCCTTTCTGGGATTGAAATTTTTTGGGTTTTTGTCATACGCTGATAATTGAGTTTGTTTTGTCTTAATTATCTTATTTTTTTGATGATTTTGAGATTTTCCCCCTTTTACAGGGTTCAAATTTTGTGCAAGCATATGTTTTAGTTAATTTGTTTTAATTATGATTTTTCATGGTTTCTTTTTTATCTTTTGGTCTGCAAATTACTGTGGGGTTGTTGTTTGCTCTTTTTGATTTCATTCGGATGGGTTTATGGAGAATTTATTTTATAAGAGGAGTAATTTGACAAATTTAATTGGTGATATATATAGAAAAGTGGTTGATTCGATCTGATATTTCGTTTTTTGGGATAAATTTTGTGATCTACTTCAAATTCCTATTGTGGATTAATTTTTTTTTTTAAAATGATTTTGTGGTTGTTTGTGCATTTAGGAAAATCAAAGGTGGGAGAGCTTAGGAGAAGGGGCAGACAGGTATGGCAAATAATGCAGCGGCTTGTGCTGAGAGGGCAACTAGTGATATGCTGATTGGTCCAGACTGGGCAATAAACATTGAAATATGCGATATTATTAATATGGATCCTGGGTATTAATCTTTTGCTTGACCATATTCATTTTCCTTCATTGATTGTTCAGCTCTGATTTTATTAGCATTCTTGAGTGTTTGTTTGAATTGAAATGCCAATGCTTGGAAGTTTCAAGGAGAATTTCCCTAGATGGTATGGATCATGTCCCACAGTGTTGACAGGATTAGGTCAGTGGTTAATGTAGACAAACAAACACTCACCAAGTATAGTATTTCAGTGACACTTTTGATCATCTACAGACTCTTGTATTTGGGTCATGGTAGCTGATACTTGGCTGAGATGCTTGTGCCTTGCTGTGATCGTGCCAAAGCTTTTTCAACACTCATTTGAGTTGACTAAGATATTAGAATAATTATATTGGGATAAGAGGATTTAATCCCTTTAAATTGTACCTGTGTCTTTGTTTAGATAGTGTAACCCTCAAACAGAAACTATCTATATGCCATAGTTCATAGTTGGGAAAGCTGAAAGCATCCTTACATTATGTAGCTTATTTACTAAGACCTGCAGGATAGCATTGTGTTACCCAAAAAAGAGGTTTTCTGTATTATTTTAATTATTTTATCCCATTCTATCAGAATTGGGCTGTCAGATTTGTCAAAGAAGAACTCTGATAATTGCTAAACTTGAATTACCTCACCATTATATATTATCATCAGAAACACTTATTCCATATTCGAACCTTTTGGTCCTTCCATTCCACAGTCTAGGCAAAACTTACATACCAAGGAAACACGGGTGTTTGCGTGCGGTTTAACACGATGATTTTTCAAAATTAAAATGTTATATGAGATTGGTATAGACAAAGTGTTGGTTCCGGCATAATATGAGGTACAATGTCTCTGTTACATAGGTACAACTCACAATTCTAGCTTTTTGCGACAAGTTTCTATCCATAGGTAGCATTAGTGTTCATAAAGATCTAGCCATAAGTAATAAAGGGTATTCCCCTTATCTCTATATACTTAAACTTTGAGCATTAATAAATGACTATATTGTATATGATTGAAAGTGAGGATTTCATTGTGGGATGCCATCCAACTGAAGTTTTAATCCTTTCTAGATATTGACTCTCCTTGCATCTTAGTTGTATTTTCCATTTCAACTCTTGCCTTTTTACTCGTTTGATTTAAATTTTGTTATTAGAGTTAGAGATAAATAGTTAATCGGTTAATCCTATTATTTCTAGGTGAACACAACATAACATAGCCATATAGGATAAGTGACAAATGCTGGTTATAATTTTGCATTAGCTAACTACATGCAATTTTTTAACTCTTAAGTAGAAATAAGTAATTTTAATAAAAAATGAGGTAAAAAATTTATAACAGTCTATATACTTGTGTCTCAATTTCCTAATTTCATATCATGTTGCTCTAAGGCTCTGTCAATTGTTACAAATTTTTTCTTCTGTGCTGCCTTGAGAGTTTTGAATGACATCTAACTGCTCCATTTCTAGAATTGGAAATTTAATGGTTAAATGCCCCGCCTATGTTAACTATGTTCTGTGGCTACCAATCTACCATCTTGGTGTGTATTCCAGTCTTTCTATGACTCAAAATAAGACAGTGGCCAGTTGTTTCCAGACTTTAATGCGTGGTCAGATCAACCAATTCATAGTAAAGTAGTCACTGATATACTTGAATTCAGCATCATGTAGTGCTTGGTTCTATTTCTTTTGAATGTCATAACATCTTACTACTAGTAGTTATTATTTGGGGTGGCACCTCATATCTCTGGTAGTCATTTATTTGATGTCATATTTTTAAGATCCCATTTCTCTGAAGTTCTCAATCTGATTTACCCTTCTAACTCTTCCATTTCAACAATCAAATTGCACTGAGTTCAATATTTTATTTTCTTCCTTCCTTTGAATTGGATTTGAATTGCAGGCAAGCAAAGGATGCCCTGAAGATACTCAAGAAGCGTCTGGGGAGTAAAAATCCTAAAATTCAACTTCTTGCTCTTTTTGTTAGTATTTTTTCTCTTCTTTTAAAACTTTAGAAATATGGCTTGTTCATTTTCTATGATAATCTCACAGTTTGCCAGAACATTGCAGCATATGATGTTTCGGTTTTTTTTTGACTTAGGTGTAGGGCCAGTGTTACCTTTATGAGTGGCACAGTTGGCAAGGTTTATCAAACTACTATGCTAATTTCTCCTATGAGGAGTACTCCAGAGAAAGGTTTGATATGTTGATGGATGGAGACAAAACTGCACATGCAAAATGATTTATGTATCCCCAAAACAAATATAATTGGTTAACCTAATAAGATAGCAATTATGACCCCAGAAATACTTGGCCATGGACTAGGAAACCTGTTATTTGCTGATTGAATAGTTAGCCTACTTCCACTCTGGATTTATTGTATAGATTGAATTTGGTAGAAATACATGTTGCCATCCTGCAGAAATAGAACTTAATGATTCCACAAAAGCTAATATTGATGTGTTTTTATTGACATGATAAATGTATACTAGTATATTCCAACTGACCTGGGACCTACCTTATACTGTTTAGGCTCGATTTGTCGAGAAGCTTGATGGTAAACTTAGGCTACAGCCTCTGGCCTGGTGGGCTCGGCTTGTGCTCAGTTCATTATAGATTAAGTTAGCTTGGGTTTTGACAATCCGATAAAAAGCTGTATAGAGATTTATGTTTGTTTTCCTGTATCTTGTGCATTTTCCAACCTTTTGGCCTTTAGGTTGTGCTCATTGTATAGTTGTCTTGCTACTTATTAAATACAAAAGAAGCAACTATTGCCTAAATATTTTGTTCTGGATTCTTATCTAGGTATTGGAGACTCTTAGCAAAAATTGTGGAGAGAATGTGTTTCAGCAGATTATTGAACGCGACATCTTACACGAAATGGTCAAAATAGTAAAGAAGAAGGTGTCTAATTCCTCCTGACCTGGGAACAGTTTCTTGCTTCTTTTTCTCCATTCTGATATTTATTAATTCTCCGCTGTTTTCTTGTTTCTATTTTACAGCCAGACTTAAATGTAAGGGAAAAGATACTAATTTTAATAGATGCATGGCAAGAAGCTCTGGGGGGACCTGGGGGAAGGTACCCCCAGTACTACGCTGCATATAATGAACTGAAGGTGACTGCTTACTCGATAACTTTTTCTTTTCCCGACCATTTCCCTTGTCCCTTTTTTTGTTCTCCTGGTTTTGGCATGCCATAGTTGTATCTTGCAGGTATTGATATCCTTTATTAATGACCATTTAGGTAAACTATTTGAAATGGAGAACTTATAAAGACTATACATTTTTCTAATTTTCTAGATCAAATCATAATGGCCTTGCAAATACTAATTCTTATGCGATCATGTAGTAGACCTCTCCAAACTTGATCAAGTGTAGTATTCGGATAGGATGAACTGTTGGTGCATTTCATTACTATTACAGCTTGTTCCCTGAGTATTTCATGATGGGTTCTCTTTCTTGTCAACTCCCACTTGCTGGGTTCATGCTGGTGCAAGTTTCATTTGTGGTGAAACATCCATTGGATGTATGTAACCCAGGCCTGGGGTGATCATTTTGTTCTGAAAATTTTTTTGCTGGCCTATTCGTATGCCCAACCTTATACATTGGTGTAGAAACTGCCACCAGCTATTAATGAACAAAGGATGCATAATTTGGTACATGACATCCATAAGGAAGCGTGGAAGATTCCAAATATGCACCAGAGATTTTGAAGGGACAACGTACAGCTATGTATCATAAGTTTTTAATTAATCAAAACTTTTTTTTTCTTTTTTATAAACACTCGTGGGAGTGTGGGACAGAGCATATTCTAGTTCAGTAAACAGAAGTTAAGGAGAGATGTGGTGCCTTTTTAGTTATTTTAGTTCAACTTCAATGATTGATCAGTGTCAACCTTGTGATCCTAGACAATGACTCTGGGGAAAAATGTAAACAAGTCAGAGTGGTGTATTTACATGTATGATGTAGATGATTGGTTTTCCATTTGCTTAGTCTGTTATGTTGTGCCATGAACCTAGGTCCAATGTTCGAGTCATTGTGTGGGATTGAATTCCTTCTTCTCCTGATTGGCTGTCATAAAAAAAAAAAGGGTCTACAAAGTCAAGTCTGCCAGCTGGATAACTTGACCTTATTTGATTTCAGGTTGCTGCGCCTATTTCCAGATGGCACACATTGGTATTGGTGTGGAACTTAGGGGTTCAACTGTTTATCCATTATGGAACTTGCTAACACTTCTTTGCCATTATTTTAAATTGTGGATGTCTAGTGCCTGAAAAATGGAAGCAGTGAAATTCTGTTCACATGACCAGGTCCTGAGTTGTAGCTGCATCCTGTCCACCAGTTGACATTTTTTTATAGTGTTTCTGCATAATTGCTGCTATTTATTTATTTATGGCTTTACTATGATATCCTTCACCCTCTTAACATGTGCATATAATCCATTGACAGTCTCATGTTCTCACGCGGTTCTAATTTAATTTGCTGTGTAATGTCTATTCACGGGTCTGCAATCATTTATGCTCCAGTTTTTTGCTTTCCTATCTAAGCTGGTTAAACATAGTGTTGTACCATAGATCCGGGTTCAAGTCTCCACCTTAGCTTGAGCACCACCTTAGCTTGAGCACTGTTTTCACCTGCTTGCCTATTGTGTTTTATATTGCATTTGTCCATCAATCTTACTTTTAGTTCCCAAAAGGAAATAACTTATAGTATCATGAGTTTTAGTGGGTTGCATTGATTTCTAGAAACTTCCATGTATTCATGTGGAAATATTAATCATACTAAAAAAATAATATCTGAAAACCTAGTTCAGTTCAGGACCTTCAGGTTGATGCCTTAATATTTAGAATTGATATCTTCTTTATCTCATAAACAATGAATCCATAATTTGACTAAATAACTCTTATTTGATAATTGACAGTCTGTTGGAGTTGAATTTCCACCCCGAGCAGAGAACAGTGTTCCATTGTTTACTCCACCCCAAACCCAGCCAATTGTTCACTCTCCAATTATTCACTCTCCTTCGGCATATGATGATGCAGCTATTCAGGCCTCTCTTGAGTCTGATGCTTCCGGCCTCAGGTACTATCTGAACAATATTTTGTATCTCATTCCATTAGTTTCTTGCACAGCTCAGGCATGTTGTTAAGGTTTATTTATAGATTTTTTTAGTTGGTTTCCCTTTGTGTTTGTGCCTTCATATATCAATTTTAATGATGCATCTTTCTCTCTCTCCCTCCCTCTCTCTCTCTCTCTCTCTCTCTCTCTCTCTCTCATCTAGGTGCTCTGACATATTATTATTATCACTTTGGACATTATATTCATACATATGTACATATATACATTATACATAGATGTGTATGTTTTTATGTTTTTATGTATGTATATATGCATGTATTTCTGTGTTTGTGTATACATAGATCTAGAATTTCAAATTTGATTCAAAATTTTCTTTCAAAAATGTTAGCTTTTTTAACTCTCTCATCTGGGTGCTCTGACATATTCTTATTAACACTTTGGACATTATATTCATACATATGTACGTATATACATTATACATAGATGTGTATGTTTTTATGTATGTATATATGCATGTATTTCTGTGTTTGTGTATACATAGATCTAGAACTTCAAATCTGGTTCAAAATTTTCTTTCAAAAATGTTAGTTTTTTTAACTTATAAATAGTAGTCTTTGATGTAAGGAGAGGTTTATAAGTAATTTCATCAATGGTACTTTTGAATGCTATATAAATATGACCACATAAGCACATCTATACATGCAATTGTTGTTGATTCCCAACATGGGTCTTGGCCGCTTATTCACTTCCTTCTCTCATGAAGTTCTGACAAATTGAAGGGAAAATTAGAATTTAAGTGTTCATACCTTTATAAGTGTTATTCTTTACGTAGTTGCACATATATTCCACTTGCAAAGGATCATTTCGGACTATCATTTGGCTTATAAATAGAAAACCAAGTGTACAACATTAGTTTAATTGGATGAGTTTAGTCATTTGATTTCATCAATTTCATTGGATTGTGCAAAAAGATTTGAGAAAGATAAATTAAAATTGCATTCAAAGGTAAGAACATATTTGATTATGCTGGAAAACATGTGAGAAAGTTAAACAAAAAATTGCATTTAATGGGTTTTAATATACTTCCTATAATAGGATCCATCAAATCATGGATCCTCATTTTTTTTACATATAGGTGACTAAAGTTTATTCCTAGTAATACCCGTATTTGTCCTTATCCAAAAAAAAAGGGTCTTTGTCCATTAATTGACAAACATTCAAAGGTTATTGCATTACTACTTAATTGACCATTAAAATAGTAATATAAATCACATGTATAGTCTTGATCTAGTCAACATATGCTTGCATAAGTTTTGTAAGCATGAAGCCCATAGATAATTGTGGGATGCATATTTTGAAAAACTGACTGTTGGATTAGATATTGTACTTATTGGATGTCTTGCAGCCCAAAAATCACGGTGATCCAATGTCAGAATTTCAAAATATAGCTAAAAACTGTGACCGCTGAAAACTGTCACAGTTTTTCTCAGTGCTATTTCTGAGAAACCGACCTTTGGATCACTTTGATTTTTGGTAGGCATGACATGCATAAGTATAGTATTTAATCCAACGGTCTCAAAATATGTATCCCACAATTATTTATGGGCTTGATGCTTATGTAAGCTTATGTAAGCATATGCTGACTTGATCATTTATGATCACCTGTAATCCATACTGCTGCACAACTAAAGTTCCTTACCACCACTACTATTGCTGCCACCATCCCACTGCTACATCGCCCACAATCACCATGTTGTCACTGTGTAACCATTGCTCTAAATTCCCTACCAATGCTCTGCCATCCAACCTCCACAACCACCAACACCATTGTGATGCTCCCTCTCTCTCCCTCTCTCTCTCTCTCTCTATATATATATATATATATATCGAATGTGTGTGCATATAACTTTTTCTAAGATGTATGTTTTGCCAAGCCCACAACTAGATTAGACTTCCTCCCAAGCATGTTATGTATACATAATATCAAGTTGATCCGACATTGAGAGCTCCAAAGCTTCCCAATATCAAGTTGATTAGAGTTCAGTAACCATTTCATCCATAAATGTGAGATTTTTATTCATAAAAAAACTTGAATTCATAGATCAAATGGTTATTGGTATCTGATCAATGTGATATTTGACATGCATGTGAATTGAGAAAGGTATATAACCCGACAGTAGGTTTGGCAAAATACAAGTCTCACAAAAAGTTATTAAAACTTCTGAAAGAAATTGTGTAAAATTTAGTGTCTGCACTGATCCTAATTCCTAACCCATTATCTATATATTTATATAAATGTATGTATGTTTGAATTCATGTATATGTATACAATGTTCTTATCTATGTGTAATGACTGATGGAAAAATGGTTTTGATTTTGAAGTGAATATGTGAATGATAATCATGCACATAATAGCTGGAAGTGATTAATTATCTGTCTGTAGATCTGTATCATCTGTGTTACTTAAACAAAGATGTAGTAGCAGAAGCTTTATTTTCATAATCAATTTATTTTCTGATTTTGGTGGCTATATCATATAGAGAAATCTCTCATTGATAGATAGTTTTTATTAGTCTTAAGTGTTGGTGAATCCTAAATATTAAATGGTAGTATTATCTACTCATCTCCTACATTTATATGATTATGCATTTCATACATCAGTCAATGAAATTTATTAATTTTTTTTTTTCTTTCTGACTCACATCTGCTAGCAACAGACTATGACCTAATTACTTCTCACTTCTCAGATTTATACTCTGGGCGTATTATTTAGTTATTATAACAGTATGCATCCTTTAGATATTTCTGTCTTTTCATCCCTTTCTTGGGGTAACAGGGACTATTACAGTTCCATGTGACATTTCTTGAAATTTTGAATTTTGTATTTGAGCAGCTTGGCAGAGATTCAAAATGCTCGGGGAGTATCAGATGTGTTAATGGAAATACTTGGTGCCTTGGATCCTCAGAATCGTGAGGTAATATATATATATATTTTTTTGAAGGATAATAAACCATCTCACTTTGTGTAGCCATTTCCATATGAATTTTTGATAAGTTGCTTGCATGTACATCTGGCTAAACTGTTTGTTTTGACCAGCGGGAGGCATTGCATTAATTTTCTTCATATTTTGTTTCAAGACAGCAGTGTTTTACCCTGCAACAAAGGATTTTAGTATGGTTTGGGACTTGGGATTATTGCCACAGTAGAAGTTTGGGCCCTTCCAATTGGTGAACTATTGTAGAGATGATTTATTTTCCAACATGTGCTATACTTTTACTTATTTTTCGGTTTGTTAAGCATGAACTATGAAATCTAGGCTAATTGAAACTTCACTAAAACGTTTCTCACTTAAAATTAATTGGTAATTGTGCGAACTATAGCCATAGTTCTTTTTACATATGTGTGAGTACGTGAGTTTGTTCAAAAGGAAAATATTTATGGAAACAAAATTAGGGGAGAAAAGAAAAAGAAGCTTCAGAGAAAAAACAGGGGATAACAAATAGCAGAATTGGGTGGAGAAAGCAAGCAGTAGTTCTATTCATTGCTGGAAAGTTTCAGCAATTTAGTGCCCTTGTTTGAGAATGCTGTTGGTGGATAATCTGTTGAGGAACTCTTTACTGTGTAGTTCTTCTATGTAGAAAATAGTTTTTAAACCTTCATTTATGCAATAACATATGTGGAGTTTCAAGATTAATGCATATTCTATACACATTTTTAGCTTCTTTCTGGATCCTTATTTCTACTTAAAATCTTAATGCATGTGAAGTGATCAATTTTACTGAATTATTTTAATTCTCAATATTGTGGCAGGGTGTAAATCAGGAATTGATTGTTGACCTTGTTGATCAGTGCCGTTCATACCAAAAGCGTGTCATGCTTCTAGTGAATAATACTGTGTAAGAAATTGACATGGAACTTCTGTAGGTTTTCTTTCAGAATGGATGATTCTGACAGTAGTGGTTGCTTCCCTTTCAGAGATGAGGACCTTCTATGCCAGGGATTGGCATTGAATGATAACTTGCAGCGTGTACTTCGCCGGCACGACGACATAGCAAAAGGAATCCCTACAGCAGGA
The DNA here is from genome assembly GCA_017140935.1 of Hamamelis virginiana. NCBI lineage: Eukaryota > Viridiplantae > Streptophyta > Magnoliopsida > Saxifragales > Hamamelidaceae > Hamamelis > Hamamelis virginiana. Next base: position 58,261 of record JAESVK010001125.1, read on the forward strand.
GTAGGAATAACTGAAACTTCAGTTACACCACTTGTGAATGTGAACCATGAGGATGATGAGTCGGAAGATGATTTTTCCCAGCTAGCTCACAGGTATGCATTTTATTTATTTATTGTGTTTTCACTTTTCTCAGTCATATACAGCATGAATGTGGCTACTTGTATAAGTAGCGTCACACCCTTTCAATTGCACTGGGTAAAGTTTGATAAAATATATTTTGTAGAAAAGTAATTTTTGCTATGAATTATACTATAACATTATAAAGTTAAAATTTTATTTGGCAAAAATTTAGGTTAAATTGAAAATGAAATTATTTAATTATGATGGAAGAAAGACCTTAAGATTGCACTCTGAATTGTATAAAGAACATGCATTTCTTTTCAGCAGCACCCAAAGGGCAACCAAGCAATCTAGTGAAAATTCTAAAGGGAATCAAATATTATTTGTTTGAAAGAGAGATTGAAAATTTAAGATATCAATAAAATTTGAAAATTTCATTTAATTCCAGATATGAAAGTAAGAGAAAAATGAAGAGACCAATATAAAAATGAAGATATAAGTTTGATTATGATTATTATTTATTCAAAGAGAAAAGAGATTAAATGGAAAATGAAATTAGATGGTGTCGGGTACTATTTTGTCGTAGCATAAATGTACAGAAACAAAAGTGATTTGAAAAGCATACAGCTGAAAAAAAATGTGTGCGCTGTGTTATTGAGTTATTGACAGTTAAATAAAATAGATAAAAATGTGAGAAAATATAAGTGAGATTTACAAAGAAAAATGATACTATATATATATTTTTTCAATATTTCATTTCATAGAAATAAAAATAAAAAATAAAAAACAGAGTTTACATCCTCTCTTTCACATAAAGAAGTCGTTATAGTTTTAATTATTGCATTTCAAAAACACACACGGAGAAGATCAAAGGATTGCAATCAAGAGAAAAAAAAATGAGAGTATTGAATTATAAAATTTATTGAGTCATTTGTCTTAATTTGTTCAATTGTTAAATAAATAATGAAACCACTTATTTAATAAACCTTGGTGACTTGTATTTTTAATATAAGAGCATAGAGAACACCACATAGATGCCATGTGGACGATCGAAGGTGGCTGCCCGGAATGTCATATATACTTGCGATTATGTTGTTGTATTCTTATGAGGTAATAGAACATAAAGCTGCCTTACTTGGTACCGTCCAAGTAAAGAGTTGCACGGTCTTTGCCTTCATGAAAAAGATAAGCTTTTAGACATGCAAGTAATCGTCTTTGATTAACTGTTAATGAGAGATGTGTAGATGGCAAAGCACATTGTGAATGAAAACCTCAAGGTTGGAGAATCTAAAAGGACTAGGGGAAATCTTGAAAGAATGTGAAGCAAAATGTTGAGAAAGGGCACATTTTGACGTCCTGTGGCAATTGAATCACCTATTTGATTAAACAGCAATTTTCGCACTAATTTGGCATTATGGGTTTGTGCCACACACACACACACACACACATATATATATATATACTTGGAGTGAGTTATAGGGGCCACCTTATGCAAAGTTGCTTAAGGTGACCTCCGTAGGACCAATTCTTTAATAGATTTTGAAAAGCTAACCGTCGGATTAGATATCCATCTTATGTATGTCATGTATGCCAGGAATCACGGTGATCCAATAGGTAGTTTATGAAAAAACGACTATGAAAAATGGTGAAATTCTTCAAAACAAAAAAAGGCAGTTTTTCACAGTGACATTTTTTTGGAAACCGACTGTTGGATCACTATGATTTTTGGCATACACGATATACATAAGAGGGGTACAATGGTCAGTTTTCCAAAATCTATTCTGGAATTGATCCTACAAAGTCACCTTATGCAACTTTGTGTAAGGTGCACCTTATAATAGACTCCCTGAATGTGTGTGTAGAGTGAGAGAGAGAGGGAGAGAGAGAGAGGGAGAGGGATCAACTTACACTAATGGTAAGAATTAGACCTTTACAACATTTTATAGCTGTTGATACTCTCTAGATACGATTGTGGTAATGTGATTACTTATTATTTTGAAATCTCCTATTTTGATAAGGATTCTTTTCCTAATATAACTTTCTTTCCAAAAGAAAAGCTCTCAAAATGATCGTTTCTTTTGCTTTCCTACTGAACACTTCTCCTCATTTTCAATTTCCAATGATCCAAAATCTAAATTGATTGTAGGCTTGAATATGGCATTTATTTATTTATTTTCTAATTCCGGAAGGGGAATGGACCACAAGGGCTATTTTGCAATAAGATCAAAATCATGGCATCTTATACTTTTACTCATGTTCAAACTTACACAAGTGGTTGCATTAATTGGCGAAATTTAGATATAACTAACATTTAACTTGAATTAAAATAAAATTTAATGGCAACATTGTAGCCATTTTCACAAAAAATTGACCCTTTTTTTTTTAATTGGTACTTATTTTGATTTGGGTGGGAGAGGAGGGGGTGGGAAGGAAGGATGTAGAAAAGTTGATTGTTAGAAATGATCCTATTAGCATATGCTTACTTTAACTAAAGTAAGCATGAAGCTCATAAGTAATTGTGAGATACATATTTTGAAAATATGACTGATGGATTAGATAGTATTCTTATGCATGCCAAAAATTGCAGTGATCCACCAACTTTCATAGTTGCATTTGTTAGAGATCAAATGGAATGAACTGCAGTGCATTTGGTTCTTTAATTGTTCTTTTTATTTTATTTTATTTTTATCACCAACTTTATTGTCCAAACTCTGTCCTTAAATATCTGGGTATCTTTTATTATGCAAATAAATTCACGCTCGTTGCACCTTTTCAGACCTTTTCCTTTTCTTGCATAACCTCCTGCTTACAAGTGTAGGTAATCGTGTTCTTGCAGATCGGCCAGAGATAATTTGCAGGGACAGGGCAGTATTTCAGCTAAGACGGAACCTGCACGAATCAGCCCACTTCTTCCTCCCCCGCCCTCATCAAGGAAGCCAATTAATACGGATGCAGGCATGATCGATTATCTCAGCGGTGATGCCTACAAATCTGAAAGATCCCCCGAAACATCAGAACCCTCACCCTACACGGTTCCAATTCATTCTAGAAACCCAAATTCCACCCCAACATTCACTCCAACACTATCTTCATCCTCTCCTTCCAATGCCACAAACTCCACCTCACCACCAATGTACACTAGACAGCCTGTATATGATGAACCATCTCCAGTGACCAAATCTCCCGAGCATCTCCCTTCAGCTCCCTGGGATACTCCGTCTCCTGTCAGCCTTCCACCCCCGCCTTCCAAGTATAACCAGAGACAACAATTCTTCGAGCAACAACATGCATTTTCAGGCGGTGCTTCTCATTCAAGCAGCGGTTCAGGTTCCTCTTATGACAGCTTAGTAGGACAGACCCAGAATATGTCTCTTAATTCATCAACCCCGCCTACACAAGCGAAACCTGAGGATGCCCTCTTCAAAGATCTGGTTGATTTTGCTAAAGCCAAGTCTTCATCATCGTTGTCTAAACCCAATAGGTCATTCTGAGTGAGATGCATAGTATATGGATTATGAATTATTTGTGGTGGTACAGTTTTTATGAATATTGTTAGTTCATTAGGTTTTTACATCAGATTGATCATGGGACACTTTTTATCGAATAAACATGGATGTCCATGCCGTTTAATTAGCATGTTAGCTTTTTGGAGCAGTTTGTCTTGCCTTCCTCCACCTCCTGTTGCTGGTGTCGCAGAGATGTACTGCTTATTGGATATATATGAGTTTATGTATGTATTATATTATTCTGTTTGATTCTTACATAACTCATGTTTTTTTTTGTCTATTACTTGATTGTTTGCGAGGGCCGATTGTATATGGTGAATTATCGATTCTTAATCTTATTTACTTGAAGCAATTTCACAAGATCTACTCGAGGGACACTGCATCCTTAGGATATGTTCCCATACAAAAATCAATGTAATTAAGCTCCTTTTTTTTTTTTTAAGAAAAGAAATCAATGTAATTAAGCATTGATGCATTGAAGAAATTGCAATCGAACGTGGATTCCATTAAGAATGGAATCAACCATTTTCAGTTTTCAAAAGTGCTTCCAGTCTGCCAAAATACGCAATTTCTAGATTTTGTGTTTTGCAGGAATCAGCTTTGCATAAACTTGTTTGTTAAATATATTGATTGGACAGAGCTGTCACTAGGGGTTACAATTTTCCATGTTAAATTTTTTTGCAGAATTCGATTTTTTGGATTACAATTTAGTTTAGATTATGAATGATAATCGCAATTGCGCGGTTTCAAATCGCTCCATAAATATCCACTTTAGTAATATACACAACCAAAAAAATTTAATATTATGAAGTCTAATAATATTATAGTTCTTCTTCTTTTTTTTTTTTTTTTTTCTCTTGGATGGAAAATGCTGCGTATTGCTATAGGCTATTGCTACAACTATGGATAGAAGAAACAAATATTGTAATTTTTATTACTATCAATTAATGATTTTCCAAAACTACCGTCATTTAGCTACAATTTGTTGTAGCAATGTAACTTACATTAGTCTCTGGTGATTTAGTGAGGCTTCAAAAAAATGGTTTGTAGCATTTATTAGTTAGCAAAGTTAATATATATATATATCAGAGGTGCTGTTATAAGGTGCACCTGATGCAAGATGCATCAGTTGCCCTCCTCTACAGTCATCTGTGATTAAAATTTTTAAAAATTGACCGTTGGATTAGATACCCCTATAATGTATGTCATGTCTGCCAAAAATCATAGTGATCCAACGGTTGGTTTCTGAGAAAACTGACTGCTAAAAAACTATGACTTTTTTGTTCTTTAAAATGTTATCATTTTTTAGCAGTCAGTTTTCTCAGAAACCAACCGTTGGATCACTGTGATTTTTGGCAGACATGACATACATTATAGGGGTATCTAATCCAACAGTCAGTTTTTAAAAATATTCATCACAGGTGGCTGTAGAGGAGGGCACTTGATGCAAGATGCACCAGGTGCACCTGATATTAGCAAGTCTGATATATATATATATATATATATATATATATATATATATATATATATATATATATATATATGATCCAAAGAAGTGGGCGATGCTACTCAGGAGACCCCCAATTAAGCAGCTGAGTATAGGTCACATTTGAATTCTTGTGTCTAGGTGAGTTCAATTCCGAACTTTATTGCTTTAATAAGCTCATGCCCCATACACAATCTGGATTAATAGCGAGCAATGTCAAAGGCACACATGCAACAGATCTCCTTCGTGACCCCACAAACCTCCCCTCCTCTCACAGCACAAGATCCATAAGTGTATTAATAACCCATCTACACCTTCTCCTTTTTTTTTTGTGTGTGTGTGTAGTTTTAGCAGTATATATGAGAGAAGCCATTAAAGGTTTGCCTGCAAACACTGAGATAGACAATTGAAATATAAATGAATATCAAAATGTTCCAACTTCCAACCGTATTTAATGACAACAACATGTAGGGAATATATAATAATTAAGAAGATGACAATGATGACAACAACAACATATATTCTTAACACTTATAGACTGTGATGGTGTGAATCTTTCATACAATTGAGTAATGGGTATCTGAGAGATCGAGAGAGAGAGAGAGAGAGAGAAGAACCCTTCCACAGCACGATGGATCACTTTCCGACCTCCGGCCTCCAAATTACTTAAAATTAACTTTCATATTAAAGATTTAAAGACACAACCATGCGAGTGATAGCAGGATTATTTTTTAGAACATTTTAAGTGTCCATGATATATCACATGAAGTATATATATATAAGTATGTATTTTGTTTAGAATATTGAGGAAGGTAGGTAGATGGCTAGCTAATTAGTATGGTGGACACAGTTGGTAAGCAGGTGGTGAATTATACGTTGGCTTGTGACCTTCACCCTTTCACAGAGACTGACAAAGATCCTGCGCTTTATGCTTCCTCGAACTGGAGGGTTACTTATGCTCCTCTTGTTCTTCATTCCTCCTGCAACTGTCCATCGATCCATCGACTTCATCTCCTCAGCCCCAGCCATGTTTTTAGTACTCATCACCCCATGAGATAGAGTAAGCACCTTCTTATCCATCACCCTATTATGTGTGTGTGTGAGAGAGAGCTAGAGAGAGAGAGAGAGGGTGGGGGGGTTGTTTATATAAAAGTGCAATATATATATATAATTGGGTGAGACTTGAGAGGAACCTTCGTGCCACCTTCATGCACTCACTATGACTGGGGTCTGTTCTTATTTCCCAAGCACAAAGATGCTAATATATTTGTCCCAGCTTATGCCAGAATTTCAAACCAATATAAGAGTACAACCCATGCAATGTTTAATATATATAGATACGGATTACAGTCGACCCGGTTGTAGTGGACTCATATATTGCGAACTTTCTATGTAAATTTACAAGGATGGTATATATCCAAAATAATTTGTATTATTTCAAGCATTTTGTAATATAAACACTTTTTTTAGGTGGGTTGGGGCCCTGGTTTCTGAGTAAATACAAGTGAATTAAGCATGCACTGTTACAAGTTGGTTTAATTTGGCTTATTTATCAATTACTTTTTCTGGAAAGGTAACTTCCCACCATGCTGTGGTCATGTTGTCCTTTGCGCGCGCGCGCTCTCTCTCTCTCTCTCTCTCTCCTTCATATATATAAAAGAGAGTTGATATTAAAGACCAACTAATAGGTTTTTAATAATATCATGGACCACCCTTGCAGGTTTCAAATTAATGTTGCTATCCTACTCTCCTTTTATATATTAATTTCAATTCTGAGAAATACCGTGAATTTTAAATGCAGGATTTCTGTTCAAACACACAATAGGAGGTGCCCACAAGCCTACTATGAGTGAGTGATAATCTCGTATCTTGTTTGAGTACTATTAATATAAAATTCAATTCTAACTAAATTCAATATTATTTTCCCGAGTTGCCAATTAATAAATTAAATAAGACCAAGCTTAACAAGGTGTTAAAGACATCTAAAGGATGGAGTGTAATTCGGGATCATTCTTCCCTAGGCCAAATAGTAATAGAAAAAGGAAAATCATCAATCACGGCCTAGGAATGAACTGTATGCTAATCAAAATAAAAATAAATAATAAGTAATTAAGTGATGCTAATAATTTTGCCACAGTATTCTAGCTGCTCCCTATCCCTTTTATATACCCATGGATATCAATACTATATTACCAATCCGTTAAGGTTTAGTTGATCTAGAACTACGTCTCATGAAACGATCCAAGGTCTTGTGAGTTATGATCGATTAAACCTTAGTATCTAGCTAACTATACTATGAATGAGGTTTACATGTAATTTTGTTAATTTTGGAGGCTAGTCTAGACCCACACTGGTAGTATATAAGCATAGATACCCAAAAGAAAAAAAAAAAGAGTAGCATATTACCGTTATCCGGGTGGGTCCTATATGACTTTTTTGTTTTTTTAAAATGTTATCATTTTTTAGCAATCAGTTTTCTCATAAACCAACCGTTGGATTACTGTGATTTTTGGCAGACATGACATACATTATAGGAGTATCTAATCCAACGGTCAGTTTTTAAAAATTTTCAACACAGGTGGCTGTAGAAGAGGACACCTGATGCAAGATACATAAGATGCACCTGATATTAGAATTTCTATATATATATATATGTTCGTATCAATTCTACCTTACTTTATTAAAATCAAAATCAGATCATTTCACTATATAAATTATATTTGAACATCAAACAAAACACCTACACACATGCACACCACTAGATGATGAATGGTTATTTTACAATATATGGACAGAATTAAGAATAATGCACATACGCATAGTAATTAATTTGTGCTGCTCAATATTTGGCATGACATGAGCTAGGGTTCTCCACTGTCACAGAGAAGAAAACGAACAATTTTCTGAGTTGTAATCTTAAGCCCATAGAAGAAACCAGCAAAGATTTTACGCTTTATGCTTCCTCTAACAGGTGGCACCATGCACTTGTTGTCACTCTTTCTGGTCTGATCTTGATCACGTGACCTAATTTTTTTGCACTCATTCATCTTCTTCTCCATATATGTAGCTTGAGCTTTAATATATCAGCTAGGGATATGGAAATTGAGCAAGGAATTAAGGTGATCGAGAACTAGAGAGAGAAAGAGAGAGAGTCGACGTAGATCGAACAATGTGAAGTTAAGAGTTTGAAATGAAGTCATGTTATATATAAATTATAAAGATATTAATTAAGGAAAGTGCATAAGTAGTATGGAGATAACTAGATAAGAGTTACGTTTGATGAAGAAAGCAAGCTGACCTACATTTTTGTATCTAGTTTAATGACATAATTAACCATAAGTTGTGGGGTTTAATTAAGTTAATTTAATAATTAAAAGGTCTTTATCGATGTCAATCCTAATCATCATTTGTAACGGTAATGGAATAAAAATTCATTTTATTAATTCTAGCTGCTTAATCAATCACGACATTGGGTGCACCGCGGTGTGAACATATGACTATTATAGTAGATGGTTCACAAATGGATTTATAGAATGCAACAAGTAGGTAAGTTAATTAATTAAATATGATTCGAATCATATTAATTTTAGACCACATTTTTTAAATCACAAAGCTGATTTTATTACGATGCCATGTCTAAAAAATATGGTCTAAACTATACCCATATATATTTCTCTTATTACAAATCTAATTGATTTTATTTTGTTTTCTCGAGAGCTTGGGAAAAGGAGTGTAGTCCTCTCTTTAATTTTCTTAGTTTAAATTAATTTTTTATCTAATATTTGAGAATTTAAAGTCAAGATCCTTACATACATTATCTCAAAGACTCAACATAAGAATTATATTAGGTATGTAGAAGAGAGGTGTTTGTTTGAGTCATCAATTGAGAATGCATGACATAATGATCATATCTGCATCAACATTGAAGAGTCATCCTAGTCACAATATAGTATGCATGGCTTACATAATATATATACATATACACAGGAATGCTATGTTCAGGTCTTCATATAACCGATTTTAGATAATAGTTTGTAAAACTGATCGTTGGATTAGATGTCCCTCTTCTGTATGTCATGCCTGCAAAAAATGACAGTGATCCAACGGTTGGTTTTTGAAAAATGTCATTATGAAAATATGCAACTTATTTGTTCTTCAAAATATTATTATTATTTTTTTTAACGTCAGTTTTTTCAAAACCAACCGTCGGATCACTGTGAATTTTTATAGGCATGACATATACAAGAAGGGGATCTAATCCAACGGTTGGTTTTATGAATTGTCATACAAAATTGACCATATGAAAATGACTTTACGCAACTTTATATAAGGCCAACCTGAACATAGCATATATTCCTATATGTGTGTGAGGGAGGTGGGGGGGTTGGTTTATATTAAATGATATATAATAGCAATGTGCATGTACATGGTATATTAAATGTTCCAAGCCGGCAGGAAGGTTTTTGGTACATCATTTTCTAATTATTTAAATATATATGTACGTGAACATACAAAAATGATCAAGTAAGGACCGGCCTTAACTTTAATTTAATGTCCACTCATTCTTAGGTTATGTATTTTGAAAAACTGACCATTTGATTAAATAATCTTGTTATGTATGTCATGTCTGCCAAAAATCACTATGATCCAATGGTCGATTTTCAAAATACGGATTGCTAAACAATTGTTATAGCATCTAACAGTAAATACTGTTAGAGTGTTTTACGAATTATATTTTCAAAACCAATGATTAGATTACTGTAATTTTTGACAGACATGATATACATGAAAAGATTAACTAATCCAATGATCGATTTTTCAAAATACATATCATATGTGAGAAAATGGTGAGTGGGCCTTAACTTAATTTAAGGACCGGTCCTTAAATGATCATTTCTACTTATGTGTACGCTTGTGTGTATATATATATATATATATATAATGAAAATGACTATAGGTACATGAATTTTTTATAAGACCAAGGTTAGGTGACAGCTAACGGCTTATGGAATTAAGTTATTTGGAGTAATGTTAGAAATTTCTATTCTGAATCTGTACGTACCTTACATGTACTCCACTTTATATTAATTAAACTTGACACCAACGCTACCCACCGTATTCACACGCTCATGAAAAAGAGATAAAAGTGTACGTGTACTGTAATTAGATGCATGCCGTGTAAACTATAATATTCATGAAGATATTTTCTTTGGATCTCGGAAAAAAAATAGAATTATTAAAGAATGATATTGAAATTTTATTTAGATATATATTCCTTTTAAAACATTTTTGCTCTTTTTCTTTCTCTTTCCTAAGACATCGTTTGGTTCAACTTTTTAAAAGTATTTTTTTTTCACACTTTTTAAGAATTTGCAATATTTGATTTTTTTGTTAAAAAATCAAACATTACCTTTTAATTTTTTTCCTTTTTTATTAAAAAAATCATACATTGCTAATATGAAAAAAGAAAAAAAAATTAATTTTTTTTTTTATTTTTTTGTAAAAAAATTAAATATTTTAATTAAAAAAAAAAAAACAAAAAACAAAAAAATACTTATAAAAAGCAAATCCAAACGGTGCCCTAATTTTTTCTGAATTCCAAACAGAGGGCTAAGTTTATAAATTGCTTGGTATAATTATACCAAGCAATTTCATCTCATAAGTACTTAAAATTTCATCAAATTACTTTCAATAATCAAACCTGAGGATTTGCAGAGGCAATGTATTTATTTAGAAACCCTTCTAGCAATCATGTCTTTCATTTTATTCTTAATGGCATTTCTTTTAGGGAAAATGATATTTTATAGTATCTTCAAATTTGATGTGAATATTAATGTGCTTCTTAAAATTTACTTTTATTTGATTTAATTAATCCAAATTTTGTAAAATTTGTACTAATGTGGGACATTAACTGACAGAATTAATATTTCATCTGTTAAAATTGATAACTGTTAATTGGGTTGTTACTATAATTAACATTAACTGCATGTGATGCATAGCAAAAATCACATGAATTCAATGGTTGATTTCTCAAAATAGCAACCGCGAAACATATCTAATCCAATTATCAGATTTTACAATACCTATCTCACATTATTAAAAATAAATTACCTTATCCAAAATTGTGTAAAATAAAATACACTAATCTCTCATTTGTCTAGTGCAACAAATAATAAATAAATAAATCCTCAATATTTGCTTAGGCCGGCCGGCAACGGAAGGTCATTCATTACATGCAAGCAATAAGCATATTGGATGAACGATTTTAGGTCAAGAGTCAACACATCCTTTGCGAGAATGATGTTTTTATTTTTTATTTTTTGTGTATTTTGTTGAAGACAAAGCAAGATACCTCCATACTGTTTTATATGTTGCTGAAGACAATGGGATTAGGACTTCAAATTTGAAATCAAACATGAATGACTCGACCTTTCCTCACCTGTTTACGTATTTAATAAATAAAAATTCCATTCGTCCTTTTTTGTTTTTTTTTTCTGTCCTCTCTCGTACATCCGATAAACTTGGAACGGGTATATCAATAAATCGACCATTGGATTTGATGTTCCACTTATATATATCATGAATACAAAAAATCACATTAATCCAATGGTCAATTTTTATAATTTTGAAAAAAATAAAATAAAAGTATGAAAATCCGTCACGATCTATTTTCTGAAAAACCAACCATTGGATCAATGTGAATTTTTGTATCCATGATACATATAAGTAGAACATCAAATCCGACGGTCGGTTTTTCAAAATAATTGTTCAAATTGGTTAGATGCACAAGAAATGACAAAAATGGAAGACGAATATAATTATTGTTTAATAAATTTAGAACTAGGAAAAAAAATTGCATAGGCTCAACATAAATTTTCTTTATATATTTGACTGTTGATTTATTTGTCTAGTGACATGTATAGATATGCGTTCTTGGAAGAGAGATTTCGAATATGAAAGTACATTGATATTCATTTATTAATAGTAGGATCCGGGTGTGGACTGCGGTAGATTTTTATCATTGGAAATTTTTTTTTTCTTTATATATATATACACACACCTTAATTTCTGTTAATTTATTCAAATTTTGGAATAAATGGATGGTAATGAAGAATTTTTCTTTACTTAATTTTTCAGTTTTTTTTTTTTTTTTAATATGAAAAATGCTATGGAAAAAAGCATGGTTGGACGAACTCATGCATATTAAAATAATTTTGATTAAAAATTGATAAATATTATTAATTTAAGATAAAAATGAAGATATGGCATATGCTTTTAAATTAAGGGTTATACCATGAATCCCTCACATAAACATTTTATACCATTAAGTTTAACAGTTATTTTAATATAAAAAATAACTAAAAAATTTAAGAATCTTATATTATAAAATTGAATCCCATGTTTTAATTTTAAAGTCGGAAACTTTTGAATAATTTTTTCTTGAATTAAAGCATCTGAAATTGCTTAAATAATGGGAGAGAATTTAGAGCAAGATGGTTGAGGGCCCACGTGATAGCTGGACTCTTAAAATATTAAGCTTAAATAAAAGATTCCTAAAAGCGCAGATCTAGCGAGGAAGACGAAGGAGTCCTACGTGGAATTGATGCCCAAGTGACTGGGCAATATTTGACATAGACCAATGGTTCTTCTTTTTTCCTCTCGTTTTTATTCTCGTAAAATAGACCAATGGTTGCGTACAATTCAGAAAGTAGTTAGTCGTTAAAACCAACTAGATTCAGAGGAGACCCAGATGGAGGAGGTGAAGTGGCTTAGACGTGGACAGCTGGACGCCTGTTATGGTTATTGGTTGCGTACGTGGACTCTACAAGGTTCTGACTCCTTTCCTGTCATATTGCTGTACCGACATTTTAGGTCAATAAAAAAAAAAATCTAATTTAAATATATTACATAAATGAGTTAGATCCAAAAATATTTACCACACAATCTATAGGCATTGTTTTGGACAAAAAAATATCCTTTTGATTGGGGATCGGAGATTCTTCAAAAGGATGGAGATCCAGTTTTAAGATGGGGATTAGGGATCATGTATTCTGATGGAAATTCTTCAAAAAGTATTTTTTTTACCGCTAGAATGGTATTGATACTGTAGTTATAGATTTTTCATAATGGCATTTTTGTCAAAAAAAAAAATATTGGCCCAAATATTTTTGGATCGGTTTCGTTTACGTAATATTTGAATAATTTAGATTTATTGCTCTAAAATTCTCTTGTTGTATTTCACATTTTCATGACTCAACAATCAATATGAATCTTTTTTAATTTTTTTGCTATACAGGTATCCTGGCCAGTTTGCGCGTATCAAACTAAGCTAGTCCTGCACCCCGAACAAAGCTTCTAAAATAAGGCTTGCACCTTGCGGTCCATGGCCCCAGATATTAGTAGATAGTGGGAGTCGAACATAGAACCAATCAGTATGAATCTAACTATGGAGATTGGAGATTGGAGATTAGGAAGTCACTTCATGGAAGAAAAAACAATGTTCTTCAGGGATTTCTGCAAATCTCACAGTCCATGGTTCATGTTTGGAAATTGATTTGCAAACTCCTAAGGTTATGTTTGGCCGCCAACTCTGAAAACAGTTTTTTGTTTTCAAAGTTCAAAAAAATTGTTTTCTGTTTTCAGAGTTCAAAAAAATTGTTTTGTCTCCCAAAACATGTTTGGCTCTTCCTGTTTTCCCAAAATAAAATCTAAAAAATAGAAAACAAAACAAGTTTTAGGTTAAAAACAGAGAACAAAAATAAGTTGTTTCAAGAGAACAAGTTTTTGTTCTCAAAAAAACACGGGCCCGAGTTGCGACCTTCAACCTTCATATCCGATTTTCTCCATTCTTCAACTGAATCCTTTGCTCCTCCCAGCACGAAGAGACGATCAACTCTGATTTCCGGCGGCCATCACTTTTTGCCGACTATCATCTCCAATTTCCGACGGCTTTCATCAACTTTCCAGCAAGGTAATCTGATTATACTCACTTATTAGGTAGATTTGAGGTCTATACTAAGTTTTTTATGTGGATATTCTTTCAATGGAGTAGATATATGTGTTGGTGCTGTAGATCTGAATAGAAATTTCAGATCTACACTTTTCAATGGAGTATATATATATGTGCTGGAGAGAAACCCACTCGGATTATCATCAATAGATGGATCTTATGGGTGATTCTACTATTTAGTTTTGGGTGGGTTTTGTTCTTATGATTTGCATTCCTTTTATATCAGTCTGGAAATTTCTTTTATCTGAGATCTGTTACATCTCAATGGAGTTTTTCGCTTTGCCGGAAGGACCTACAGCCCTCGATGTCCTCAATGGAAGAAGCTCGTCTCCGCCAAATCTGTATTCTTTCTTAGCTCGAATCCATCGAGTCCGGTCTCGGACTCACCTAATCCCATCATTAATGTATTCAGTGCTGACATCATTGTTGCTCGTTGATCTCCAAAAGAGCAAGCAAAAAAAATGAAATTAATATTGTATTTTTAAAACCACCATAAAATATGAAATTTCAACCTAATCATATAAATATAGCTCATCTGCATTCGAATATTTTTTAGTCAAATGTTATTGGGGAGAGAGAGAGAGAGAGAGAGAGAGAGAGAGAGAGGAATGTCTTCAATCACTCATATGCTATCCTCCAATAGTTCCTGATGTGAGCCTGAGCTGCCGAATTAGGTCCAATTCAGGCCCAACTTGAAGTTACGATTGTCCCGCATCAGTGGGGTTGGGTGGGTGTGTGTTCATATAGATTTACAGGCAGCATTCTGCGCCTCTAAAAGTTCCTTAAGCTTTCAGAGTGTCATGTGCATTTAAGACCCTTATTGATAAAAACAAAAAATAAAAAATGAATAAGTGGACAAAATCTTAGACCAAAAGTTTCAAACCAAATGATGTGTCAGAATAATACAGTCTTGATTTCTGTACATTTTGAGTTTAAGATTTGGTCGATCTAGCATTATACTCCAAAATAAAAAAGACTTGAAGCTATGATTTTACTTTTTATTTTTTATTTTTTGGGTATAACATCAGCACATCAGTGTATTATTATTAGAACGAATCTAAGCCAAGACCTAAGCCATTCCTCCACCCTCCGTCACCAGCTGGGCTAGCCTCAGTCAAGGCTTGAACTTGCAAATTTTCTAATCAAACCTAGAAACCTAAGCTTGTAGGTAGAGGACTCAATACAGGTCTATGAAGTTATAGCAAGCATTTTATTTAGGCGATGTAGGATAGAGTGGATTCTATTCTTCTACACTCCTCTTCACGTGCAGGCCAAGCCTTGTCACGTGAATAACAAATGCTCTGACACCATGTTAATTTTCCAATTAAAAACAAAAATAAAATAGAAAATTGGGGGATATCGTGCTCAAGACCTGGGCTGGGACTGGGTTTGAGCTTGGACTGTTTTGGGTGCAATGACCCTACAGTGATCAGCTTAACAATAATTCAAATTGGCCCCATCCTTGCTTGGTCCAGTCCATTCTACCCAGACTTGCTAAGCATGTTTGAATGGAACACAAGAATAAATTTAAAAAAAAAAAAAAATACAAAGCAACAAAGACATCAGCCATTTATTAACAAATGAAAGAATGGTCTCAGTTGCACAAGAATTGTGAATCAGGATTTCCAATGGAAGAAATGTGTTAAATGTACAAGAATCAATAGACCCCCCAAAAACAATACTTGTTTCAATGCAATTTGACCTCCTCTCCTGGCTTTTGAGTCTTCCCAAAGGGCTTCTTAGCGTTCTTCCCATGATAGCTCTAATCCTCCTCAGGCCTCAGCATTTTAGAGTTGCAATTCTTGAAGAATGAAGATCAAAATTACCTTTGAAATTGTGTTTCCAAATGAAATACACATCAAAGAAGGAAGGCAAAGAGGGCTTGGAAAATGGATTTTGGGCTTCCCCGCTTCCCAAGATGACGGGAACCTTCCTCATTTGCAGTTAATAAACCGTGGATTTGATCTCTATGTCTTCCCTGAAAGATAAATATATAAACAGTCACTCTGGTCATATGCAATTCAGTTGCACATTTTGAAATATAAAGCATTTTTCATAATTACAGAGTACATAGTCCCCATCGGATGGCTTTAGATCAATTATGGCTTCAAGAGTCAATCGATGGGATTATTGGAATTGAAAAACAAACCTTGGCTTGGTAAGACATGACTATCAATGTAGTACATTTATCATTCTTAAACAGAAGTAGCATGTGCTTACCTCTGCAGCATCCTTGAGTGGGCCCCAACATTCCATGCGATTGTACTTCTTTGAACTAGAATGGAAATAAACCCAAACTAAAGCATCCTTTAGCTCAGGACGCTCTCTGAAAAGTACCGAATCTCCGTGCAGCACTGCTGAAAGTACCTGGCAAGCATAAAAAATTCTAGCCATGTATCTTCATTCAGCCATCACAATCATCGTTATCAAATTTCAACAGAATCTAACATGGATGTTGAGGGAGGGAGGAGGGGTTGTAGAGTTTCATTTCCTAACTTATATTTCCTAACTTGTAGAGTTTCATTTCCTAACATGGATGTTGAGGGAGGGAGGATGGGTTGTAGAGTTTCATTTCCTAACTTATATTCTAAAATTGACTAATAGAAATCAACACTCCATATTCCAGTGAAAATTGACCAAACCTTCCAACTGATCAAAGTGCTGGTATATATGGAGCTTGGCATTGTAATCATGAATCGTAGAATTATAGACTTGGTGCATTGTTCGCATGACAGATATCCAGTATGACTACTAGGTCCCTAGCCATTTAATTCAGAAAGTTGTAATGACAAAAATGGAGATGAAGAAGAGGGATGATGATATTGGGCAAAAGATATAGATAGGGTCTGTCTGACAAGTAAACCGGCATTTTTTCCATGTCCGACTTAAAAGACAACAGTGCAAGGCAGGCAACCTCTTGGGCACCAACGGTTGCGGCCCTTATGTTGGACACCAACACCTGTGGCAATCTGAGTCCTTGTTATATAGAATGATGCAGAGAATAGCAACATGGAATATGAAGGTCTACTAGATGGGAGTTTTGTACCATTGACACGGCTATTTAATCTTTTTGCCATGTTTTTGAGTGTCAGGACCCATGTTTTATACAAAGCCATAGTTGCATAATATATGATTCTTCTGAGATTGCCATGTCAAGCAACTCATAGATGATGGTCAACCCATGCTGGATTCCTTGTCATAAAGAGTGGAATATTACTGTGGATCATTACTGTTACAAAAGTTGAACTCACCAAAGGCAACTCCTTGGAGAATATGTGGTATCTAAACTCAGCAGCCAGGTCTAACAAGAGATTGGGACCGCTCACATAGCAGTGGACATGCAGACACATATGCCCCTCCACTTCCTTCCACTCAGCAACCACATCATCCTTGCTGTACCACCCTTTCAACTGCAGTGGACACATAAATAATGCAAAGATCCAATAAAAATTCAGATCTCTCAAAGCAAAGCACAGTTTTGTCCAGTCCTTACAAATCTGGAAAATTTGGCCATTTATCACCATCAGGAAATCTTGATATCAAAATTATGCTAAATTGTCTGTGAATGGACAGTATAAACATCAGGTACATACATAACTTATACGTCAAAGTAAAAAATGACAATACACACCTGATCAAGGTTGATGACATTGGAGATAGTTAAGGTTAAATTAGCTGTAAAGTCACAGTGAGAGAGGATGTAGGTTCTTGGGATGATTCCAGAGTACTTATTCTTCTCTTCTCCCACCAAAGCTACTCTTAGCTTTGACGCTTCAAATCTTGCCGGAGGACCCAAAAGCCTAACAGCCTAGCAATAAGAATATATTAACATGCTACCCAATTTGGTAAAAATTTTAATAGTTAGGTCAACTGACAGAACAGTATGGCATTTCACTGCTTAATACAAGCAATCATGTTTGGGAAACAACAGAAGAACCTGAATAAGTGACCTAAGAGATATTTAACATTTTTTTTTTCCATTCTAAAAATAGTTAAGGTCTTTAAAAGGGTAAGCAGAAATACAAGAATCTGCATTTGCTTGAGATACACCATAAAGCAATTCTTTGTCAACTGAAACACAGTGCAATTAGTAAGGGCGAAACAATAATCCTCTGTTTAATGGCTGAGAAAACAAAGTGAAAGGAATAGGTATCAGGGTACAACTATTTGGGGTGAAATGGTTGCATTGATAGATCAATCCTGACCCTACAAAATTCCCATTTCCAAACAGGTGATATTTTCCAAGAAGCAGCATGAATTTCCTAATACCGTATGTTTTGCTTGATACATGCCAAGTATTTGGGGCTGAAATGGTTGCATTGATAGATCAATCCTGATCCCACAAAATTCCTATTTCCAAACAGGTGATTTTTCCAAGAAGCGACATGAATTTCCTAATACCATATGTTTTGCTTGATACGTGACAAGTTATTACATCTTCTCCATAGACTTGGAACAACATATGGTAGAATTTAATTCTTTTTTTTTTTTTTTTACCTTATACATAGAATTTGAACCAACCTCATCCACTCCATAATAATCACAAGTTATCACTAGGCCAAGAACAAATATGCAAATTCACAACAAAATTTTATCTAGAAATTCCATCAAGTGATTAATGCAAATCTTTCCTTTTGGTCATTGATTGACGAAAGTCTAAGAACCTCAATTTTCAGAATGCATCACGACACCCATTTGAACGATACTCATTACATGATATTGTGAAAAATCACATCCCCAATATAATGATTTACATCAATTACCTTCACAATGCCTACTAATTAGATTTGCAAATAGAAAAAGAAAAACGAAAGAGTCTATTTTACTAAAAAAAAATAGCCAGTACTAATCCAATAATTGACCATGAAGTTGGATCACAAAATTTGTTTCATTATTACAAGCAATCAATTAATAGACCCGATAACACATACACATAAAGAAAGGTATGTTGTGATTATGATAACTAAAATCAAAATTTTTGCCTCCATCTAAAGAAATTTCTACATCCCAAAACCCAATTTATATGTTTCTATCTACTATCAATCCTGTTCACTCAAAATGCCTCCAAATAACATGAATATGTGACAATGCCATTATACCCATAAAGCATATGTTCATATAAACATAAATGGAGGTTAGGAAATATGATAACCTCAAAGACAAGGGTATTGTAGGAGGCTCTTCTGTTGCTAACTGAAGAAAGCAGAACGGTTCTTGACCTTTTTGAAGATTTGAAGTTGGTCTTGTTGATGGAGAATTCCCTCTGGAGTGATGGTGAAAAAGCATGAGCACAATGACAGGCCATGGAAGTATAACAAACCCTTCCACTTCCTCATCTTCCACAACCCACCATTGTCTTCTCTCTCTCTCTCTTCAACTGTGTTAGAGAGAGAAAGGTAGAAAAGAGAGAGAGCTGTGGGTATGTGGCGAATTGAAGTTCATTGTTTTGGGCATGTGAGCTCCGATTCACAGACCCCACCATTCCAAAAGTCTACATCAAGCCATTTGCACCACACATTGTTTCTCTACTAGACTTTCTCCTCCCCTGTTTTTTATTTTTTATTTTTTTGGTTATTTGAAAAAAAAAAAAAAAAAAAATGACACGTCATCGACACTGCTTGAATTTTTGATAACTTTTGGATAACGTGATAACGTGGGTGTACTCGAGTCTATTAATCTATATACAAATGTTTTTTTCTTGGCTGATCAATCTGAACCGTTGAGGGCATTTCAAATAGTACATTCATTTTTTTTTTCTTTAAAAGTCAGATTTTGAAGGAAAAATATGGTTTTTTAATTTTTAGCTTTGACATTGATGGGAGTTGCTCCGGTAATGCATTCATAAAATTTTGGTTCAACCATCTACTTTCCACTTCTACCCTCATTCTTTCTTATCAATTAAATCAAATACCTTTCATTCATTTCTCTTTATACAACCACCAATAATTTAATTTATCAATTAAAATTAATATTAAATTGATATTATTAAATTAACAAAAAATAATTATTACATATTTTGTAATAGTTGCACCTATTCCAAAAATAATAAAAGAAAAAAACTCAACAAATGTTTTTTATAAATAAGAAAAAAATTTATAACCTCGTATGTTTCACGGACTAGTAGGATCGAAAGTCGTCAGCGACAAAATTGCACGAAATTTGGAAGTCTGAATTGAAATGGCAATATAATTAATACTCACTGCTTTGCAGTGATGTACATTGTTTTTTGCCCAAATTCTTTCGTTTAGGCCTCCGATTAAGAGATTTTACTATTTATGGAAAGATTTATTTCGCTTATTACTTTCCCTACAGAAATTTGTTTGACGAACCGTTGACTCTGTGGAGTTCTTTAGAGAATATATTAGCATATTTTGGCTTTATTTCGCATATTTACATTTTTGGAAATTTTTCTTTTTTTCCAGTTTATCCCTATTTTAGCAGTATTTGGGTTTCTAGAATTTATCGGGTTCCTTGGGAAACGTAAAAGCTATTCAAATCTGATTCTATGAAGGGTGACATGTCAAATCGCATTGGAGAAGTAAAAAGCATGTTGGTTCCTTAGGAAACGAGAAAGCTGTTCCCATCTGATTCTGCTGCAGTGACTTGTTAAATCACATGGGAGATGTAGAAAAGCTGTAGGTTCCTTGGGAAATGAGAAAGTTGTTCCCATTTGATTATGCTGCAATGACTTGTCAAATCACATGAGAGATCTAAAAAGCTCTTCCCATCTGATTCATCAATAAAATAAAATTTCTAGTTCCCTTACAATCACATATCTTTACTTTCAATTGCAAAGAAAATTAATAATATGTACCAACAGTATGTTAATGGAGATTTTGATTCATCATCATCCTCTGATGAGGATTTTACAAACCTGATGATGTTCACGGCGATGGAGCATGATAGAATAGAAAGTGAAAATTGAAACCATCGAAGGACAACTGTTAGAGAGAGTAGCCGGCGGGAATACAGATTTCGGGACAGAGTCGATGGCAATAATCGACTCATGAAAAGTTACTTTATTCTTAATCCAACCTACGATGATAGGTTATTTCGCAGACTTTTCTGGATGCATCGCCCCCTGTTTTGTAGCATTTTACATATGCTCTAACAACATGACACATACTTTGTACAAAGAAATAATGCTACACGACAGCCAGGTTTATCGGGAGAACAAAAGATGACGGCCGTATTACGTATGCTTGCATATGGTGTTGCTGCCAACTTAGTGGACGAATACGTCATATTGGAAAGAGTACAACAATCGAATGTATGAAGAGATTCTGTGAAGGGATTGTTCGCATATATGGCGAAGAATATCTTAGATCGCCAAACGCTGCTGATATTTCCAGGCTGTTGCGCAAAGGTAAGCAACGTGGTTTTCTTGGAATGCTAGGTAGCTTGGATTGTATGCATTGGGAGTGGAAAAATTGTCCAACAGCATATCATGGACCATACACAGGACATATCCATAGACCCACAATCGTGCTTGAAGTCGTTGCATCGTATGACTTGTGGATATGGCAAGCATTTTTTGGTATGCCTGGCTCAAATAATGACATCAACGTTCTAGATGCATCTAATTTATTCACAAATTTAAAAGAAGGACGTGGCCCTCCAGCAAACTTTTCCATCAATGGTAACCAATATAATATAGGTTATTATCTTACAGATGGTATATATCCACATTAGGCAACAATTGTTCAAACGATTTCATAACCTCAAGGGGATATGAACGCATTTTTTGTTCAAAAACAAGAAAGTTATCGAAAGGATGTGGAACGAGCATTCGGGGTACTCCAAACACGTTTTGCTATTGTACGAGGTCCATTACGTCTTTGGCATCGCGAAGATTTATGCTCTATCATGAAGGCATGCATAATTTTACACAACATGATAAATGAGAACAAGCATGATGATGACAATGCCGCATTTGTAGCAGAACATGCACTCGACGAATACAAGTCAACAGATACGAACAATCAGGTTGAAGTATCGCGAGATCACAATCTACGCTTTGATGAGTACATAGCTCGTCACCGTGCCATTCGGTGTGAACAAACCCATTATGCACTCCGCAACGACATTATTAGGCATCTTTGGACTCTACGAGGAGAAGATCATATTGAGTGATTATGTGTGTTAACTTGTATGTGTTTTTATTATGATTTGTGTAAACTATGAGGGTTTTTAACCAAAAATAACATTGCATTTCATTAAATTAGTTCAGTTCAGACCATTACAAATTTCATTGGAAAAAGTAAACTACAATACGGCAAAATAAAATAAACCAAACAACAGAGCAAAATAAAAATACATAAGCTAATATTCTGGAAGATTGTCGAGGCTAAAGTTGGAGCTGCTCGAAACTTTCAATGTTTTAGCCATAATGGCATCTTTGCGAATTTGATAATATTTTTGCAAGTTTCTGGACATGGTAGAGGTGTCAAGATTCATAATCAAATCATCCTGAGTCTGCTGCTCCCTATCTTTTGCAGCCTTCATCCTTTCCTCAGCAACCTTCATCCTTTCCTCAGTAGCCATCTGTAATTGTAGTTTTGTAATCTCCAACTGTGAATTCTACTGCATTATTTCTAGATTTTTCTCCTCAAATAGAGTCTTTCTCATTTCAAGGCGATATGATATTTTCTCTATTTGTTCATTATACGAACTCGATGATGGACTTGCCTTCTTATTTCGTCGTGCTTCTTTTGTAGCTTTTTGTCCTGGCAACCTTTTACTTTTACCTCTAGGAGAGCTAACACTACCGTGACTAACTGGATCTTGATCCGAGTCTAGAGATATTGGCGTCTTAGGAACCTGGGAGAGGACAGCAGATTGGGGGGTATGGTTGATTGGATGCCCCACAATCATCTACTTATCGGAACTTTTAAGGATCTCCCAACAATGCTCATAAATGAAAGGTTTGCCAGTATTTGACTGATATAAACTTTTAGCTTGATTAACCTACACATAGATACAAATGAGAAGATTAATACGGTTGAAAAATAAATTATGATAAAATGTGAAAGTATAAATCTCACATGGTCAGTTATCCCATATCCACTTTGTTGTCTATGCTCGATCTGTGCGAAACACCCACGATATTTGCTACAGTACTGTCTAATTACCCAAAGGTTTTGGATTGAGCATAAAGTTCGATCCTCGCATCCAGCCGTGTGTTTTGAAAAATGAGCGAAAATTTGATTCCAAAAAGTATTATCTTTTTGTGCAATACCGGTCACTGGATCTTGGCTTATTGTCAACCAAGCTATGCACAACGCCTCGTCTTCTTTTATTGTGAATGTCTTTTCCCGCTTAACCCGTGTTTGGGAAGTTGACATTTTTTTTTTCCTGGCAAAGATAATAAAACTAAATAAAATTCATTAATAACGTAAAGTCACAATTTTTCATATTATAAGGTGCACCAAATGCAGTGATGATTGTGAAAAACCAACAGTTAGATTAGAAGACATGCTTATGAATTTCATGTTCGCCAAAAATCACAATGATCCAACGGTCACTTCTAATAAAATCAATGGGGAAAATTTGGTGACAATTGTAAAAAAACATAAAGCCACATTTTTTCATATTATAGGGTGCACCAAATGCAGTGATGATTTTTAAAAACCAACCGTTGGATTGGATGACATGCTTATGAATTTCATGTTCGTCAAAAATCACAATGATCCAACAGTTACTTTCTAATAAAATCAATGGGGAAAATTTGGTGACAGTTTAAAAAAATATAAAGTCACAATTTTTCAATGTGGTTGTTTTAAGAAACTGACCGTTAGATCTTTTCATATTTTTGGTGAACATAAAATTCATAAACAATCCTATATAGCACCTTATATTAAAATTTATGTTACAAATATAATTTTAATATAAAAATGTTAAATTAAATTCAAACTATAGATAAATATAACATGATTCTTAAAAAAATAATAATAATAATAATAATTCCAACCTTACAATTTGTGATGAAATTCCACAAATGATGGTTGATAGCAAATGAGAGGAAGTTAAAATTAAAATGTGAATGAATGAATGAGGAAATGTGAGTATTTATAGGAGAGTAGAAAATGTAGCCGTTGAGATATATTCGTTGGGGCAAAAATCAAGTTGGGCAGCTCTCTTTCTCTCTTCTGCCTTGCTATTTTTTTATTTTTATTTTATTTTATATCCGTTGGTCACTCTTCTCGATGGAAAAATATCTCACTCTCTTTCCCTATCTCTCACCCAAAAAGTTGTTCCCATCCCAAAAACCCCTTTCCTATCCAGCCACGATCTTCTCTCTCTCTCCCTTGATATTTCCCTTCAGCCACGATCTTCTCTCTCTCCCTTGATATTTCTCTTATCTCTTTCTCTTCAGCCACGATCATCTTTCTCTTTAGCCACAATCTTCTATTTCTCCCTATCTCTTTCTCTTCATCAAATGCCGATCAAAACCCCTTTACCGACTTAAGACTAGATCGAAGAGGTTTTATGGGCCAGGGTCACGGCGGTGCAACTCTCTCTCTCTTTCATCTCCTTTCTCTGGGTTCTCTCTTTCATCACTGCAAACCCACCATGATCAGCGGTGAAGATCACAAGAACCCATCTTTCATGGTGGTGACTGCTCACGGTGGCCATGAAAGGTGGGAACTTTTTTGAGAACCTTCGTTTTTTCACCCGAGGCTTGGGCATGGCGGCCAATCTCTTTAAAAACTTTTTGGTATTTTTGGAGATGTCGGGCATGGCGGCAAATCTCTTCAAAGGTAAGTTTGCAAAATTCTTTTTTTTTGCTTGATTTCATTCCTTCTGTTTCATTAGAAATTTTATTTCTCAGAATTGGGCATCGTCCCCTGTTTGCTATGATTATTAGTTAATAAATTTGTTTTACAATATGCATGATTTTTTTTTTAAGAATTTTCTGTTGATGTTTGTTTGGTGAGAAAATTGCTAGGAAAGTGAGGAAAAATGATACTAACCGTTTTGTTGGTTGATGAGGGCAAAATGGGTTTTTGCTTCACTTTGCTAAGTTTGGCTGAGCTACAGTAAGCATCCATATTTGGGCAAATATGGATAGCTACTGTAGCAGCTTCAAATTTGGAGGGAGTATATGGCTAGACTACTGAGCTGGTTTTTTCCTTTAAAAGCCAAATTTTGGCTTTGAATGTATCTTTGGCAACACTACTGGAGATGCCTTAATAGGCAGGGCATCTATTCTGTTAGGCTTATATGTTGTTCACATATGTTGATTTCAAAGATGCTAATATAAGGTGTTATGTCATGTGATTTTCATTGGGGTAATTACAGTTTGAAAAATCAAACGTTGGATTAAATTCCTCTCTTATGAATGTCAAGTTTGCAAAAAAGAGTGAACTGTTATTGAAAAAATTAACTGTGAAAAATGGTGATATTTTGAAGAACAAAAGAGTTACAGTTTTTCATTCTGACATTTTTCAAAAATCGACTGTTAGATTATTGTGATTTTTTACAGATATAACATTCGTAAGAGGAGAATTAGCTTTCGACGATAATGCGTTCTTCTCTACAACGATAGCAGACCAAACTTCTACTTATCAGATGAGATATTATCGGTGATACTTACAGATCCGTACGACCAGCTCAATCTTGGAAGGAAGAGCACGTCGACGGTGATCACGTCACACATAACAGGGTTGATCTGTATCGCAGATCGACGGGAGATCAGAGCCTCCATGCTTGCACTCACTCTTCCCCTTCACATTGTTTTTCTCCATGCCTAGTTGCGAAACCGAGATCTCCATGCTTGATCTCATTGCTCTATAAGCTTTATGCAGTAGGAGCATTTTTGTTTCGTACTACAGTTGATTGTGGAGAGAGAGAGGCATTTTTTTTTTACTTTTTGTACAGTGAAAAGCATTTTTTTTTCTTTACTTTTTGTGTAGTAAAATTCATAATTAATGCATAGAAAATCAAAAGTATTATAGTGAAATTCATAAAATACTGTAGTGAAATTTAAATTATTTTATGAATTTGACTCTTTCACTATTTTTCACTGCAGTGAAAAATGTAGTGAGAAGGGTAAATACGTCATTATAAAATTTTAATTTTAATTTATAGGATTCCGTGCATTAATAAAATCTTTAAATAGGACTTATCTTTAAAAATTCTTTAAGAAAACTTTATGCAATTAAGAGTTATAAAATAGGACTTTTAGTTAATATCAGAATGATATTTTTAATTAATCATGGAATATGTATTTTAAAAAATGGGTGATCGAATTAAATATTCTTCTTTCGAGCTGTAATGCATGCCAAAAATAACAATAATCGAATGTTTATAATTAATCTCAAAATACATATCATAAAAAACTGTAATAATTTAAGGCTGTCACACACACGGTGGAAAATAATGTGCAAGTTTTTAAGATTTAGGAATTTAAACAAATAGTATTTTTCCTTTTTTATATTTTGTAAGTGGTGATTTTTCTGGATGTATAGATGATAGTGGGTCAATATAAATGGGCCACTGAATTCCCAACCAGAAATGAGGCCCATCCCATGGATAATATAACAAACAAAAAGAACATGTGAATGATGGGCAAACAGTCTCAATTGTGGTGTTACGTTGGATTCCATTTTAAGACATCCCATATGCCTAAAGTGACTAGAGCAACATCTCAGGCAGGTTGGTCCAATTGAGTGCAGTGATCAAGATCTATGACTCAAAACTTTTGTGAACTTTAATTGATTTTAATTCTTTATCCCAATTTAAAAAATTGAGAATATTTTTATTCATTTCTTTTTTTATCATGTTAGTTTGGGATAGAAAAAATTGTAAAAAAATTATAGCGCATTGATATTTTGATCCCCTATATTTCAATTCAATCCATTTATAATTGTTCTCGATGGGATCCCATTTTTTTGAAAGCGTTGAATGATAGCTTCATTATCAACGTCGTCAAATACCTCTCTCTCAATATACACTACTAAGCTATCATTCATGAATTGATGGAAAAGCACTGACAAGGCCGACTCAAGATAAATTGAGGTCTAAGGCAAAGGTTTTTAGTAAGACCTTTTTCGATATTTAATTTTTATCACATGATTTTTAGTAAGACTTTTTCGATATTTAATTTTTATCGCATCTTGTCTCAAAGGCCAAGACCCAAAACTTTACAATTCTCATCTTTCACTACTTTTAATATGCAAAAGCTTACTAATGTAAAGGAACACATATGTACAAAATTTGGTGAGCTATTATAAATAACATATTAGCAAAATTATGACAAAAATCAATATGAGCAAAAATCTAAGCTATATTGTCATTCTGTGGAACATTTTATCAAACACTTAAAGTTATTCTGAATTTTTATTTCACGTGTGACAATTCTTAACAACGTTCTATGTGGATAGACGACTCACTACAAAGCCACAAAATCTTCAAAATTCAAAAACCAATAGACACTAAAGTTCAGTACAAGTCAAATTAGGCAACCGAGCAGACTACGAAATTTAACAGGCTGTCGCCAGCGTTTGGCTACATGACTTCAAATCTGAAGTCTCTTGAAGTTATGAACCATTTATTGTTTTGGTACAAGTCAAAGTGGGGAGTTCGTTAAAAAAAAATAAAAAAGAAGAAGATTAGTTTTGGAGTTTGGATTTGCTGTTGATCTAACAGGTGATCATCACTGTTGGATGGCCGACATGTGTACAAGAAAAAGGATTCGATGGCTCACATAAGAAAGGTTTAACTCTGGTGTGTTTTGGATCACCTGATCCATGGACATTTCTTATATGAGGTATTGAATCCCTTTCTTGCACACGTGTTGGCCATCCAACGTTGATTAATAGGTATTGATCAATACTGTCAGATCAACAGCAAATCCAAACTCATCAGTTTCGTATTACAATAATTCTACTAATAAAGAAAATCTTATTTATAAGCAAATTAGCTCAATTTAAGGGGAGTTCTTCATGGATTTAAACACCAGTCAAAGTCTATAGAAAGTTCTTGAATTTAATTTTGAAAGGTATGTACATTATCGTCCTCCGAACTAGTTTAATTTCCCAATTTTAAAAATTCACTAATTTGACTGTTGTTGGATTCAAATAGGTAGACCCCTCATTGATGTTAAGAGCAGGTGTGTAGTCAATTCAATTTCAATTAGTCATTTTCATCTCTTCACATCTTTCATAGTAATAATGTGACAATTAATATAACAAGTTGTATTAATTGTCAGTTTAATATAACAATTGATGTACATATGACAAATGTCCATACATATTATGTTAATATCATCATTTATCAAAAATGTTCTATTAAGGACCAGTTTTTGAGTTAAAACAAAGTCCACTCACCATTTTTTCACGCAGTCTATGGTATTTTAAAAAACCAACCGTTGGATTAGACAATTTTCTTATGCATATCATATTTGTCAAAAATCACTGTGATTCGATAATTTATTTTAAAAATACAATTTATGAAATACTCTAATAGTTTTTACTGTTGGATGCTGTAATAATTGTTTAACGGTTTGTATTTTGAAAACCGACCATTAGATCATTATAATTTTTGATATATATGAAATACATAAAAAGATTACCAAATCTAATGATCGGTTTTCAAAATACCTATCCTAATGATAAATAGTCCAATATTTTATTATTCTCCCTTCATAGGATCTTGGATGTCGTGCTTTATTTTATAAACATTTAGTTGTGCCTTAGTTATAAGAGAGGTGATCTTTTCTTATCAAAAAACAAGAGATGTGATCATTTTTCTGTCCTTTTTTTTCATGGTGCAACAGTTGATGCTACAATACCACTTTAAGATAATAATTCATGATGACGTACTGTTAGTGTATTAACACGCAATCATGCACTAAGCCAGCCGTGATGAGCGGGGCAGCTGTCTACCCTATAATTTTTTATTTTTATTTTTAAATTAATTTATATCTTAATCCTTTGGAAGTTTGAATTCGCATTCCCTCTTTATATTTTTACCCCCTATTTTGCTTTCATATCCACTCTTTTTTATTTTTTATGTCCTTATAAAAGTACAAAACTTACTTCCAATCACGGAGGGTCTTGGAATTTTTGATGCCCTAAGAGAACTTCTAAAATATTGCCCCTATTACATATTGATAATAAAAAATTTGAGTGTAAGTTTTTGTTCTTGAACCTTAATTTCTTATAAGTTAAAATCTACAACAAACAATTCACAAAGCGAATTTTCAATAGGTTTATCCCAAACCTTCTATCACCTTTACTAGGGGTGTGCAAAAACTCGCCCAACCCTCCGGACCCGACCCCACCCACCCCGACCCCATCCGCAATCCGCGGTTACAATGGTTAGGCGGGTTGGGTTGGGTGGATTTGATGAATTTTTGGCGGGTGGGGTCGGTTGGCGGGTATAGAGGTGACAACCCACCCTAAACCCGCCACCACCCACCAAATAATTATATATAAATAAATAATATATTTATATAAAATAAATTTCATTACTACATTATATTTTCCCTTAGTTGGATATGCTTGCAAGTTAGTGTTTTTTATTTCTTTAGAAATGTTTATTATGATAGTTTGAATATGCACTTATTTGATTTGATATTCTTTCAATTTCGAATGTGAAATCATATGTTAGTTTGTAAGATTTTTTAATAATAATAAACCTTTATTATTATGTATCTAGCTAGTTAGTAGCTTCTATTGTTGTAGGGCAATTTGTTTTGGCACTTTAGTTTATTACTATTGGAAGAATTGTTTGGATTATAGTTTAATTACTAAATAACACAATATTGCATTATTATATACGAATTTGAAGTGTTTTTGCTTGTTAAAAAGATTTTAAGAACTTTAGGTGTTTATAAAAAAAAATAAAAATAAAAATAGTAATGCTTCACCCGCTCAATCCGCCCAACCTGCCGGTTGAAACCCGCCATATATTTAACCAATCCGCCGGTTATTGAGGTAGGCGGGTTAGTTGGCGGGTGGGAGAATTAGCCACCCGCCAAGGGCGGGTTGGTTGGCGGTTTTATCCTCCACCCACCCTCACCCGACCCGCGCACACCCCTAACCTTTACAATTTACAAATATATATATATATACAGAAATAAACCTATAAGCATATGTTGATTGACTTTCGTGAAAGTCAGCATAAAGCTTATAGGTGGTTGTGGGATGCATATTTTAAAAAACTGATCGTTGGAAAACCTACAATCACCTACATATATATATATATATATATATATATATATATGATTCTATCAGCACATGCTGACTTTCACAAAAATCAACACGAAACGCATAGGTGATTGTGGGATGATAGAATCATATATATATATATATATATAAGCTAAAACGTATAACAATCAATTCAAAAATAGGATTCTCAATATGCTCACCCCGAACCTCTTATTATCATTACAAATATAATTAAACTAATAAATAAAACCTACAACAATTAATTCATAAGTAAGGTTTTCAATAGGCTCACTCCAAATTAATCTCCCGTCATCATTAACAAATTAACAAATTAACCCATATCAATCAATTCACAAGGAGGGTTTTTAATAGGCTCATAATCCTAAACCTCCTATCATTATTACAAATATAATTAAACTAATAAACAAGATTTGATTACAACTCTTGAATGTAATTCCATTAAAATAAACATAATTCAACTATATTTTCCATAAGTGTGTCAAACAAAAATAGAACATTACTACCTAGAAATCAACAAAAATCATATTTTAAAGAAAAATGCAACAACAATAAATAGAAATTAAATAGTAGAACATTGCCCAAAAAATTTGTTTATCTAAAATCAAGAAATTTATACATTTTTAATTTTTATTTTTGCAAGGCTGAATTAGGAGCTTTTGGGTTTGGACTAATGCTTAATGGATAACTAGGGAAACCTATGATTGCATTTTCTTTGATAATTTAATTTAATTTTTTTATATTATGTTGGAGGAGATTTTTCTATGTTTAGGTACGTTTGCATTATCCTTTTTTTTTTATTTAAATCATTTTTGGAGAACTATTTTTTCACATATCTTTTAAATATTATGTTCAAACCACTTGTTTATACAGGAATGCTAAGGTCAGGTGCACCTGATGCAAGTTGCATTAGGTGACCTCCTTTAGAGCTAGTTGTGGATCTTATTTCGTTAAACTGATCGTTGGATTAGAAACTCCTCTTATGTATGTGATGCTTGCTAAAAATCACAGTGATTCGACTGTCGGTTTTTGAAAAAACATACGGTGAAAAATGGTGACATTTTGAAGAACAAAAAAATCAAATGACATTTTTCAAAAACTGACCGTCGGATCACTGTGATTTTTGGCAGGTATGACATACATAAGAGGGGTATCTAATCCAATGGTAAATTTTCAAAATATGATCCGCAACTAGCTATAAAGGAGGTCATTTGATGCATCTTGCATTAGGTCCACTTGACCTTAGCATTCCTGTGTCTTCATATATCAAAATTATCATATTAAAAGTGATTGTCGTAAAAGCTAAGGCCCCTTTGCCTTTAACTTTTGCCATAATTACTTATAGTATGAAAATTTTGCTATCCATTCTCTCACCCTCTCAAGTAATTTAAAAGAGATTATGATCCCATTTTTTCAAATAAAATTTTAAGTTTTAAAAATGATTTAAAAAAATTAATGCAAACATACCCTAAATCGAGGTATAATTGATATTTTCATTGCTGCCTTTCGTGTCCAGATCCTCTGGCTGGGTCCTTCCATACTAGCGCCTGCATAGGTTTTGATGGGAAGCTGACACGTCGCTTTATGCTAGATCCAACAGTTGGATTTCACTCACACCCCAAAACGTTGGATCTAGCATAAAGCGAGGTGTCAGCTTCCCATCAAAACCATGCAGATGACCCAAGCAGAGGATCTGGACGTCCATCTTTCTCATCTTGCTGATCAATAGTTGTGGGCCGGCCGCATGTTATGTAACAAATGACCCCATTGGATTCACTCATCCAGCAACTATAGTCCAGTATTAACATTGGGACCCATTACAAATGTCCCCATCATATGGCGAAAGTCCTCGCTGATTGAGTGAGCGATGGTCCATTTGTCACAATAAACTCTCTTCTGCTCCTAGAGAGAGAAAGTGGTGTGTTTATGTGTGTCGGTGCATGTTTGCAATTCCCTCTCTGTCTACACCATCCATCCCCACATGGGGTCGAAGGAAACCGCGGGCTCTACCGAGTACCGACGCTATCTCCTCTGCAAAGTGAAGTGCACGTCTAAATTTCTCTGCCGCACACAAATCCTTTAAATCCTACAATCGGCCAGATGTCATCCAAGAAGCACGCCACATCATGAGACTTAAATGGTATAATGACAAAAATACCATTTGATCACGTGATGCACTGATGCTTGTCATGCCATTGGTGACAGTTTGCACTCACAGAGATTCCTGATTGCTGAAAAGCTATCCCGCTTATCTTGTCACCGTCTTTCAGTCCACCTAATAAATACACCATATTTACCAAAAGCTATTGAAAAATTAGCCAAATTACACATTTAAGCCACTGATTTATATAAAATTATAATTATTATATTACAGTAACACGCCTCGTTTACATGATTACGGCATCTAAGCTCCCTCTTAAATCGCTGCACTATTCCTTTCGATTCTTTAATTGTCAACCTTAGCTGATAATTATTATTTATTAATTATCATCACTAATAAATTCTCTCTCTCTCACTAAATTCTCTGCTATATCTTCGATCTCAACTTCTCCTCCCATCCCTGCCTCCTTTTCTCATGAGCCTTCTACAGAAGGGAGCAGGGGAGAAGCGAAGAAGCAAACTTCTTCATTCAGATTCATAAGAAATCTGAAATCTCAGCCAAGAAGATAAGGTACTACTCCTAAATCTTGCTTCCGGATCTTTCTTTCGATCTAGCTCCACAAGAATCTTCGATTACATTTCGTTTGGTCGCTGAGAAAACCGAAAGGAAAGAAAAGAAAGTGAAATTTTTGGATCTTTATCTTGCTATGTTCTTTAGGTTTTTGAGAAATGTTAAACTCAACTCTACTAAGCAAGATTCAGTTGAGAGTTGAGTTAAAAAAATCATAGATGTGGAGTCTAAATATGTTCTGTTTTAGTGTAGATTTGAATGCGTGTGTGTGTGTATGGGAATAGACTTCATTGATTGTTTTGCTGCTTCGTGTTAGATGTGATATGAACTGATGGCAAGCGTTTGAGATTGTTTCTGAGTTCAGTTCAACTCTAAAAGGATTCAGAAAAAGGTTCTTTGCTCTAAGTTGTGCTAGCGAGTCCTTCCTCTTTTGGAATTCGATTCCAAAAAAGGCTTATCTTTTTATAACCTATTTTGCTTTTTATAAACAATGGATCTGGTTCATTTGCTTCCATTGATGCTAAGCTTTTCTTCCTGAAAGTCTTTAATTTAATACTGTTATTCCAGTTGCCATATATTGATACATATATATATGTATTTGGGTATGTTTACACCATTGTATAGATCGGTATATGAATCTTTCCAGTATTTATTTATTTTTGCTAATGTTCTTAAATTTTGCTTACTCTGGTTGTGTAGATCTCTGCTATTTTAGTAGTCTCTAGTCACTCTCCTAAGTGCTTTCAATTGGCTACTTGTCTGTCAAGATGTGCCTGTACTCTGATCCACTTTAATCTTTGCTAATGGCTTTGTTTGTTTGCTGAGAGTACTGATGAAAATAAGGAAAATTAAATCTTGAGTCTGATGTTTTATTTTGTTTTGGTTGCCAAGATTTGTGAACCTCACCTCAATTAGTGGTTGTATTAGCTGCTGTTTGGTAGAGAAGTATAGGTTTTGTTTTCTTGGGTTTTGAGATGAGAAATGAAAAATCAAAGATTCATTACTAAATTTCTTTCTATGCCTTTTTTATCTTCTCGGCAACCAAACAAAGCCTTTTTATATTAATAAGTTCTTTAAATCCTGAGAGTTATATTGGAGTCCCTTATAAGCTCAATTGAGGTTTCATTACAGGAGCTCTGTCTTTGTGGATATTTGATTTTCTGTTCATCCCCATTTCAGGTATATATTTTCGGCTGATTGCAAGTCGAAAATCATGGCTATGGGAAGGTATTCCCGAGTAGACGGGCGGAAGTCATCGAGCTACTGTTCAACGGTTACAGTTGTTGTGTTTGTTGCGTTTTGTTTAGTTGGAGTTTGGATGTTGATGTCATCGTATGTAGTTCCAGTTCAGAATTCAGACTTGACATCACAGGAGACAAAGAATGAATTGAAAGAGAAGGTAACTGAGCATGAGTCTAAGCAATTTGAAGATAGTTCAGGTGATTTACCAGAGGATGCAACAAAAGGAGATGATGGAGCTGGCAATTCTCAGGATGAAAATAATTCTGATGCCTCAGAGGAGCAAAATCTGCAGGAGAAGACTGAGGCTAAGGAGGAACCCAAGACAGAGTCTGAAAATGATGGAGAGGGAAAAAGGGACGATGGGGAGGCAAATTCAGGGGATGGAGACTCCAATTCAGAAGTGGGAGAAACAAAAACTAAAGGTGGTGACACAAATGTGATTGAGCAAACAGAATCAGAGGAGAGTTCAGGTGAAAATAAACAAGACTCAGATGAGAGTGAGAAGAAATCAGAGACAGAGGAGACTGTAGATGTAACAAAGCAGGAAGATAAATCGGATGGTCAGACAGAAGAGGAAAAGGTACAGCAAAATCAAGAGAAGGAATCAGAAGAAAGCAGTGGTGAGAACAAGATCGATGTCCAGGTGAAGGATCAGGTTTCAAGTGAGGTTTTCCCAGATGGGGCCCAATCAGAGATATTGAATGAAACTACCACTCAAAATGGGGCTTGGTCAACCCAAGTGGTGGAGTCAAAGAATGAAAAGGAATCACAACAATCTTCAATATCAAAGGATCAGAATGGCTATGGCTGGAAACTTTGTAATGTCACTGCCGGACCAGATTACATTCCCTGTCTTGACAATTTGCAGACTATTAGAAAGCTTCCAAGTACAAAGCACTATGAACATCGAGAGAGGCACTGCCCTGATGAAGCTCCCACCTGTCTTGTTCCTCTACCTGAAGGATACAAACGCCCAGTTAAATGGCCTAAAAGCAGGGATAAGGTACATCACATATCTCCTGATACTTTTGAAAAACTACTTCTACGTGTACTTTACTCTGTTAAGTTAGGTTCTTCTGGTGCATCATGCAGATATGGTACAATAATGTTCCCCACACTAAGCTTGCAGTAGTTAAAGGGCATCAAAATTGGGTTAAAGTCACTGGTGAATATCTAACTTTTCCTGGTGGTGGAACTCAATTCAAGAATGGTGCTCTACACTATATTGATTTCATTCAGGAGGTGAGCCCTTCCCACTTCTCTATTCGGCCCTACTGCCATTTTCTGTCCACATTGTACATAAAAAAATTAAGGAGAATATACGAGCATTTTCATAAATTATACATCATGTGAGATAAAATGAATCTTACCCTAGTTCCCTGAGTCAAAGGCTCCTGTATTCTTTCTAATGTGGACAGACACATAGGTATATATACTTGTGTTTGCGAAGGCAAGTTTATAAGGTCTGAACTAAAGATTTTATGCTGATTGTGAATCCGATTATGCATTCCTCTTCTCTTTGATCATGGAGCTGGGCATGTGAAAAGTTGAGGCTTTAAACATGACAGTGATGGAGCTATATGTATAAGTCTTATACAGGCATGCATCTCTTATGTTATGCATGCAACTCTTCATGATTTTTGCATATTTTTCCAGGAAATAACATCTTATTTCTTTCAATTGGATAAGGGATGACTATTGGCTGATTGCATGATAATATAAGCACACACAGACACATGACACAGCTACAGCATGACGTGGATATGCTAACACAACAAATCCTAAAAAATTTAGGTTTCGACGTGGCGAGGACACGACATTAATAAAATATATATATTATACATATGATTATATTATATCATGTATTACATACATCATTTAAAACACATCCATTTGTATCATTTTTGAAAATCCTTATTGAATTATTCGTAGAGAAGATATTATGAAAATGAAAAGGAAGATGAAAGAAAAAAAAAAGAAGAGGAGGTGAAAGAGAGGTGTTGTGTCAGAGGAATGTCATGTCTGACATTGCCACGGCAACTCTAAAAAGGTGTCCATGCTTCTTAGATGATAATATTCTCATCTGGATTTTCTTGATTTTCTCCAAATGTGCATTGTTTTCTAGAATAACTGGTTTTGTAAAGTTACTCAAATATCATTATCCAAGACTCAATGCCTTGTCACAGTAATTGTAATCAGTGGCACATTCCTTTTTTCTCCTTCTGCCATTATGTATTATGTATCCCATTTAACATATTGCATTTTATCATTTATAGCTATTATGATCAATCATCATTGTCCTTTTCACCCCTTCCCCATTACAATTCTCGAGCATGCAGCCTGAACTAGTTCACCTTTTCTTACAGGCACCCTCTAGAGCCTCCGTTGAAACCACTGGGACCATCTCAGTTTTACATTCCTTATTTTTTCACCTAATTTATCTCCTTCTAGGTTTCCATTTATGCACCCTCTAATTTTATCTTTCCATTCTTGCAACTTATCCATCTCCATGCCTTCATCTCTGCTATGCTCATGAGATATATTGTTCATTGGTCACATGACACCACACATTTTTATAACCTTGTCATATTAATAAAATCATTATCTCACCCTTTCTTCCAGCATACTGCTATGCTTACTTTTTCTCTTTCTGTGTATCTTTTTCAAATGCCGGGAAAACTTCCTAGTTGCTTTAGGCTTTCGATTTCCAAAGAACTGTTTGTTTGTGAAATTCTGTTTTAGGTTGTCTGACTGAAATATATTCATAAAATGGACTTTTGTATAAAAATGCAGTCTGTTCCTGATATTGCATGGGGGAAGAGAAGCCGTGTGATATTGGATGTTGGGTGTGGGGTGGCCAGCTTTGGAGGTTTTCTGTTTGAAAGAGATGTGCTTGCAATGTCATTTGCCCCCAAGGATGAGCATGAAGCCCAAGTGCAATTTGCACTTGAAAGGGGAATCCCTGCTATATCAGCTGTAATGGGCACCAAGAGACTACCTTATCCCAGTCGGGTCTTTGATGTTGTCCACTGTGCACGCTGTA
This sequence comes from Hamamelis virginiana, assembly GCA_017140935.1. Lineage (NCBI taxonomy): Eukaryota > Viridiplantae > Streptophyta > Magnoliopsida > Saxifragales > Hamamelidaceae > Hamamelis > Hamamelis virginiana. The sequence goes on from JAESVK010001125.1 coordinate 95,472, forward strand.
GGGTCCCTTGGCATATTGAAGGTGATGTCTGCATATCTTTTGGATATCTTTGTTTAGTAATGTTTTCTTGCTGGTCTAGAAATTCATTTCGAGATATATTGCAGGCGGCAAACTTCTCCTAGAGCTGAATCGTGTCTTGCGACCTGGTGGTTACTTTGTGTGGTCTGCTACTCCTGTTTACCAAAAGCTTCAAGAAGATGTCGGCATTTGGGATGGTATAATACTTTGTAGCTAATTTTCTCTCCCGATATGTGGTGTTGTGGATTGATCCTAAAATGCCTTTTCTTTTTGTTTTTGTGGAAATTGTTGGCAGCCATGTCCAAATTAACAAAGTCAATGTGCTGGGATCTTGTGACTATTAAAAAGGATAGATTGAATGCTGTGGGTGCAGCAATATATAGAAAGCCAACTTCCAATGAGTGTTATGAGAAAAGACCACAAAATGAGCCTCCACTATGCAAGGAATCTGATGATCCAAATGCAGCCTGGTACTTTTTTTCATCAGCCCATGGTTTTAAGTATTGTATTTATCATGGTATCTTGGACGTGATAAGCAAAAATAATGCGATTTTGGAAAAAATGATAATCAGAGTAAACTAAAAACATTAATAAAAACAATGAAGTAGGCAAGATTTGAAGTTGACTGCATATAATACAATCAATAAGTTCATTGCATATTCAACCAATCTGGTCTATGACAGTGCTACTTGAGAATTATATATTAAAAATTTGATACTATCGCAAAAATTTCATAAACTAATACGAAAAGCTAAACATCTTATTATCCTTCACCATTAGAAGCTTTTTTTTTTTTTTTTTTTTTAAGGAAAAATTATATGTTCAATGAACTTGCATACTATTACTAGAATTGGTAATATTCAGTTGAAGAATACTATTATTGTTTATCCCCTTTTATTATTGTGGGGCAATACAAATTTCTTCTTTTCAGATTTAAATAATTTAGGTATTTACATATATTGTTTACCCATATTACCTATTGGTCGTGTGGACTGATACTCTTCGTTACATTCAAAATGCGTCAATGATAGATTAAGGTAATGTCTAATAAAGAGAACTCATTTGAATATGGATTTTTCATAGTATTTGTGGACTAAATCTGTACCACTTTGGATATTGAATCACCGATATGTATTGGTTAATGTCTTAGTATCAGTGTACACATTATCTATTCTTTAGATTGAGATTTCTACTGGTCAGTAGGAGAATTTGACTGTGTTTAACTGGGCAACACTTTTGTTGGGGAAAAAGCTGAACTCTAGAGGAAGCTAGGGAGTGTTTGGAATGGCCATGGTTATTATGTCAATCAGTTATCCTTTGTTGCTTTTTGACCCCAGATGTCAGTACTGTAATATGATTTTGTTATTGTATGCCTTTATTTTGGACCAGCCTTCTCTATAGAACCCAAAAGCAGATTTACTTTTACACAAGGCACCTCTATGCAATGAAACAGATATGTGACCATTTTTATTATGTGTGGATCTTCCCAGCATAACTGCTTTAACTTTTTTATCTTCACATGTCTTAAGGAATGTACTGCTGGAGGCATGCATGCACAAAATACCAGTAGATGCATCAGAGCGGGGTTCTCGTTGGCCAGAGCAATGGCCTGTTAGGGTGGAGAAGACACCTTACTGGTTAAAGAGTTCTCAGGTTGGAGTTTATGGCAAACCTGCTCCAGAGGATTTCACTGCTGACTACGAGCACTGGAAACATGTTGTGTCGCAGTCATACTTGAATGGAATGGGAATCAACTGGTCTACTGTGAGGAACGTCATGGACATGAGAGCTATATATGGAGGGTAAGCAATTATGATTTTCATTTTCTTTTCCCTTAGAATCTTTGGCAGCCCCTCGTTTCTTTCAAACAGCATATTTTTCATTTTTTTTCCTCCTTTTTGCTGGGTTGGGAGAGAAATGGAGGTATACACTGTTAACACAATTTTAGTAAAATTAAAATTGTCTCTCTGTGTACTATGTTGCGGTACTGTATGTGAACCTAGCAAACCACCACCTTCACTACACTCTTCATCTTCATTATTTACTATTATTGCTATTGTTGTAATGTTTTCTTCTTTTTACTAGGGAGCTAATAGTCCTGTTTTGTTTAGTCTTTATCCTAATTATATTTATTTCATTATTCTTTTAGATTTGCCGCGGCGTTAAAAGACTTGAAAGTGTGGGTAATGAATGTAGTCCCAATCGACTCACCAGATACCCTTCCAATAATCTATGAGCGCGGTTTATTTGGAATATATCATGATTGGTGTGAATCATTCAGCACCTACCCCAGAACATACGATCTTCTCCATTCTGATCATCTTTTCTCCATTCTCAAGAAGAGGTTTGCTATCTCATACCATTTTTGTGGTTTTAATCTTCAACAAACAGCTTTACAATCATTACTCTGTTTTAATGTGGCGATTTTCTTCTGGAAACAGGTGCAAGTTAGAAGCAGTGATTGCAGAAGTTGATAGGATCCTAAGGCCGGAAGGAAAGCTGATTGTACGGGATAATGTTGAGACCATAGGTGAGGTAGAGAGCTTGGTTAGGGCACTACAGTGGGAGATTCGATTGACTTACTCTAAGGAAAATGAGGGACTACTCTGTGTTCAGAAGACAATTTGGCGCCCCACAGAGTCACAGACGATTAGGTCAGCCATAGCTTGAGCACAATGCTTTAATCACTGCCTCTGAAATTGTGAGGCTGCCATGCTGCTGATATTACATGCACTAGCTGCAATTTTCGTTTTAATTTATGTATGTTTCATTTGGTTGCTTGTTCTAATATCTCTTAGTTTCTTCATCTTTTTATTCCAATTTTTTCCCTTGAATCATAGAGGGGTAGGGTCCAGAGCTTTCACTGTAAAATCATATGATTATATTTTGAAAATCATTTGCATTCTTGAAATATATAAACTGATTGTCCCTAAATCTTCTAGTTTTTTCACCATTGACAAGATTGCAATGTCTTTCAGTGATAATAAATTCTCGTAGCATCCTGAAACAGTCCTTAATGCATCTATTTTCCATGATTTCTTTAGTGCGCAATCCACATTTACAGGCAAATTTGTTAAAGATTACTAACATTAGAGAAATCTTTTCCTTGATCCTTTGCTTAGCAGTATATTAGTAAAAAAACAAAAATAACAATCATTTAATTCTGTTTAGAATGCTCCCCATATTGTTAATTTGGCAAAGTGGGGACATAATTATGGCGAACAAACATGCATTAAAAAAACTTTTTAGAGTAAGATTTGGAAAATCCTTTCATTATGACCGTAGTTACAAATTCATTATTATCTCCATCCCCATTACTATGAATCCTTGTATTTATATAAATCTGAGTCTCAGATTTCTTATAAAAACTTGGATGTGGCTTGAATTGGGGAGGAAGTTGCTGATGACTGGTTGGTTTAATGGCATGTATCCCCATTTTTAGGGTAAATGTTTTAGTTCGAGCACATGAATATGCAACGATATCCATTTTTTAATATTAGGGAGGATTTGAAGTTAAGGGTAGGTTTCTATCGTTTGGTAGGGAAAAAAAATTGTGGGGATGTTTGAAAACTAGTTCATAATTTCCATCATCTTTATTTTTATTTTTTGCGCTTAGGAGAGTGAAATAATTGGACACAAAAAAGTTCTTGATATTGAGCAAGGATGGTACGTTACAGTTTTGGTGTAGGCCCTAATCCTCTAATTCCGGTTTACAGTTCAACATGCGTAAGGTAAGTGAACGTGTACTCTTTATGCACATGAATCCTTTCTTTTATCACTCAACGCAATATAGGGCAATATCCTCCCTAAATCATTGATCAACGTTCTTTTCGCCTTCCTCTTGAACTTGTGGGCTTGGATCTAATCATACTCACAAAATCATCTTCTATAATCTCCCTTTCCTTGGATTAGGGAATTTTATAAGGATGTTACAGAGAAAGAATTGAAGTACATGCAACTATTCAAGTTATTGGAAACATCTTTTGGGCCATTTGAACTAAAACATAAGCATAGATTGATTAGTTGAAATCAATATAAAGTTCTTCCAGGATTTTGAGCCGTTGCAGGCTTCGAAAAATGTTGATGAGTTTAAGGTAGGTTCAACTAGTGATCAAGGGTCTCAGAATGACTGCCAAAGAGTCTTGAATAAGTTGATGCTCTTCCAAGATATTTGAAAAAAAACTGAGGAAGCTAGTCTTTGAGTTCCCTTCAGAATTTTCACTTCTTTCTTCATATATACCATGGAGAGATGGAGAGAGTCAACTACTGAGTTCTTTAACAAAGTTGCTTCTCTGGCTTTCTCTGGTGTATACTCCATTCCTTTATCTTTCTCCACAAACCCAGTTCATCAATTACAACCAGAAGAAACATCATAATCATTTTTGGTAATAATAATAATAGTAATAATGGCGGTAGTTGTTTGTTAGTTTTAGTAGAGTGTAGCATACCTTATAAAATGAATACAAATAAGGTATTATATAAGATAACAAAACTAATACTTTACATATATGTCTTAATGTTGTGGTTTAGAATACAGTAATACACACACACACATACCCCTAAAGCTTCTGAAAAACCCAAATCGGTCTGTTAGTCAATAAGACATAGAACACTTTGAATAAGATTGGCCCCCACCACTTTGAGAAAGGGGGGGCACAAAGTCCACCTTCTTCCAACTCCTCATGTCCCAAACAGGCCTGCACAACTATAAGATTATCTTTTATCTGACCTCCTTCCAACTTCTACAATTTTCTATCTTCTAGCATTGCAAGTGCTCCAAAAGTTTTGATTGATGGAGCACATCTGCTTCGACAAGGGTACCGAAAAACCCAAATTGCCCTCTTGACTGCATAGCAATGTCATGAGACTTTCCATTAATTAGGAGTCAGTGGAGGTTAGTGTTGTGATTTCTCCATATGGGGTGGCCCCATAAATCAAATGAAGGGGGTGTCTGATTCATTGCTTTTATCATAAAGTATTATGATAATCTCACTGACAGTACTGATGATAATACCATTAATATTCTTTTTGTGTTAATTAATATACATTCTTCTTTGTTGGCAAAGTTGTATACAAAAGTGTCAAGATGCTTCTTGTGGACTCCTTTAATACCTTCTTTTCTTAATGAAACTTGTCTGGCTTCTAAGCTATTTGAAAGGAAAGAGCACTGTCCTCATGTTTGCATGATTGAAATTTAAGAATGGAAATACTAGGGTTTAGGTGAGTTTTTTCAAGCATATATAGGCTAGGAGGCTTTCACTAGTGGGCTTTTTTTTCTTTTTTGCCTCAATGACACATACTTCATTGGGTTTAGTTTAATAATGGTCTTTAATTAATCATGCATGATAGTAGGCACCCGTGCCCACCCATGCATAAAAAAAAATAAAATGCATTGCATCATTTGATTAGAATCGTCCGATTAGGATCAAGTTTCAATCAAAGAGATTGTGTTCTCGTTGGCTGGTGGGCATTTACCATTAATGATATGCATGCCTAATGTTTAATACGAGCCCCAATATTGCCATCCCCATGGTTGTCTATTGCGTGATTCTGTCATTCACTAACTTGTTAGATGATGGTATTATTTACATTATGAGCATTATTATGGAAAGGGGTGACATTGTAAGATGAAATTGTAAAATTTTTAGATTGTCAAGTGCAAATATGTAGGTTCGAGTCTTGAGAGTGATCACTTTATGCAATATTGAAAGTTAAAAATATATCTGGTTCACCCCTCCTAGAACCTTGCTTGGTTTATGTGTTATTATGAAAGCCGAGTTGATTGATGCTTGTTATACGCATTATGAGATATATATCATGGCATAGCATGTAGAGATCATGTCCATCGCATATGCAATAAATATACCTAATTCGTGGGATTATATATGTTTATGTCTCATATTATCAAGTGGCATTGCTGATTATATCACTTTAACAACTCTGACAGCTAAGATGTCTTACAAGAGAGTTAAAAAACTAAACCCAACAACTGAGGGGGGGTCCAATGTGACTTGAAAAATTCCCTTAAATTCTCTCCCTGACACACAGATTCTACTTCAATTAAGTAATAAGAGCAACAACATGAGCTGCTAAGTAGTGCTAACAGTTTAGAATTTTCAAATACCCTATTGTCTGCCATTGGCACATCTTTCCTCAAACAAACAAGTTGGCAGCCTTCATACATTACTCAACATGTCTGCTGCCACAAACTCTCTAAAGCTATCTATCTATCTCTGATGAAAGTTAAAGGAGACCTTCTCTGGGCATTAATTTCTTGAGTAGTCAACATGATAGGTTCATGGTGGCACAAAGGCTTGGTCTTGAGTCTTCTAGCTTTCATTGTTCTTTCAGAAGCATCAAGATTGCCAAAGGCTCACTGGGAACAAATGTTGCCAAGGAAAATTCCTTCTCCTTCATCTCCTTCCAAAGGCACCAATTCTGTTGCTTCATCATCTTCAACAGTCATGAATACCGATCGAAATCTCCCTTCATCGGATGGAAAGGTTTAGATGTAGTTTGAGAAAACGCTAATTTTTCGATCGACTCTTTTAACTGTGGAGGATTCAATCTAGCTCCAAACTGCATGAATCAGAAGGAAGCATGCAGAGAGTTTTGTATATTAGTTCTTTGCAGTGATACACATCGTATTGGTCTCATGTGCTTATGAATGGAATCAAAGTGTTGCTTGTAGATTATTATTATTTTTTTTCCAACTTGGTCCGTGGAAATGACCTGTAAAGATTATCGAATAGCCATTCGTCATGGACAGGAAAGTTTATCAATGCTAATCTTAGGATGGGAGGATTAGTTTGCCAGATTCAAAATTCCTAGAGAAGCATTGTGGTGGCTTCTGTTGTAATCCTTTCATGTAGTACTTCTTGTACTTTGTATTTTCCCTTGAAAATAATACAGTCAAACTTACCAAAGCAAAAGCCGTTTCGGATCAAAAAGGAAAAAAGGTGATCATGAATCGAAATATTTATCGTGTGAATCAATGAGTTACTTCAAAAATTGGCAAAAAAAAATTCTTCTTTACCATATATGTAACCTCTTTTTATTTATTTATTATTTATTTTTATTTTCTGTGTAGTATTTTGTGTAGCTAGGATGAATCTTTGTTCTTGTCCATTGGAAGGAGAATGCTAAGCTAGTAGATAAATTCACTCGTTCTGTTTGTTGACGTGATGCTGCTAAATTAATCAGTAATAGGAAAATTGAGTCTCTTTTTGTTTAAATGGAATTATAAATTTCCATAGTCTCTTGGTTTTCCAATTAATTTAATAGAACAGTAATAAGGCAAGGAATCCTCAAAGAATTCCTTATCCTTCATCTAGCTAGTTTTCAAGGCAGCAAAAAATGTGGTTGTGTGCTAAACTGTTAGAAAGGAAGGGAAGTGAAAATCAAAGAGCTATGGGCCAACAATGGAAGTGTCTCAATGATGCTCTCCCAGTTGGAAAGGAATTTTGCAAAAGGCAGATACCTTCTCCTGGTCTCTGTGTTTTCTGCTCATATGGGCAGCGTCAAACTTGGGTCTTCGGCTATATCTTCAAAATGAGTTTCCTTTTCAAAGTTTTCTGTCTAACCTCTTGCTGGGCATTGGTGTTTTCATTGAATGGGCATATTAACATAAACTTCTTTTCACTGCTACTATCCTTTGGGCAATATGGGATGTCAGCAGAATGAAATTTTTTTTTCATGCTCAAAGTTTTAACCCTACATCTATTCTGCATCAAGCCAATCTTCTTGTTTGACAATAGGGCCGGCCCTTAGGTTTTGGGGCCCTAAGCGCGTCCTTAAAATGGAGCCCTGGTACTATATATTAACCCAAAAAAGAAAAAGAAAATTGCATGTACTATTATATTTAAGTACTCAAAGATTATATATATCATTAATAAAACCATATATTTAAACGAAAATGCAACGATAGGTAAATTATATACTCAATGTGTGGGTGCTGTGGACAGTTGGGTGCCGGCCCTGAGGGCAGGCACAAGAGACGGTTGCCTCGGGCATCACATTTTTGTTCAATTTTTGGGGCATCAATTTGGGCTTAGTAAATAATATACTATGTATGTTTACAAAAAAATAAAAATAAATAATATATTACATATACTACATAAAAGAATGAAAATATGAAAATGTATAACAGTTTGGGGCATTAATTTGTAATATATTTTTTTTTCTTCTATGAATGTATGACCCAAGGTAAATGTGAAATCTTTGACTGGAAACATGGTTTCATTTTAGGCTTATAACTTAGAGGAATTTATGTGATACTTAGTTTTTACATTTATGTTTATATGTCTCTTGGCATGTACAAAGTTTTTTTCTATTTTTTTTATAATCATTTTGGAATGCAGAAAAAGAATAAGTTAGCTATGTTTTAGTAATTGATGGAGATAATGATATTGGTCGGATTAATCGGTTATATTCTATTATTTAGTCTCTATTTTCTGTTGTTGCATTTTCTTTCAAAATATGATTTTTGTTAATTTCTTGTTAGCATATTTCTATGTTTGTTTGACACATTTGTGGATATGGTTGAATTATAATCATTTTAATATAATTATATTCAAGAGTTGTAATCAAATTTGATATTTTAAAGAACAAAAAAGTCACAATTTTTCACTCTAATATTTTTCATAAACTAACCATTGGATCACTGTAATTTTTGGCAAACATGAAATTCATAATAAGTTCATCTAATCCAACGGTTAGTTTTTCAAAATCCGCTATGCATTGGGCCCTATAGAGATCACCTTAAGCAAAGTTGCGTAAGGTGCACTTTATAATAGAAGCGCTCTCTCTCTTTTTTTTGGATGACGAGGGTGTCCGGGCCAGTTTACGTGCACCTCGACTAATCCCCCGGGTGACCGCAATACCCTACTAACCACGGACACCGGTTAAGACGCAAGACAAATACCTTGGGTAGGTGGCCCAGGAGACTCGAAACGGGGACCTCGGACTTGGTACGCCGAAGCCCAACTATCTGAGCTACTCTCCTGGGTTCTCTCTCTCTCTCTATATATATATATATATATATATATATATAATGGTAATAATAGGAGGTTTGGGATGAACCGGCCTATTGAAAACCCGTTTTATGAATTGATTATCGTAGGTTTTAGCTTATGAGAAATTAAGGTTCAAGAATTAAAATTTTACATGCAAATTTTTTTTGGTCAATACATAATAGGGGCGACATTTTAGGAGCTCACCTAGTACATCCAAAATTTCAGGACTGGCCTTGGTTGGGTTCGCTATGAGGATTGCACTCAATATGGCCTTTTTTTTAAATTAAAAAAAAAAAATTAGGGCGCTAAGCAATGGCGCGCTTGGCCTGTGCCTAGGGCCGGTCCTGTTTGACAAGTTAGTCAGGTTTATTTGCATGTTCACACAATCCAATCTGATGATCCAGCTCTGAGCAGTTTAAGCTTTACCAAGGAAATTCTGCCTCTCTCATCCAATTTATGGAACTACTCATTTGACAACTCCTCTTATATATATGTATTACTGAAAACTGTAGGGCTTGGAAATTGAATACTGATCATGCTGCAGGTATTGAATGGGCACTGGCTTGTGCATGGCTGCAGCTTCTCGATCAATTTTGCTTCCTCTGCCTTTCAGACTGAAACTATGGCTTGTTTAGATGCTCTGCTTTGGGTCTTTCAGTCATCGACACTGTGCTATTTTTCTTTATAGGGGATTCTCACCACTTAATTAATCAATTGCAGGGGCTTCATGCCAAAGGATTTCAAAGTGGAGGCCATCTTGTTTGACATTTTGGTGATTGCTGCTCATTTTAATATATGAAATTTCTCAAAAGTTACAGGTCCTATGTTAAAGGAAGCCCATGACCTGCTTCTATGGCTTGGTCTAAGTTAATGAACATAGTTTGGTGCAATTCAGCCTACTAGGCTGTTTTATTTAATTGAAGTTTTACATTGGACCCCATAAAAAAAAAAGAAAAAAGCAAGGAGCTATTTAGCTTGTAGATTAATTTTTTCGATACATATTACAGATAGCTGATAAAAAACCAAATGCGACACACTACAAATAAAGTTGTATCATCTCCCATCCAGGGCCGGCCCTGGGCTTTGGGTGGCTTGAAGCGGCTACCTAAAATGGAGCTCCTCTACATGTATACTCTAAAGAAAATTTGCATCTTAATTACTACGTTAAAGATTTTTTTATTATTTTTTTTGCTTTTGTTACTTGTCAACCAACTTTACTATTTTTTTTTTTGTTCTACAATAATGGGCTGTACATCATATTTCAGGAGCTGCATGACTTAAATATTGGGGCTGTATAGGTAACAAAGAAACAAAATTTGGGGCTTAAAGTGCCTGCTTTTTGGGCTTTAGCCCAGGGCCGGCCCTGCTCCCATCACTCCATCAGTAACTGAATTTCCATTATGACCATGACCGAAAATTTCCGACGATTCACCAAGCAAGTACTCTCTCTCTTGTGAATTCAATTCAATACCAATCCATGGATGCATTTCCATCTTTCTTAGTCCCTCTAGTTCTGTGGCTACTTCCTTCATAACAGCAACATTGATGTTACTGTACTGCACAAATGCTGAGGGTAGTGCTGTTGCTGCTGAGTGCTGCCGCTGCACAACTTGCTAGTACCAAACCAACTAGCATGACGAGTTGTTCTCTTTTGCCAAGAGATTTTTGGTGCACAAGACTTCCTATGGATTTGGTTCATAGTGCTACTAGAGTATATGTGTAGAATATGTACGGTGTGAGTGGGATCCTAGTGTGTATATAAATATTGTGAGTTTTTTTATCAATAAAATTTAGCTAGGCCTTGAAGTATCTTGACATGAAGCCAGGATGATGGAATGTGTTTTCTTTACTTATAGGTTTGGGATCCTCTTTTTGATATGTGTCATCAAGGTTTCCATGGATTGAAATGTGTTTATGTATAAATGTTTTTAATGAATTGATCAAAATTGGAAGATTAAAAAGATATTTCAAAACCTTTTTGTTAGTAGAATCCTTCCACATGACCACTTGAATGTCCATGGTCCTGAGAGTATTAGGGTTTGTACGAATATGATTTCCAAAATCGTTAAGAAATGGAAGAGGGACGGTGGGTTGGAAAAGAAATTTAGATATATTTATCTATGTGTTATTGTCCTTAATTAACAGTAATTTTAGAAGAGATAAAATTAAAATAAATTTATTTACTAATTAGTTTGTGTGGAGAGACCTTTTTTGTGTGCAAATAGAATCACCCATTAGTTTATGGATTTTATGGAGAGATGATTTGTTTATTGTCAAAGTTACCACTTTTCCTAAACAATTGATGAGATGACTTTTTTATTTATTTATTTTTATTTCCAATAATACATAAAAGTCTTGAATAAATAAAAAATATTGATGTGTTCATTTTTTATGAAAATTGAAGCGTTTTGCTACATTTTGAATTTTTGAATTTTTTGTTAGTTAATCAGAAAATATTATCATATTTAATAACTTTTTCCTTACACTTTATAAGTTTTTTTTTTTTTGGGAATTTCATAAAAATTGATTGTGTTAAATAAAAAAAACCTAATTTTTTTTTTTTTGTTTTTTAATAAAAAAAAAAATTTGTTTTTTTTTTTTTTTTTTTTGCTCATTTCTTAGTTAGTTCTAAAATTAATTTAATTATTTCCATCAAATTAAAGCCAGAGTAAGCAGGGTTCTTTAATTTGTTTGTTCGTTTGTTTGTAAAGCCAAAGCTAGCAGGTTCTTTGCTTGTTTGCCTTTTTTTTTTTTCCTTTAATTTATATATAGAAAACTTATAAATTTTCCCTTCTTAAGTTACACTCACTTACCCATGCATTGCATCTTTTTATATGTTTTTAAAACACATTTAACCCTTAAAAAAAAAAAAAAAAAAAAACCACATTTACCCTATAGTTTTAATTTGTGAGAAAATTAAAGTACCTCAAATCAAACTACAGATGGTCAATGTGTTTGAATTAAAGAAGATACGAGAAATTATGGATTGACCCCTATACTATTAGCGAAAAACATTTTGCACCATGTACTATCAATTGTGATGCAGTGATCCCCTATACTATCAATTTGCGGCAGAGTGCATCCTTCCGTCAATTAATGGGATATCTGCTTAACAGAAAAAAAGAGTCACGTGCATTCATACCTTTACTTAATGTTGATGAAAAAATACCGTCACGTGAACGCACTTGACTTTCTGCCTTTCAGATATCCGGTTAATTGAAGTAATGGTGCAATATGTAGCAAATTGATAATACATGGGTCAATGTGTCATAATTGATAGTTCAAGAGTGTAAAGTGTTTTTCGCGGATAGTACAGGAAGTCAATTGGTAATTTCTATAAAAAAAAAAAAAATGTATATGGATAGAATGTATAAATGAGTGTAAGTTGAAGGGATGTAAAATGCATACTTTTCTTTAGATTGACTAGATAAAATGTTGGTTAATTAGGGCTCATTTGTAAGATTAGTGAGTCCAAAGTCTTATTTTTGTACTCGTTAATTTACCGAGTCAAATTTGAGAAAATACTACTCAACTTGATTTGCTTGTTTATACTTTTAAATAACCCAACAATTGAAGTTTAGTTCGATAAAAATTAATTTCATTCAAATTTGTTTGTAAAATAAATAAAATTAGTTCAAACCTAATATTTGAATTGAAACTCGTTAATTCTTTAAACCAAGTTTTGAATAATCTACTATTTATTTTAATTCATTTATAATCTTACTCATAAAATCGAGTAAAGCAGGGACTTAACCTATACTCTTAAAAGCCGCAACTGATAGGAGCATAAAATTAAATTCTCTTCTCTCATAGATCTTGAGGGTAGTATGCCATTACTTTGGGCTTAGAAGATCCTGATCGAGGTGCTAGAATCCATGACATTAAGGGATTTGATCTCATACTCCTATCAACTGTATTTTTTTAGAGCATTGGTTAAAGTTCTTGCACGGTAATTTCATTTTTTTCTCTTTTTCAGCTTAATGTTCAAATTTTAAACTTCCCTCTTCCAAGATAGGAAGATTAGGTCATTAATTAACGTAATGATCTATTTTAGGATGACCTAATAAGATTAGGTCTGTAATTGACCTAATGTGAGAAGGGAGAGGACTTGGACTTGATTAACCGTGTGGACCACAGAACAGTGAAAATCGTGGAACACAGTCACGCTGTCATGGAGTCAACAGGTTCACTTGTCAGATTCATTAGAACCTGTGTCTTGTGGTTGATCTACCCCACTCCAAAACATAAAAAAATTATGAAGGGGTAGCTAATTCAAATGGACAGATCTAGTTAGTATATGCTTACATATTTTATTAGTGTCAAACAATACGCGGGATTTATCAATAAGGTTTTATTTAATTAATTATAATTGTATAAAATAATTATTTTGGTCAGACCGTTTGGTCATATTTAAATTTATGGGGTTAGAATATATATTTTAATACATAAGAATGATTAAAAATTTTAAAGAAATTGGGAAAATTTTAATTTGGATGTTCTATTACAAAAGTTAAAAAATTTTAAAATACCACAAAGAAAGTAAAAAGTAAAGTGGAACCACTTTTTTAATTAGAAATAAAAATAATTAAGAAGAGATAAGATAGAAGTAGATGAGACCCACAACGAATAAAAAAGGAAGAAGAAAATTTTGGAAAGAGAGAAAATTTTAATGGGACCACCCTAATAAAGAATCTTAAAAATCTAAATTTCAATTAATTAATTGGAGTAATGGTATAATGTCATATCATTTTGAAGTCAGTAATGCTATATATTCCAAAAAATTGTCCCAAAAAAACATTCCAAATGAATAATAACCTTTCATTCATTATGGAGAGAGAATTCATTAAAAAAGAGACGGGTTAGATCATCCGCCACATCATTTGGGAGACATTTTGGGACAAATTTTGGGGATATAAAGCATTTTCCATATGTAGTAGGGCCAAAATCAATAAGAATAAAAAAGGAGAAAAAATTGAGGAGAGGAGAGAAGAGAATGAAGAAGCTAGGGAAGTAATATAAGGCATGCCACATCAGGGTACTGCTCTTTATATAATAGTATAAATGCATCAGTATATACATAGGGTTAGGTCACACATGATTCTTATCCATGATTTAACACGCGGTTAGTCAAATTCGATGTGGAATAAATACTTTGAGAAATTGACCGTTGGATTAGATGTTCTGTTTATATGCATCATGCATGGATAACAAAAATACATTAATCCAAAAACTACATTTAAAAAAAAAAAATCACAATTTTAAAATAGGAGAAAATACACTTTGCTCCCTGTACTAAGGGCCAAAAACACTTTGCACCCTTGCACTTTAAAAGTGAACAATTGAACCCCTGAACTTTTAAAATTTGGCAGAGGGGCTTACGGTGTTAAATTATATTGTGATTTTACCAATATACCCTTTCATTTTTAAAAAAAAAAAAAAAAAAGAGAGAGAGAGAAGAAAGAAGCTGGTTCGCAATCCGGATCCTCTGCTTGGTTCAATAGGCTTCCTCCTCCTCCTTCCTCTTTGTGTGGCAGACCCAACTCAAATCCAATGCCTGAAATGGTGAAAAATCCAAAATTTAGAATATCCATTTCTTTTCTTTGCATATATCTTTTCAGCAACCAAACAAAAAAAGAAAAAAAATCACAACTGAAATTATCCCAATCTCTTTCTCAACAATGAGCAAGCCAGATCAAGAACAAAAGTAGCATACCAAAATCTCAAAGACAGCCGCATGATTTGAGAACAAAAGGGAACGTGAAATTGTTGGTTGAATGCCCAATTGACGCATCTGACGGTAGAGAAAAATGCTCATCTGGTTGGTCCAATATGCTACAAAAATGCTTTAATATTTCCATTTCCTTTCCCCATTTCTTTCAACGAACCAAACGAAGCCTTCTTTTCCCACATTTTCTCGGTTACCAAACAGAAAATTAAGGAAAATTGCCACTAAAATACACATAGAAAACCATGTCCTATTGACACTCATATCTTATCATACTACCTATAAAAGTTTGAATCATGGAAAAACATTTTGTTTCCAAAAATATCCCTATTAATTCACTTATTGACCAAAACACCCCTTCAGCAATTGAAACCGGCTATGGATTCTTCATTTTCTCTTTAAATTGTTAATTAATTAACTTTAACTTAAAATATTCCAAAGCTTTCTCTTTATGAAAGCAGCTTTAGATTTTGCCTCTTGAGCTTCCTCGGCATTGATCATTTCAAGAACATATATATGTTGTTTACCTGCATTGATCATTGTGTATTTTGTGTAAAAGCCTCTCTCTCTCTCTCTCTCTCTCTCTCTCTCTCTCTCTGTATTCAATCAAGGGTCTCGCGATGTTTGCAAAATGGTAAAAGCAAAGCACAAATTGTCTCTATTTCTGTAATCTTTTTCTTTTTCTTTTTTTGGTCAAGACATCAGAATTTCTCTAATATGTTGTGTGCATATAATTACAAAATTTTATTTTTATGGCTGTTTTTAGTTTTTTATTTTCTAAGAAATTTGTCAATTTCAATCCCCTGTTATTGAGTTTATATTTCCTTGCAATCTATAATCATATTAGCACTAGGAGTGATGAGAGCTCTAATAATGTTTCTCTCTCTATATAAATGTGTATATGTGTAATTATTTATAAAGCTACGGAACCTTGCTAATCTCCATTGCTTGCTTCAATAAAGAATACGACATCCTATGTGAGATTTATGGTTATTAGTGAATAAATTCATTTAATTTGTGATTAACAACCTTTTTGAATTTCCCTTTGTGGTGTTTGTGTATTTTGAAGAAAAAAGTTCACAAATGCGCATATGCATATACATTAACATAACTTGAGTCATATGAGTAATTTCTTATAGGTACATACACATATAAATGGGAAGATTTTTAGTCAATGTGTAATAAGTATTTTGAAAAATTGATTGTTATGTTAGATTTGATATTCTTCTCGCGATTACCATGCATGTAAAAAATCATAGTGATTTGACAGATGGTTTTAAAATATAGACTATTAAAAATTGTGACAATTTTTACCGTCGAATATTGTCAAAACTTTTTACGGAAAATATTTTTGAAATTCTGACTGTTGGACCACAGTGATTTCTAATATGCATGATATTTATAAAAAGAGTATGTAATCCAATGGTTGATTTTTCAAAATTCATATTTCATATTGCTCTAAAATTAATTTTGTCCTCCCGGTCACATAAAAAAGAAAAAAAATTTGTTATATGTATGTGTTGGGATTGTATTTTTTAAAACTATTTTCCAAAAAAATGCTCTTGAAAAGAGGAAACATCCTAATGGTGTTTTGGTTTTTTATTTTTATTTTCTCTTAGAGAAATGGAACCAAATATATACAACATATTTCCTTTTGAACAAAAAAAAGAATAAAACATGTTTCTAAAAATTCATACCGTTAAAACATGAGAATCACTTTGATTTGGATATGTATGTATATAAAGTTTAAGGGTTTTCTATGTCAGTAATTCAACCCTAGAACGTTGCAATATATGAATATTCTTTGGTACATGGTTCTTTTGTTATTAAAGCTTCTATATAAAAATATGGTGACCTTGTCTATCCCAATAAGACTGATGGTATGTAGTCTCACAAGTTTGTCATATTTTCTACTTGAAAATATTTAGACAAAAAAAAATGCTTTTATATTTAATTTAAATTTATGTTAAATTGATTTATAATATAAAAATAATTCCATGTGCAACGCACGTGTGCACCAACTAGTACATATAAATAACTAAAAATTAAGGAGAGTGTGACAAAATTAGGGTGAAAGAACAACAAATATTTCCGACCTTACGCACAGCGTTGGAGGGAATTGGCGGCTCAGGTTAAGCCCTCGATGATAGAAAGGGAAATAATCAGAACCTTCATCAATACACTAAGGGAACTATCTAGCTTTGCAGACTTGGTCATTGTTGGAGATAGAGTGGAAGATGCACTAAAATTAGTCCGCTTGATGGATGTTCAAGCCTTGCAATCCCTTTTGGAGCAGCTTGGGGTAGCAACCAGTCACAGGAGGGTTGTAAGACCCCGAAATTTTCAATAGTAAATTTTCTTATTTGTTATTATTTTATTTTATTTATTGCACACATGGCATTTTGTCATTGGCTATAGAATGTGCCATGTGACCACTTTTAAGAAGGGTGCATGAGAGTATTATGAATGCATTATAATTGAAATGCATTATTGTGTCGGCAAGTGGTGGAGGAATGCATTATAACTGAGTGAATGATTGATTCAATATATATATATATATATATATATATATGATTGGGGTGATTGTGGGGCGAGGGGGATAGGAAGTGAAGGAGGTGAGAGTGAGAGAAAAAGAAGAAAAGAAAGAAAGAGAAAAATAATAGAATAAGAAGGAAAGATAGGAGGAGGAATGGAAGATAAGGGGAGAGAATGTTAGATAGGGGGAGAGAGATAAAAGGAGGGAGGGAGATCAAAAGAGGAAGGGACGGGAAAGAGGAGGAAAAAGGGAGAGAGAGAGATGATAAGAGAAAGGAGAGTCGGAGAAAAGAAGAAAAAGAGAGGAGAAGAGAGAGAGAGAAGAAAAATAAAAGAAAGGGAATTGAAGGAGAGAAAAAGGAGAAGCTGAGAGGATGAGGGAGCAGCACAAATACATAGCAAGTGTTAAATTTATTTCATAATTCCGAGCTTAGTGAGGTGAGATAGTATTTCTATTTTGATTATATTTCAATTTTTAGATTGAATATGGTATGATTTAATGATGAAAAAATGACTTACATATATATATATAATATCAATGGGGATTCCTAATCTTAGGTTTTTATTTTATATGAAAATGAAAAGCTGAAACTTTGAGACTATTTTTCTCATAAACTATATCAACTCAGGATCATGTGTACCAAATTTGGGAATTTTCCGATGAGTAGATTAATTTCTATAATTTTCTGAAGTTTAGTAATACTGAAACTTTGAAAATTTGTAGTATATTGTGTATATGTCCGAAAATTCTGAAATTTGAGTATATTGTAAAGCTTGAATTAAAGGATTTTTAGAGACAATAATTATGAAAAAAGACCTATGGGTGAATGAGAATTTCTAGAGAGAGAAAGCTTCCATGAAGCTTTAATAGTAGGCACAAGGGGTATTTTCAAAGTATATCGAAAAAATTATGATTTTTACATACATGGTATAGATTGATTTTATATGAATTTAGAACTTTGAATCACTTCAATTGGATGTGAATTGTGAGAGAAATTGAGAAACGAAGTTTCCGAAAAATCTGAAATTTTATTAACTAGCCTACTTTGACATCATTTTTAAATATGTTCGGATGGGAGGTGTTATACACCACCATTATATTTTGAAAGCTTGTATCACACTGATTCTATAACATCTTGAATCACCCAAATCGAATGAGTAACGAAGGAGATATAAGTGTGCAAAGTTGGCCAAAAAGATGGAAAATATTGACGTACCATGTACGTGAGTGTGCATGTATGATCCTGTGCTATGAAGGTGCATAGTACACCATATACCCTAAATTGCAAATTAGTACTTGTGAATATCATTTTGATTTGGAATTATTTTTAAAAATCCTATTAAATCAAGTTGATATAAATGAGTGCAAAAGTTGTTGTTTAGGATGCATGAAAGAGTCTAGAAAATTATGGAGCATAGTGAAGGTGCACCATAAGGCTTACCATGTAACCTCATTGTATTTTGACTATTCTAGTATGATTTTTTTAATCTAACAAATTTGATAAATTCTACAAAAATCAAACAAGTGTCCTAGAATGGATTATTGTATAGAAAATACATGTGGATAGAAAATTAACTATCTTCCAAATTGTGAGTCTTTGGAAAATAGTTAAAAATCATGAATAATTGATTTTATAAAAATCATGATGATTAGTGAAAGATCTTGGAAATACAAGTTATGGAAATCATATTGGCATATATATAAACTGTTAATATATACATGTGATATTTGTAAAGTTTATAACATGCTGTTATTATTATGAATAAAATGATGAAGCATGTTAATTGTTATGTATAAAATACATACATGTGATATATTGCCATAATACATAAAATTGACATATGGCATGTGGTGATAATGTTATGAGAAAGTGACTGGTCTTATCAGTAAATTCCATACATCTCATAGTAACAATGTGTTTTAAGAAAATAAAACCGTGCACTTGTCATGTGAATATGCGTGTATGGGCGCGCATGTTATGCGTGCAGGCAAAGCGGACAATATTGTTACTTGGAGAAGTACGGGGTGTTATAGTGGCACAGTTACATGTGGTGGCTCAAGTTGAGTGAGCATAATGATTTATTTGTATATCACTGATATAACTGTTGATATGAGATATATGTTGAGTTGATATACTATGAAATGTATGCATGAATTGCCATACATGAATTGTTGATATGAGATGTATGCCATATGTATTGCATAATTGCATCTGGCATGAGACACAGTTACATGTGAAATATATTGCATAGAAAATCATATGCATTTGTGATTATTTATGTAACTGTGGAAATGAGGAGTTGAGATACCACCGATGGACAAAAGATCCTGGAAACAGTTAGTGCACTAATATATCACCCTTACTAAAAACAGTACGTAAATCCTCTTGTCAATGAGTGACAGTCGCGGTAGGTCCTAAAAAGGCGGGGACTGGGTGATATACATCTTAAAAAGGCGGGGATGCTGTTGTGGTAGATGATTGAGAATGATTGAGTACGGTTGAGAACGGTTGAGAACGGTTGAAATGGTTGAGTACCTTAAAATGAGGTAGCCATATGTTGTGGTGAGATGGTGAATCCTAAAATAAGGTTACCATCAGTGTGAATGTTTGATGTTTTGCAGGAAAGGCAGAACAGAGGAAATTGCAGATATGACTGCATGAGCATTGCATCGTGTATCTGTCATATGCATAAAGCACGCATGTAATGTAAAATTATTTACTGTGAAAAAGTGATGGATATATTCTGTAATATATATAAATGAATTACAGATATGATGATTTATTTATGTGACATTTGGCTGATGATAAAATTTGTTGACAGATATGAGAATGTGGAAGGATGTGAATATTTCTGAATGGTATCAAAAGAAGATATTGTATTATTGTAATATGATTCTCAATAATAAAAATGACTCACCGTGGAAGTAGGCATTTTTGCTGAACCATGTAAATCCTGGTGTTTGTTTATTTTTTTCTGCTATGTGTGTGCTTTAAGTTGATGGCACGTTATCAGCATGAGACTCTATCCAACTCAGTAAACTAAATGGATGTTTCTGGAATTCGGGTACATTACGGGACTGTACTCATGATACAAACTAGTACTCAGCGCTATCTTTAATTTTTGAGATGTTGTAAAGTTATTTTAAAGACTTCCGCACGCGTATTTTGAAAAACTGTTTTAAACTGTGTTAATTTTAAAAAGAAATTACTCAAAAGATAAGCGCTTGGTGTTTTATGTCACTGTGACATTTCCGCATAGGGGTTACCCTGTGTGGGGTGTTACAAGGGTGATAGAAAAAAGGAATGGAAAAGTTACAGAGCTTGATATGGTCAAGAGGAGCCGTGATGGTCTTGGCGGTGGCTCCGGCTCCTACTCCGGCACCGGCGGAGCGCCGCGTCTCTAGGCACCAAAGCGATTGATGCAAGCAGATGATTCAAGAGCTGAGCCGGCGTCGGTGCAAACTCTTTCTGCTCTCTCTTCTCCACCATTGAAACGTAGGCGAAGTTACCAACACTGCTACCACTCAGCAATGTCTCTTTCCATTATAATTCTTGGCCCGTAGCTTCGATGAAATTACAGTGAGAGGAGGATTCAAGACTTGGGATGCTCCGCCATACTAACACGCCTTTCTCTTATCTTATCTTTCGATGAGGGTTTGGGAATATAAGAGATATTGGCTGGATTTGGGGCTATTTTACCACTCATTTACTTTTAAAGTGCAGGGGGTTCAAATGTTCACTTTTAAAGTGCAGGGGTGCAAAGTGTTTTTGACCCATAGTACAGGAGTGCAAAGTGTATTTTTCCTTTTAAAATAAACTACAAATGACTGTGAGAAACTATCATGGTTTTTCACATTTGGTTTTATGGAAAACTAGCGTTGGATCAATGTAATTTTTGGCAGACATGACATATATAAGAGGAGCATTTAATCTAACAGTTAATTTTTCAAAATATATTATGCAATTTATTTTAAATGAGATTATCTTATATATATATATATATATATATATATATATATATAGATTCGATCCTGTAAGGACATTCTTACGTTTCTTATTGTCAATCCACTTTTACTTGGAGAGATATTTTAAAAAACCGACCGTTGGATTATATAATCTAGCTTCATATGTATGTCTTGCTAAAAATTACAATGATCCAATGGCCGGATGTCAGATCACTGTAATTTTTTGCAAACATGTCATCTATAAGAAAATTGTCTAATCCAATGATCGATTTTTCAAAATACCTATTTTAGAGCTTCCAAAAGGGATAGGCTAATGACAAATTAGGTAGAACATTCTTATCTGATCAAAATTTATATATTTATTTCATTATACGATATTAGCATTTTTATGTTCAAAATTTATATATTTATCTCATTATATGATATTAGCATTTTTATGTATATTTGGTGGGCCCATAGACCGGTGGCTCTTTCATCGTGGAATTTATTTCTTTATTTCACACTACCAATTACCAATCCTTTTCTTATATTTTGTTTCTGTCACATCCATCCTGTCATCAATGGATTTCGTGTTTTTGGGTCCAAAATTTGACATTACATTTCTTTTTCTTTTTCTTATTTTTTTTTTTAAATTTTGTTTTTCTATGTTTCTTTCTCTCTCTCTTTAATAAATATTTCTATCATATACTAGTTGTTGGGAATTTGGACCTACCAAATTCACCCCCTAAGATCTAACCTTTATAGGAATATCAAGAAAATTAGAGAAATAACACAACACCAAAGATTTACGTGGTTCAGCTAAATTGTCTACGTCCACGGGAGTGAGAGTATTCTTTACTATAAAGAAAAATGAGTACAACGGTACATGAATTCTACCATTGGATTATATTCCAAACCCAAATCCCTTGAACCCAAATACACCCCACACAACTCAATCTCTCTTGCTCTCTCACACCTTTTTAACTCTTAACTCACACATAACATATATATATATGTGGTAAGCAACCGGGCCTCTCCTCTCAATTAAATCCCATGTGAAAATGGAAAGCCAAGTCAAGAATGGCAACCAACTTTGTTGACCACTCCCAACCACTCATCCACTCCACATGGAAGCCAAGACTTCACTTGAATCAAATTATGCTCAAGTCAAATGGTTCACAAAGCACAAGAAGTGCTTCCACGT
>JAESVK010001125.1:146061-162316 GCA_017140935.1 Hamamelis virginiana
AGGGCTTAGAATAATTCATCCTAGGGTTTGCAAGCTGAGTCCCCTTCGAATTTATTCAAAAAAATCAAACAAAGTCGGCCAAAATAAGTGGGAAAGTCTCAAACTTTCCAAAATGAAAAAAATATGCTCGAGCATCCTGGTGACCGTCCTAGCTTGGCTGGCTAGCCGTCCTGGGCTGGACGGTTGGCCGTTCTAGCTAGGACGGTCACAGTAGTGACTTTCCCCAATTTTGCCCTATTTCGAGGGATTTTGGTATTTTGGCCATATCTTGGTCAATTTTCATCCAAATTCAATGGTCCAGGGATCAAAACGACCGTATTTTGATCCTCCACATATTTATAAGCATTTTGGGTCAAAAATACCTGACCATGGTCAAGGGTTTTGATAAAAAGCTAACCAATCGACCCAGTTGTGTCAAAATTGGTCATATGACCATTCCTTGTTTCATAAAATTGATCAATTAGGCTTGAACCACTTCTAAAAATATGGTTTAATTATGAAATTGGTACTTGAAAACATATTTTGAAAATCTTTGATTTTGGTGAAAACAACCAATTCCCGGTCGATTTGAATAAAACCCTAGTTTGACTTATTCTCGCCCGTAGGATCGATTTTGGATGAATATATTCCAACCATTCAAAGGTTCAATTGATACTTCAAATACACTCCCCACATCTATATAAATCTCATGAAACAATCCGTTTCGAATTCGGAGGTCATTCGGAAATTATACGAGAAAAATGACAAAAATGCCACTCAAGTCGCAAAAACCCTAATTACCTATCGAGCTCTTATCAGAATGTCATGAAAATTTACAAGGATGTTCTAAAACACCTCAAAATTCAAATACAATACAAATGGATTGATTCCAATCCAAATGTACACATGAAATAATGAATTGTCTTTTTTCTTAGAAAATGACAATTTTGGAAACTAGGTCTTTACAAGCCCAAATTTCCACCAAATGATTAACTATTCAAGTTAATCATTTGCATAAACATATGACAAAATAATTGGTAAAAATGGGGTATCCACATATAGCCTTATGTCTTTTGACAGCCTTTTCTATATTGATCCTTCTTCGACTTGCCAAATTATTGTCAAAATTTTCCAACAAAGGCTGGATATTTTCTGTCGGCCCTTTACTTTGCTCATGCTTATCTAATCTTTGTTGTAACAAAGCATTTGTTTGCAGTAGTATCGCATTTGTTTGTTGGATACTAATCTGAATCAACGCATCTGTTTTCTGAGCTAAAACTTCTTCTCTCATCAAAAAATTTATATCTCTAACAGGACGGTCTGTTTTAGAGTTACTATGCTCAAGACCAGCCCCTCCTGCTAGTTTATTATTAGCATGTTTGCTTCTAGTGTTAGGAGCCATTACACTTGATTGTCCCATCGGGAGTGACAAAATGTTGATCACTTTTTTCACTTTTAGGAATTCGAATCGAATCGATGAGGTTCGAATCAAATATTAAAATTTAAATCAAGTTATGGGATTCAAATACCTCAATTAAGAGAACTTTTTAGGGAGACAGGTCAAGTCAATTAATCCTAACAACTGATAAACAAACTTCAAGCATAAAAATAAAATATAATAGAAAATGAGAAAAATGTGGAGATAGAAAGAAAAATAAAATGAACTTTATTAATTACTAACCACCACTCAATAAAACAGTTCGTCGTTACGGCTCGAACTACCCTCGAGCCCTTTGAAACAAAACTAATACTTTCCTCCAAGAACAACTTCGAACTAACTCTTGAACCTCAAGTACTTCAAATCAATGAGCCTTTGATGCGTAGTCACATGCGACCAAGCAACATCAAAGACCAAAGGAATCTCCCATACCCCAAGTTAGGGTAAAAGAGATGGGTGTTCTCTAATTCATCGGTTGAGTTGATGTGTGTTGAGAGAGAGAATATGTTGGTCTGCAGGCCGTTATTTATAGACTTCTAAGTGGTAGTCTCTTAGTTGGCTTCAGCTAGTTGTTGGATCATCCTCATCTTCAAGCTTTATCTTCATCATCAGGCTGGATCATCTTCAACTGCTATCTATTCACATCTGGAAAAGACTTCTTCTTTAGCTAGATAATTATCCTCAAAGAGTGAAGAGTTTAGAACAAACTCCTTAGAACAAGCATTTCTGATTGGCTTCGAACTCCTTAAAAACTAATTTAATTCTAGACAATTTATCATTGGCTAGAATTAAAAATTTTAATTAAAACCAATTTACTAGCCATCTAATGGCCCGGTTAAAAAATGGATTAACAAAAATGTTGATCTCTTTTTTCGCTTTTAGGAATTCGAATCGAATCGATGAGGTTCGAATCAAATATTAAAATTCAAATCAAGTGATGGGATTCGAATGCATCAATTAAGAGGACTTTTTAGGGAGACGGGCCAAGTCAATTAATCCTAACAACTTATAAACGAACTTCAAGCATAAAAAATAAAATGTAACAGAAAAGGAGAAAAATGTGGAGATGGAAAGAAAAATAAAATGAACTTTATTGATTACTAACCACCACTCAATAAAACAGTTCGTCGGTACGGCTCGAACTACCCTCAAGCCCTTTGAAACAAAACTATTATTTTCCTCCAAGAACAACTTCGAACTAACTGTTGAACTACAAGTATTTCAAATCAAGGAGCCTTTGATACGTAGTCACACGCAACCAAGCAGCATCAAAGACAAAATGAATCCCCCATACCCCAAGTTAGGGTAAAAGAGATGGGTGCTCTCTAATTCATCGGTTGAGTTGATGTGTGTTGAGAGAGATGGAGTCTCTTGGTCTTTAGGCCTTTATTTATAGACTTTTAAGTGGTAGTCTCCTAATTGGCTTCAACTAGTCGTTGGATCATCTTCATTTTCAAACTTTATCTTCATCTTCACGCTGGATCATCTTCAACTGCTATCTATTCTCATCTGGATAAGACTCCTCATTTGGCTTAATAATTATCCTCCAAGAGTGAAGAGTTTGGATGTCAACAAACTCCTTAGAACAAGCATTCCTGATTGGCTTGAAACTCTTTGAAAACTAATCTAATTCTAGCCAATTTATCATTGGCTAGAATTAAAGAATTTAATTAAAACCAATTTACTGGCCATCTAATGGCCCGGTTAAAAAATGGATTAACATAATTATATATTTATTGTCTAAAGTTGAATTATGAAGGGGTGTTTCTTATAGACCCTTCTGCCATTGTGACAGGACATTAAATGAACTTTTTAAAAATTTTGTGGTAACAATCTTATTACTTTCATCGCCCCTTAGGTGTAATTCACTTCGCATCTAGGGCTAGGCCAGGCCACATGAGGGTGAGGGGTGGCAATTGATCCCTTCAATTTTTTGTAAAAAAAAATTTATACCCTACAAGTCTTTTAAAATTTTGAATTTGCTTCCCCGTAAAAGTTTTTTGACCCCTTCATTTTACTTTCTTACACATCACTTTAAAAAAAAAAAAAAATTCCCTTCCATATAAAAGTCCTAACCCATATCCCAATGCTTTCAAAAACTGGGATCTCGTAAAGGAAAATTGTAAATGTATTGAATTGAAATATAATTTATCACATATCAATGAAATATAAATTTTTGCATTTTTTTCCTATTTCAAACTATGAAATATAAATTTTTGCATTTTTTTTCTACTTCAAAGTAACACAAAAAGAAAAAAAAAATTTGAACAAAAGTGTTCTCGATGTTTTGAATTGGAATAAAGTACTAACAACCAACTCAAGGTCTCATTTGTTTTAACTTTGCCTAAAATCATTTTTGAGAACTATCTTTTCACACATCTCTTTATTGCTATGTCCAAATCAACTCTTGACATATTAATTTCATACAATGAATTATTGTAGCAAAAATTAAGGGGCCTAATTTTGACCAACTATTTCATATTTCTTAAGTAGTCTAGAAGTGATTATCACTCATCTTCAAGAATCAAGTAAATTTTGAACTCGATTTAAAAGTGATTTTAGGCAAAGCGACTCCAAACAAGACCAAAGTTTGCCTCCCCTGACTGATCGAATTACTGATTTCGTCTCTACTTGATATGAGTAATGCTATACATCGCTACAATGAATCACTATAAGTATCGATACAAAAGATAAATGGGGGTAGTTTTGAAAAATCATAAATAAATAGTTTTAAAAATTCATAACATTTGTCTATGGTTGTAGTGATACGTTATAGCGATATATATATTATTTTTCTATCATTTTTTCTTGACTGCGAGACTTGAGATCCGATTTCTGGTTCAAATCTCTACTACCTGAAACTAACCCTACTAATGTATCCTCCCGAAAAAGAGAAAGCTTATTACCTTGCGCTTTTTGAAAAATCTCTTTCCAATCGTATTAATTGTAGGCGATTGGTTTCCAGCTCAAAATTAGTTTCAGGCTAAAAATTGGGAAGTGCAACGCAGAACCCCTTCCTGCTGCGTAGGGTGTGTACGCCTAGGTCTATCAACTAGTATATGATAGAAATATTTATTAAAAAAGAGAGAGAGAGAGAAGGAAACATAGAAAAACAAAATTTTAAAAAATAAAAAAATAATAAAACAAGAAAAAGAAAAAGGGCCATTGGTTTCTGGGCCCTCCAAATTTAATTATCATACTACCTATAAAAGTGTGAATCATGGAAAAACATTTGGTTTCCAAAATATCCCTATAATTTATCTTAATGACTAAAATACCTCATATAACATACTTGAATGTCAAACTGGAATGCCATTAAGGTCCGTACCTTAATGGAAATTTTTATTTTTTTCCAACAGTAACAAACTTGAATGCCAAACGCCTCTTTTAATTGTTGCTTCCCTTCATCTTCCCTCTTTATCTTTAAAATCCAGCAGCAACAAACTTGAATGCCAAACGCCTCTTTTCATTGTTGCTTCCCTTGATCTTCCCTCTTCATCTTCTTCCCTTCATCTCCCCTTCCATAATAATCTTTTGTGTTGTTTTATTTTATTTTTTAAATTTGTTTTTGGGATTTTGTTTTGAAACTTATGGTTCATGTGTGTTGGTTTCGAAGTGAAAAATCAATTTGACTAACCGAAATATATAGTTGTAATATGCTAAGTTGAGTGGTGGTTTTAATTTTCTCGAGCCCTTTATTTTTCTTTCATTTTTCTCGTGAACCAAACAGAGATTGGAAGCAATTCTTGTGCAATTTCATTGGGAAACTCATTAACATGCCCTTGATTACCATTTACCAGCTACAGAATTCAGATTTCTGGAAAGTAGAGATTTTTTTTTTTTGCTTCCTTTTTTTTTTTTCTTTTTAACGAAAATATATTTTTTGTGAGTTTCTGCAAGAAGATATATAGTTGCTTTGATATCATTCCTTCATAATTTGCTCGCTGTTTAATTGTTCGAATTTTTTTTTTTTTATTTTTTTTTTTTGTAGTTCTCGAGTAATTACGCCACTGCGTCAGGAACAAAGGAACCGAAAGTTAAGGTAACTAAAATCATTGGCTGCCAACATATTTTGG
Source organism: Hamamelis virginiana (assembly GCA_017140935.1). Lineage (NCBI taxonomy): Eukaryota > Viridiplantae > Streptophyta > Magnoliopsida > Saxifragales > Hamamelidaceae > Hamamelis > Hamamelis virginiana. The sequence continues at coordinate 151,555 of JAESVK010001125.1, forward strand.
GATGCATTCTTGGAAATGTTTATTGTAAAAGACTTATGTTTATAAAGAAGTTGTCGTTATTAAATTTAATGAAAATAATTCATGTAAGAATTGTAGAAATAGAATTATGTAATTCTATTTATGTCAAATTTAATATCATGTCTCATTCCAGTTTCCCCATTTATCCAATGTTTTATGCCTCCTAATTAAATTCCCCTCTTCCTAATCTTATTTATTTTTTATGCTCTTTTAAATGTGGTTTGCCTCGCCACATGTAAAAGGATCTTTAAATCTTCTAGGTAAAGAACTTGTACAAGAAAACACTACGTATATTCAATTCCTATTGGATGCATGAAATGGGAGTTTGGAACCCGGCCATGAGAAAAACATTTCTATGTAATTAGAAATAGTCAACCCAACAAGGAGAGAGCATTAAGATGATACAACATTTTACTACATATTTTTCTATAATATATTTTCAACTCTACTACATCCAGTCATCTAGACTGCCTTTAGAGAGTACAAAAGCAAGATGACCAATGATATGGTGTTTATGCATGCCTCTTAGTTATCCACTTGATGCTGGCCTTAGTAACTTTTCCAGTTTCATTCCATTTTCCCTTCATTTGCCATTTCTGTTTCCATTCTGGTCCCCTAGCCTTAATAATCTTCAAATGTGCTCTATCTGGTCATGGGCGGAACTAAGTATAAGCCAAGGGGTGCCATGGCACCCCCCAACTTTTCAAAGGTCCTAGCATCCTATATTAATTATGCTATATATAATAACCCATTTATATTATTTGCAAGATGCATGGCACTCCATAGAAGAAAGAGAGAGAGAGAGAGAGATTACAAAGGGCTTCCCTTCTTAGGCTTTTTCTTAATGTATAAAGACTCCAATTTTCAATTTTAATATCACTATGCTGATTTGTATAGGCTTGAATCAAATACATTAGATTGAAAGTTTGAAATACCCATCCATGGAAAATTTGAAAATTGTGTGCATGATTTACCTATACTAAACTCTCTATTGTTCTCTTAAATTTTTATGATATGATGCTAGTATAACGAAGAAATTTGTGATAAATTTTAGTGAATTAATTCGTTGTAAAATTTAAAAATTATGTATAGTGAGATAAAATATTAGTCTTGAATTTTTATATATTTTATATGCTTAAACTTTGTAATTTTTGGATTTCTAAAATTTGGGCCATTTGGCACCCCCTAATAAAAAATCCTGGTTCCACCCCTGTATCTGGTCCTTATAAAAAATTGAATATCTATAATTATATAGCTTGGTGATGAAGCTTAAGGAATATATTTCGTTCATATATATACATAATTATATTATATGCTACCACTACCACTGCCTCAAACATCACCACTACTGCTATTATTATAGTTCTCCTTTTTTTATTTATTTATTTTTTTTAATGCTTCAAGGTCAGTGATAAGACCCATTTTTTAACAGATTTCATAATGTTACTTGAATGTTGAAACTAATTTTCTATACAATATCATTGCAGAATATTTCCTCACCATGTTAAGGACATATATACTTGCCCTTTAAAATATTCAAATGTTCTCTATAAAGTAACTAATATAGAATTTAGTTTTCTATTACCTAAATTGAGCCTTTTGCCGCAGCGGTTAGAATGTAAGCATCATAATGCTGAACTCCTCCATTCAACCGAGTCTTGCCCAACCCAAAAATTGATGATTAGAAGATAAATATGAGAGATAATGACAAAATAAATATTGCAAGCAAAGCAAGATAAACAATTTTGTCCTGAATATATATAATATAATATAGGTTCATAGGAAACGTTTTAAAAGCTTAAGACTTGATGCTGATTATTCTTTGTATCTTTTTATGTAGTTTTCAGAAGCAGCTTGGAATAATGAATTGTTTGTAAAACTAATTATGTTTATATTTTGTGACAGGAAAAAATAAATTTTGAGTTCTATAAGAATCTTATTAGGCGCACAGGAAAAAAGTTCTTATTCTTGGTAAGATAAAGCAAAAACAGCGAAAATGAAAGAGCGATGGGCCGAATAGTTGCGTAAGAAATAGAAGAACTTCCACAAAATTTTGAGCCAATAATTATCAAAGATGGAGGTAATGATCAGCAGTCAAAAAAAAGAAAGAAAATTAAAGCTTGAAAGGCTTGAAGCATTGAAGAAATTTGGTATCTTTTGAAGATAGCTTTTAAGCTTTGGAGAATTAATAGTTTTTAAACAATATAAACAACATTGGTATCTTTTGAAAGTTTTATACTACAGCAATTTTTTATAAGACTCTTCAATTATTTAATTTTCGATATTACAATTATAGTGGTTTCTAGATACAGAATATGAGGATTAATACTCTTTTTAATGTATGAACTAATGTATGATTTGAATATGTTTTTATATGACTATTTGGTTGTCTTGAATTCAGATATACGTTACTCTTATTTCTATATTATTTTAATTTTAGTGGGAAACAATAAAGAATTCTCCATAGTTTTTATTCTCGTAATTTAGCCTATAAACTCTTTAAAAGTATGTTTATTTTCATCAATGTATATAGTGCAATAAGAGTACTTTCTGTTAAAATCTTAATTTAAAATATATTTCAAATTAAAAAATATTTCCGCGTGCAACGCACGTGTGCACATTCTAGTACATAAAAATGCTAATATCATTTATATTTGATCAGATAACGTTGTTCTTTCCTAATTTGTCATTAGCCTATTTCTTTTGGGAGAGTAGGTATTTTGAAAAATCGATTATTGGATTAGACAATTTTCTTATGAATGACATATTTGTTAAAAATTACAATGATCTGACATCAGGCCATTAGATCACTGTGGTTTTTACCAAAACATACATATGAAGATTATCTAATCAAACAGTCGGTTTTTCAAAATATCTCTCCAAGTAAAAATGGGTTGACAATAAGAAGCATAAGAATGTCCTTAAATGATCAGATCTATATATATATATGCATCAGATGATCTCATTTAAAATAAGTTGCATAATATATTTTGAAAAATCAAATGTTAGATTAGATGCCCCTCTTTTATATGTCATGTCTGCCAAAATTAAACTTACATTAATCCAACGGCTAATTTTCCATAAAACCAAATGTGAAAAACCATGATAGTTTCCCCCAGTCTTTTACAATTTATTTTAAAATTGTGATTTTTTTTTTTTAAAAAAAGTAGTTTTTGGATTAATGTATTTTTGTTATCCATGCATGATGCACATAAACAGAGCATCTAATCCAACGGTCAATTTCTCAAAGTATTTATTCCACGTCGAATTTTATTGACCGCGTGTTAAATCATGGATAAGAATCATGTGTCACTGGAACCTAACCCTATGTATATACTGAGGCATTTATACTATTATATAAAGAGCAGTGCCCTAATGTGGCATGCCTTATATTACTTCCCTAGCTTCTTTATATATTCTCTTCTCTCTTTAATTTTTTTTTCCCTTATTATTCTTATTGATTTTGGCTCTCCTGCAAATGGAAAATGCTTTTTTTCCCTTATTATTCTTATTGATTGTGGTCCCATTTAAGTTTTCTTTCTCTTTCCAAAATTTTCTTCTTCTTTTTTATTATTTATTTATTGTGGATCTCATCTACTTCTCCTCTATCTCTTCTTAATTATTTTTATTTTTATTTAAAAAAATTGGTTTCACTTTACTTTTTACTTTCTTTGTGCTATTTTTAATTTTTTTTAATTTTTTTAATAGAACATCCAAATTAAAATTTTCCCAATTTCTTTAAAATTTTTAATTATTCTTATGTATTGAAATATATACTCTAACCCTATAAATTTAATTACGACCAAACGACCTGACCAAAATAATTATTTTTTACAATTTTTTAATTAAATAAAATCTTATTGATAAATCCCGCGCATTGTACGGATTGACACTAATAAGATATATAAGCATATACTTACTAGATCAGGACTCTCCATTTGATTTAGCTACCCCTTCATAATTTTTGTATGTTTTGGAGTGGGGTAGATCAACTACCGGGCACAAGTTGTAATGAATCTGACAAGTGAACCTATTGATCGACTCCATGACAGCGTTGTTGGGAGCGGAAATCCCATGACCTCGTGATAGTGTTTATGGATCATGCCACAAAAAAAATAAATCCGAATACTATAACATATATAGAAGAATCCGTACCTTTGAGATCTGTCTGGATTGATCTTAATAAATCGAACTGCAGAAGATTGATCGAGCTCTTCAAGCCTTCTACCGTATTCCTCCTATGCCAGAACGTGAAGAGAGAGTGGCTTTCTTTGTGCTCTCCTTGTTGGACGGCTGCCTCTAAGGTTTAGAGAAAGTATTTCGTCTTAACCTAGAGGCTGCCCAACATGGCATATATATAGGCTACAGTAGGGACCTAAAGGCAAATAAGTTTCGGGCTCCCAATGTAAATATTAAAAACCTATTTACATTAATTATAATTCATTCCACTAAAGAATTATAACTGCACTCCCTAACTTATTCGAAAATAAATTCGAGCTCTTTGTTATTAAATACTTATTAATCTCCCCACGTTAAGATTACAGATACCCGTTGATTAAATTAAATTACTGACAATATCATTTAATCAACATCTATTAATCTCCTTGAGACCTTCCACTTAACTTATTTGATATGTCGGATACAAAATCCACCTGCAGGGTTTGACATAATCAAAACTTATAAGTATCCTCGAGGGGGTATCATCAATCCCTATATCGAGACATGGATTCCGTTAATAATTAATATTCACCATACAATTAATACAGTTATCCAACTCATCGAGATTATTGACCTATAAAGATCTCACTCTTTATGAATCAAAATAACTAACAATAAATGCATGTGTCCATTAATTATTTCGGGATTAAGAGTATAAGTATTCATAATAACCATGAGGTATTAATTATTTTATGTGTCAGTATAAAATAATTACCTCAATATGGTCCCGTTCAATACACACAAGTGTACTAGCACATGAAGTTGGAACTAAACCATTCCCCGTAGTCAAGACAGACCTACTGAAATCATGTGCTACAATCTTACCGATGGTGTGTCCAACTCCATCTCAGATTGTGAACAATAAGCTTATATTCTACAAGAACTGATGATCTGATCTTCTGTGTGTAAGCCGAACTCTACACACCAGATCATCTACTATGTAGAATAAAAGACACACATGCATAACATTAGAAGATAATATAATGCAAACATAGCTCATATAGATTCTCATTTAAAATGCAATATCAGAATTCATTAATAAATAAATACTAAGGTCTATTACATAAAAACATGGCTTTTAGTATATAGCCCTAACAAGCGTGACTGTATTCCACGATTAAGAAAAAATGAGACAAGTTGCAATGACCTAATCTTCCTATCTTGGAAGAGAGAAGTTTATAATTTGAACCTTAAGATGAAATAGAGAAAAAATGAGATTACCGTGCAAGAACTTTAACCAATGCTCTTAAAAAATTACAGTTGATAGGAGTGTGAGATCAAATCCCTTAATGTCATGGATTCTAGCACCTCGATCAGGATCTTCTAGGCCCAAAGTAAGGGCATACTACCCTCAAGATCTATGAGAGAAGAGAATTTAATTTTATGTTCCTATCAGTTGCATGCGGCTTTTAAGAGTATAGGATAAGTCCTTGCATTACTCGATTTTTTGAGTAAGATTATAAATGAATTGAAATAAATAGTAGATTATTCAAAACTTGGTTTAAAGAATTAACGAGTTCAATTCAAACATTAGGTTTTAACTAGTTTTATTTATCTTACAAATAAATTTGAATGAAATTTTTATCAAACTAAAATTCAATTGTTGGGTTATTTAAAAGTATAAACAAGCTAATCAAATTGAGTAGTATTTTCTCAAATTTCACTAGTTAAATTAACGAGTACAAAAATAAGACTTGGGACTCACTAATCTTACAAATGAACCCTAACCAACATTTTATCTAGTCAATCTAAAGAAAAGTATGCATTTTACATCCCTTCAACTTACACTCATTTATACATTCTATCCATATACATTTTTTTTAAGAAATTACCAATTGGCTCCCTGTACTATCCGCAAAAAACACTTTGCACTTCTGAACTATCAATTATGACACATTGACCCATGTATTATTAATTTGCTAGAAATTGCACCATTCCGTCAATTAATCGAACATCTGTTTAATAGATAGAAAGTCAAGTGTGTTTACGAGAAGGTATTTTTTCACCAAGATTAAGTAAATATATTTTTTTCACCAACATTAAGTAAAGGTATGAATGCAAGTGACTTCTTTTTTTTTTTTTTTTTTTTTTTTTTTTTTTTTTTTTTTTTTTTTTTCTGTTAAGCAGATATCACATTAATTAATGGAAGGATGCAATCTGCCGTAAATTGATAGTATAGGGGACCAATGTGTCACAATATATTAATAGTATATGGTGCAAAATGTTTTTCACTGATAGTATAGGGGTCAATCCGTAATGTCTCCTATCTTTTTTAATTCAAACGCATTGACCCTCTGTAGTTTGATTTGAGGTACTTTAATTTTCTCCCAAATTAAAACTATAGGGTTATATGGTACTTAATTAATTTGCATTTCTATGTTTTTATGTAGGCTCCTACCGTATTCGAAGACAATCATTGTTGCACGATCAAGGACATTTATTGCTGCATATATAGACTTGTTTTCAATTTTTTGGGAACTTATGGATTGGATATGTAATTGGAATGCCATTTAATTTCTTATATTTAACAATCTTGTACATGTGTGAGAACGGATGTGGGGTTTTGGTGTAAAGACCATTATTTTAATAGAAATATTTTATTATTATTTCCAATAAATTGTGTTGAATGGATGATTCAATATATATATATATATATATTAGCAGTACAGGAAACACAGGTGAAGATTAAATAAATAAATAAATAAGTCAATTCAACTTTTTTGAGGACGGTTTTTAACTGTCCTCAAATTTAGATTTGGATTTGAGGACAGATATCAACAGTCCTCAATAAAGAAGGATTCGAAGACAGTTCTACACCGTCCTCAAAATTGAGATTAGATGACAGTTTAAAACGGTCCTCGAAAAGGACATATAAGAAGACGGTCATAACCCGTCCTTAAATTGAAAACATTATAGGACAGTTTAATACCGTCCTTGAAATTTATTATTTAAGGACGATGATAAACTGTCCTTAAATTGAAGGCATTAGAGGACAGTTGAAAACCGTCCTCGAATGTAAAGAATTGAGGACAGTTTAGAAGCTGTCATTGAATAAAAGATGACAGTGGATTAGAAGATGCAACCCGAACCGTCCTTAAAAACTTTAGAGGACGGTTTTTAACCGTCCTTAAAGCCTTTTTTTGGGGTAGTGGTTAAATCTGTTTATATATATATATATATATATATATATATAAAGATGCAATGCATGCGTAATTAGAGAGCATCCATCTATGCTAAACATATACTCTAGTACAATGAACCAAATCCATGGGAAGTCTTAGGGCATGTTTACTTCATGAAAATTTTGGCAATTTTCATTTTCATTTTCAATAAAAATAGAAAACGGTCTTAAAATGCGTTTACTTCTGAAAAATGAAAACTATTTTTAAAAAAAAATGAATTTAGATTTTAAGAAAATATGAAAACATCAAAAAGACGTTTTTTGTATTTTCACGAAAACTGAAAACAGGGATTATATCATGGCAATTATGCTTATAAACATCAAAAATATATATATATGTAGACCAATTGTAAAACCAAAAAATAAAAATAATAAAACATTAAACATATAGAGATAATATATAGTTTTAGTAAATGCATTTACACTATTTTTAGATTTTGAAAACATTTTTAATTTTTTGCAAAGTAAACACATTTTCTAAATTTTGAAAACTAAAAATGAAAACTATTTTTAAAAAATTTTCACAAAAAATAAAAATAGAGAAAACTTTCGCAAAGTAAACAGCCCTATGCACCAAAAATCTCTTGGCAAAAGAGAACAACTCGTCATGCTAGTTGGTTTGGTACTAGCAACTTGTGCAGCGGCAGCACTCAGCAGCAACAGCACCACCCTTAGCTTTTGTGCAGTACAGTAACATCAATGTTGCTGTTATGAAGATTATCTAATCAAACGGTCGGTATAAGAAGCGTAAGAATGTCCTTACAGGATCGGATCTATATATATATATATATATCTTATTTTATATAGAGCAGTTGGTCCTTCGTGGCACCTTTTATATTGCTTCCCTCCCATATTCTCTTCTCTCTTGAATTCACTCTTCTTACTCATTTCTAATTGGTCCACACATATTTTATTTTATTTTATTTTATTCTCCAATGTTGACTTTCCATTTCCTAATGGTTTTATTTTTTACTATCCACTGCATCCTTCCACAGAAAACGCTCCCTAATTCTAGGGTTTTTTTTTTTTTTTTGGGTGTGGCCTCAGTCTTCATAGATAGTCGATCTCTACTTCACATTGTTGCAGTTGTTGTTTCTTCCACGAACAGGTGAGACTTCTTTTTTTTCTTCTTCTTCTTTTTCTATCTCCATATATATGTGTGTGTGTGTGTGTGTGTGTGTGTGTGTGTGTGTGTCTATTTAAACTTGTCAACATTCCTTTTTCTCTCTCCACGGTACAGTTGCGCCCTGCTTACTTCTCGGACCTTCTCTCTCTCCACAGATATATAGTTTCCACTCCGTTGCTACTGCTAGCTGATGTTTCAACCACAGACCAAGTGACTCTTCTTTCTTTTTCTTCTTATTCTTCTTTTTCTTGATATGGCACCATAAATACATGATCCTTTTTTTTTAACTATTAATATTGATTCATTTTAAATCAAGTTGTTTGAATGGCGACAACATGAAAAAATGGAAAATCTAAGCCATGGTGAGTTTACATGCAGTGCATGCGTGCTCTTTTTTTAAGACCAAGCCAATTGCTTCTTCTTTATCTTTTTAATTTGTTTTTCTTGTGCCCCTATATTGGCACACATATTGATTGCTAACTACTTTTAGTCTTTTACTTCTATATTTCTTTGTAAGAAAAGTTTGTTTTTATTATTATTTTTTTACTCCTCTCTCTACCTCTCTATATATATTTTATTTCATATTTCTTTTTCTTTTTTAACTTCTCACGGTACATGTTATAAAGTTTGCTTAACAATGAGATTCTATAGCACATAGGCACATAGGAAATGTGTATACATAACCTGAGCAAGAAGTTTTTCCATAATTGATGAATGTAAAACCGGCTCAAACTTTTTTTTTCTACAGTCAAACATTGAACTTGTCAAATTTCAATCAACATGAAATAAAAACTTACTGATCAAATAGCTATCAATGACTTATTGATTTAAAGTGACTATTATTTTTATCTTTTTTTAATCTTGAAACTTTTTTTTATCTAAATTAATTAATTTCAACAGTAAAAAAACTTTTTTTTTTATCTAAATAGAGAAATCAAATAGTTATAAATGACTTATTGATTTAATGTGACTATTATTTTTATTTATTTTTTAAATCTTGAAACTTTTTTTTATCTAAATTAATTTCAAGAAAAAAAAAAAACTTTTCTTTAATCTAAATATAGAAATCTAAGTATATAAAAGTATATACATTTTAACAGTATTTAGAGTGATTTGCGCACCCTTAAGGAAAACAGAGTTTTGCCAATCACAAATTAGTATGGCTTATACCATTCTAATCAATATGTTTTTCCTAATTTCCTCACATATCATGGCATTTAGTGATATTTTAGCTCAATGAACTGAATTTAAAAGTCCGTATTAATGGAACTGGTCTCAACTCAACAAAGCTTTGTATCATAATTGCTTGGGGAGTCGTGAAAATGGTCTCAAGTCAAAATTTTACAATTGTCGAAGCCTAAGGATTTGTGTTAGGCATATTTTAATTTCAATGAGCAAACAAACCCAAACTTACTTCTACAACATTTCAAATCACCATATAGCAGATAAACTATTCAAGACGATGATCACAAAATAAATTATCCCAAATTTCAATCGAGATTGTCTGGCCTTTACTATTTGATAATTAATGGAGTCAAAACCTGTAATATCGATCTAGCTTACCTTGGAAAAACTAGAGTGGTGATTATATTAGACATTTGGTTACCCATATTTTAGCTACATTTTCATTTTTATGATTTGGATATTTGGAAAAAAATTGATTGTGTACGCATATTTACCTAATATAGCATGTTCTCTCATGTATTTGTCATGTTTGACATTTCACCGAAACAATTGAAATCTTGAATACTAGAATATGATATTTCTTCATAAGGTTGTCTTCTTCAATTTTTTGCACATAATTGATGTTCTTTTATTCACCTTATGAGTATTTGTTATTAAGGTTATAAAAGATCTTAAGGGGTTGTATCGATTGGGGATGTGAATTCTATGAGGTGAGGACGCCAAAGTCATGAACTGGAGTGCGAAGATCAAAGTAGCTTGATTATCTTTAGCCTTGGCGTCAACCGATTGATCCAATAAAAAGTTAGCTTTTGAAACACATTGTGGATCTCTATCCCAGAACTAAATGGGACATTCATGTTTCATTTTGCTAACATCTACAATGCTAGAATTTAGGAGTGGATGATCAATGCTTGTGTTAGCATTTTTTCAAGGCGCTCTCTCTCTCTCTCTCTCTCTCTCTCTCTCTCTCTCTCTCTCTCTCTCTCTCTCTCTCTCTCTATATATATATATATATATATATATATATATATAGA
>JAESVK010001125.1:162416-175995 GCA_017140935.1 Hamamelis virginiana
AAAAAAAAAAAAAAATAGGCTACTATATTCTTTAGACTATAAGATCATCTTTAATTTAAAATGGAAGTGATGCGGTTATATTCAAAAAGTATTTTTATTTTTATTTTGTTTCTCTTATAGAATGGGTTTTTGGAAGGTTAGCCAGTTGTATTTAAGATTTTAGAACTAAGACAATAGTGGATGAAATTATGAATTTGGTTCATAAGATTGGGTTTCGATGATTGACGCACATTGCGCGGGATGACTACTAGTATATATATATATACAGAAATGATCCTATCAACACATGCTGACTTTGGCAAAAGTCAGCATGAATCTCATTGGTGATTGTGGGATGCGTGTTTTGAAAAATCGATTATTGGATTAGATACTATGCATATGTATGTAACGCATGCCAAAAATCACAGTGATCCAACGGTCGATTTCTAAGATATATCACTGAAAAAAAATTGTGACAGTTTTCAGCGGTCATAATTTTTCACAATCAATATTTTGAGATGCCTACATCACATCACTGTGATTTTTTAGCAAATTTGATATCCATAAAAAGGGTTCATAATCCAACGGTCAGTTTTTTTAAATATGCATCTCACAATTCCCTATGAACTTTAATACTTCATGCTCACTTTCTCCAAAGTCAATATATACTTACTAGATCAGGACTTATATATATATATATATATATATATATCTTCATTTTATAGCAAAGAAATTATCAACTCCTTACGATCTTATCTCCTGCAGCAATTAAGAGAAAGATCGAGGACATTTTCCTAAATGCTTGGCCCTTTTGGTGGGTTAAAGAAGGACAATCTTATAAAGCACTTCATGCTGCTACTGAGTAAATGGAAATTAGTATGGATTGAATGCAGATCCTCTGTTTGGGTATGCTTGGTGCTTGGGTGATGTGGCATGATCTGGATGGTCTGCACATCACCCGAGTGAAAAGCAGACCATCCAGATCATGCCACATCACCCAAGCAAATCCAAGTCCAAGTAGAGGATCCGGATGCAGTATGGATTTGAATTGAAGATGTGCTAGCTCATTATGGTGGGTTATGGGCTCACCTGCCACGAGATATATATTGGAATCTCCGCCTTGTCATTTATTTCTTTTCTTTTTTGTTGTCTTCTTCTTGTTAAACTAGACACAGCTGTCGGTTTTAAGGTGTTTTCATACCAAACCACAGAGTAACACAAGCTGTTGGGCACATTTGATGAGGGTAGCACAATAATTAATGAAATATTTATTATACTTTCTTGTACCTTCTAATTTACTTTTTCCTTTTGAAGTTCACAACTACTCTCTCGTTCACTATTTATTTAATGAAAAAGGAAGGCCAGATGCTCTTCTTCCCTAGATCGGAACTTAGATCGGAACTTATATACAGATGGTTAAGTATTATATAGATATTTAATTTTTCATAATTTATATTTAAGAAATCAGTGGTCCAATCACTGTAATTTTTGGCACATCTATCATACATATAAGTTTTTTAAAATACTCATTTTACATTGGCCAAAAGGCCAAGTCCTCATATATATATATATATATATATATATATATATATATATATATATATAGGTTTCGATCCTATAAAGACGTCCTTATGCTCTTATTGTAAGGACATCTTCACTGCGAGAGGTTTTTTTGAAAAATCGACCGTTGGATTAGATAATGTTTATATGTATGTCATGTCTGCCAAAAATCACAACGATCCAACGGTTGGTTTTTAAAATACAATCATTTAAACAACTTTGACATCATCCAATGGTAAATACTGTCAAAGCGTTTTACGGACTGTATTTTGAAAACCGATTATCGGATCACTGTGATTTTTGGCAGACATGACATTCATAAGAAGATTATCTAATCCAATGGTCGATTTTTCATAATATCATTCATATGGCTTCCAGAATGGACGTCCTTATGATAACGAGCGTAAGGACGTCCTAACAGGATCGGAACAGTGTATATATATATATATATATAAGTGTTCTAGTCAGCAAATGCTGACTTTAACTAAATTCAGCAAAGAACACAAGCCCTTGGATTCCCATTCACTTAATGGATGATTCATCTCAAGATTTCAATCCAAGGGTTTGTGTTCTTTGCTTACTTTAGCTTAAAGTCAGCAAATGCTCACTAGAACATTTTTCTAAATACATATATAATTTCTTACATGAGGGTCAAGGGCCTGGCCAACTGGACTAGCCCCCCACTACAAGAAAAATTGGCATGATGCATATAAACAGAACATCTAATCCAATGGTCAATTTCTCAAAGTATTTATTCCACATCAAATTTTATTGACTGCGTGTTAAATCATGGATAAGAATCATGTGCCACTGGAACCTAACTGATTTTTACGCAATCATGTATTTCTAATGGCGATAATGTAGTCCAAATTCTTACCTTTTGATGTATATAAGTAGTTTATATTTAGTGTTTTTAATTATGTTTGTTATTTTCTTGTTTGTAGGAATCTCGCGTTTTTGGGGTGAAATTAGAGCTAAGCTAGGAAGTGTAAGTTTTGAAGCAAGTTGAGTTTAGTTCAACCCCAGAATTTCACCAGAATCAGCCCATTACCGATAATGGTTTTACCATTATCGGTAGTCATCTCAAAAGAATGCAGCAACAACAAGCATTTGAGCTTGTCAAGCATCATTACCGATAGTTGTTAATACTACTATCGGTAGTTCAAGCTAGGGAAGCCATCTACAGATCCTGCAGGAGCTCATTACCAATAGTCACATACTACCATTATCGGTAGTAGATGTCTCGGATGCCAACAATCAGACTCGGAAGAAGCTCATTACCAATAGTGCCTTACCCAATTATCGGTAATGCAAAGATCCAAACACCAGTCAAAGTTCCAGTTTGATCTCACTACCGATAGCCCATATAGCCATTATCGGTAGTGAAGTCATGAAGCAGCAGCCACCAAGTTCCAATCTAAGTGCACTACCGATAGTGCCATACACTACTATCGGTAGTAGCAGTTTTCTTAGCCTCGAAGCTTGCTTCCAGAAGAGCCATTACCGATAGTCTGCTTTCTCATTATCGGTAATGGGCACCACCTTAGCCAAAATATCTTCTTTTTGAAGGGCATTTTTGTATTTTCACTTGTCACACTATATAACCATTTTGCCCAGATCTTTGTAAAAACATTCTTCACTTGTAACTTAGTTTATTTTAGGTTTTCAAATTTTACTCTCTTCTCTCTTATCTTTCTCATCTTTCTTTACTTAGATAGCTTAGTTTAGGTTGTCTTTTAGTTGATTTACAAGTTGTAATCCTAATATTCATTAGTTTTAATCTGTAACAATAACTCATTTCAGTTTATTTTCAGTTTATGCAAGTTTATTTCATAAATTTCAAGGTTAAATCATGTTTTCCATGTATTCAGATTCAATCATGTTTATTTATTTTGTCATGAGTAGCTAAACACTTAGCTGGGATTGATGAGGGATGCTTGATTCATATCTGAAGTACTAATTTCTCACACATGTCCTAAGTTGACAGATTTGGATATTTGTGCTAAACACAATATTTGTTCATGATCCACAAGGAATTGCTAGCTTTTACCATCTGTGGAAAAGATTCCTTGCCGCAGGTAGTCCTTAGCACTGAAAGCATTCCAAGTGTTTGTAAAATTGTCTCAAAGAGTGTTTATCATTAATATCCTAATTCTTGAATAGTTGGATAGTTTTAATTGTCAAACATTCAGCTCAAACCATTCTTCAATGTAATTTGAGCGAAAAAATATCTTGTTAATTAGTTAAATCTTCCATCCAGACCATTCTTCATTGTATTCTGGATGAGCATTAATTGTGAGGAATTAGAACAGAAGATGTGAACAGGTTGAACTCTAAATCCCAGTTCTTTTCTCTCTTTGTTTAAGATTATAAACAATCATTGTGTATTTTACACAAAACCAATTTCAAACCAACCCATGATTTTCATTTCTTTTTCTCTGCATTAAACAACTTTTGAGAAGGATTTTCCTGTTTTTCTCTGACTGACTATCTCTGAGGACACAACCATGGAACTCCATGTATTATTATGCTTGCAACGATAGATCCTACGCTTGGGATTGAATAACACTTTTTACGGGCAAGCATTTTTGGCGCCGTTGCTGGGGATAGGCGACAATTGAAAGACAGCTAATTATGAAGTAGCTAGTGGTAACTTGCGATTTCATTGCAAGTCAAGTAAGTTTCTTCTCTTGATAGTTGTTTAGCTACTGTAAATACCACAGGAGTACTTTTCATTAACTTGTGCATGTCCATTTGGATTCGAGACGAATTTAATAGACTTGTATGAGTTAGCCAGGAGGACTTAGTAAATAGAAGTTCAATTTTTTTCTGAAAACACATCACTTGAATTATTTTCAATGAAGTTTCCCCATGCGGAAAACCCACATTTGAATCCTGAACAAGTCTTAAATTCCCAAAATGCTGAGGGAAGTAGAACTAGTAATTGTGCTGGTGTGGACACCCCATTTTTACCATTTATTTCTACCATATATCCATGCAAATGATCAACTAGAATAGCTGATCATTGGGTGAGGAATTGGCCTTGTAAAGACCAAATTGACCAAATTGCCCATTGCTGAGGAAAAGGACAATTCATTATTTCATGTGTACATTTGGATTGGAATCAACCCATTTGTATTGCATTTAACTTTTGAGGTGTTTTAGAACATCCCTGTAAATTTTCATGGCATTCTGATGAGAGCTCGATAGGTAATTAGGGTTTTTGCGACTTGAAGGGCATTTTCGTCCTTTTTCTCGTATAATTTCCGAATGACCTCCGAATTCGAAACGGATTGTTTCATGAGGTTTATGTAGATGTGGGGAGTGAATTTGGTATGTCAATTGAGCCTTTGAATGGTTGGGATGGATTCTCCCAAAATCGATCCCGCGGGTAAGGATGAGCCGAATTAGGGTTTCGATCAAATTGACCGTGAATTGGTCGTTTTCACCAAAACAAAAGATTTTCAAAACATGTTGTTAAGTGCCAATTTCATGTTGAAACCATGTTTTTAGAAGTGGTGCAAGCCTAATTGATCAATTTTACAAAACAGAGAATGGTCATTTGACCAATTTTGGCACAACCGGGTCGATTGGCTAGCTTTTTGCTAAAACCTTTGACCATGGTCAATTGATTTTAACCCTAAAACATTCTAAAAATGTGGAGAATCAAAACACGGTCGTTTTGAGCCCTGAACCATCGAATTTGGATCAGATTTGACCAAGATATGGCCAAATTATGCAAACCCTAAAAATTTGGGAACGAAATTGGGAAAATCAGCATGGTGACCGTCCTAGCTAGGACGGCCAACCGTCCAGCTAGGACGGCCACCAGCTTACTCGAGCCAATTTTGCCATTTTTGAGAATTTGACTTATTTTGGCCGATTTGATTTGATTTTTTGGCTTAAATGCGAAGGGTTTCAGCTTTCAAACCCTAGAGAGATTCATTCTAAGCCTTAGGATCGTTTTTTAAAGAGATTAATCCTAGCCATTCAATGTTTTAAACCCTAACCCTATATATGTTGCATTATGAGAGGCTGAGAAGAAAGAGGAGAGATTTTTAGGGTTTTGGAGAAGGAGTCTACAGATTTTTAGCTCTTCATCTCTACACCATTGAAGGGGGAAGGATCGAAGGCTAAGAGCTTGGAGGAGGCTAGCCAAGAAGGAGATCGAAGGGTAAATCCTTAACCTTGACCTTCATTTTTCATGTTTTTTTACATAAGTGTATGAGGCTATGTTGTAAGTCCTCTTGATTTTCATATGATATGAATTCTCTCTTCTTTTTCTTTCTACTATGAGTATGTTTAACATGATAGGGTTAGCTATATTGTTATTTTATGTTTAGCAATCATGATTAGGGTTATTTTTTATTATGATTTTATGTGGTTAAATAGGTTTAGGATTAGTTTTGTTATTATTTTATGTTAGTATGCATGTTTAGGATTAGTGAGTTTTATCGTGATTTTATGTATGTATGCATGAGTAGGGTTAGATTTATTGTTATTTTATGTTAGTATGTATGTTTAGGATTAGTGAGTTTTATCGTGATTTTATGTATGTATAGATTTGTTGTTATT
Organism: Hamamelis virginiana; assembly: GCA_017140935.1. NCBI lineage: Eukaryota > Viridiplantae > Streptophyta > Magnoliopsida > Saxifragales > Hamamelidaceae > Hamamelis > Hamamelis virginiana. The sequence goes on from JAESVK010001125.1 coordinate 168,531, forward strand.
TTATATTAGTATGCATGTTTAGGATTAGTGAGTTTTATCGTGATTTTATGTATGTATGCATGAGTAGGGTTAGATTTGTTGTTATTTTATGTTAGTATGCATGTTTAGGATTAGTGAGTTTTATCGTGATTTTATGTGAGTATTCATGTTAGGGTTAGTTTCTTGTGATTTTATGTGTGTAAGCATGCTAGGGTTAGTTTTTGTTATGATTTTATGTTTAGGATGAGTCCGTTGTTATTATTTCGTGTATGCGAGCATGTTTAGAGTATAGGTTAATATATTCATGTTGTTATTTGAATCTCATGATAATTGATTGGTGATTTTAATGGTAATATGAGTACGTTAATGTGTATTTTGACATGTGAAGAGTCTTGAGTCTTTTTGTTTGTGCTTTTTATGATTATTTGAACACTTGATATAGATTTGATGGATTGAATATATAAATTGTGTACGAGGGAGCGTGCGAAGGTAAGATCCTCCCCTTGTGTTTAAAATAGTTGTTTAAAGCATATTTGTTGTTAGTTTTCTTATACATTTTGCATGGTAATTTAGTATAGCATGTTAGATTGTATGCTAGGGTGTTTATTTGTCATTTTTTATGGATTAACAATGTTTTTTAAGCCATTTGGAACATGTATTCAAATCTGTCCAGATTTGAATATATGCTTTGAAGTGGTTTAATTAACATTTTTAAGCCATATTTTTGCATGATTTTTATAGTTTTTTATAGTATATTCATGTAGAAAGCATGATAGGTCATCTTCATATTTTTATTCTTTGTTTTCATGATTTTTAGAGTGGTTAAAGGTTCATATTCAAATCTGTCCGGATTTGTTTATGCCCTTAAATCACTTCTAAAAATTATTTTAGGGCTAAATCTAACTTAGAAATATGTTTAGGGTCACATAGTTTGATTAGTATGCATTTAGGAACATTTTCATGCATGATTAGAATTGATTTTGTGAATGTTTGATTAATTTAGTTAAATTACAGCATGCATTTGCATTAGTATGTTAGGGTTTTAGATTAACTTTAGGGCTAGTTAGAGACCCTAGGCTACGAAGGTCACTTGACCTTCCCTAGGAATTTCCTTTGTTGTAAAAATCATGATTTGAATTGTGTATTTTATTTGATTTAAGAGTCGATCTTCGAGAGATTTCCTAAAAGATTTTTGATGCAATATTTATGAAATAAATATGATTTTATGAGATATTTGATTATTAATTGATTTTCAAAAGATTTGAAATGTTTTAAAGATTTTCTTACCTTGGAATGAAATTCCTCCCATATGATTTGTTTTCTTGAAAATCTTTGAAAAAGATTTTTAATTGGAATTGAATTTTAAAGATAAGAATTATTTGGAATATTTGGATTTTATGAATGTCTTTTAATTTGAAATGATTTCAAATAAATGATTTTGAAAGAATAAAAACTCTCGAAGTTAGAGTCTTGAATTAGGTTGAAATACCTTTGATGATGTGATCGATTACAATAGGAGAGTCCTAGGGTAGTCGAACTACGTGGACTTTGATACTTGCTAGGTGATACTAGTAAGTTACGTAGGCGCTAATAGGGCTCAAGTCCGCCCTAGGATGCCCGTAGGGTGTCCTAGGTTCTTAGGGTTTGTTTGTATTTTTTTATTATTAATATAACTAATATAGATAATGCATTTATATCACTATTTTTTGGTTGATTAGATTATTTAGGATTGTTTGCATTGAGAAATTTAAATAGCCCAAATAAATTAGAAGTCCTTTAATTAGGGCGAGGTGGGTGCCTACAAGTGAAAGCTTGGAACCTTCCCACGTCGTAACCTAGCCCCCGGATCCAACTCTGGTTTGTAGACTGTCTTTTCATTGAAAATGGAGTTTGTTTTGTTTTGATTTAAAAAATAAAATATTTTTCATGGTTTTCTTATTCCTTAAAAATAAGGTGGCGACTCCTTTGTTTGATTTCTAAACCCCCCTAATCACATCGCCCGGTGATGATGTGGACTCACACCTAAAGCCCCGTCCACGAGGCTGGTCCACAGCTGGCATTGGTGAAGTCCAAAATAATCAAGCTGGTAATGATCAAAATTTCCCAGTACCACCCCAAGTCATTGGTAGAGTAGCCAATATGCAATACCCTCCATACCCTCAATACCAAGTCGTACAACAACCATCAGCCCCACAGCGAAGAACTCTTAGAGAGACCCTTCATCCGCAGAGATATTCCCTGCCAAGTTGTATTGTGTTGCCTCATGACGCAGTTGAATTCCCTATAAAACCTGATATGGTGAGACTCATTCCCCTTTACCATGGGGTTGAGTCAAAGGATCCATATGAGTTCATGCACGATTTTGAAGAAGTGTGCAACACTATGCTGTACACAGGCCCACTGCACGATATAATTTGTTTAAGGATGTTCTCTTTCTCTCTTAGAGACTTAGCAAAAAAATGGTTAATGTACCTTAGGGAAAACACTATTTTCTCTTGGACTCAGTTGCAACAGTAATATTTTGATAAATTTTTCCCACCAGAAAGAACCAATGCTTTGATGAAGGCTTTACAATGTTTTACTCAGAAAATTCTATGAATCTTTTGCCAAACATGGGAACATTTTACAAGTTTGGCTTATGCTATTCCCCATCATGGCATGGATTTGAGCCAACTCATAAATTATTTCCATCAGGGTTTAACTTCTGATACGAAAATGTTTATACAAATGATGAGTAATTGCATGTTTTTTGAGAAAAATCCTGATGAAGCTTGGGACCATTTGGATTTCATTGCTGCGAGAGCTCGTGACTGGGATTCTCTCAACTATCCCAGAAACTTCTCTACCTCCTACTGGAGGGGGAAATTTTGTGGTAAAAGAACAGGATAAGACTCAGGCCAAATTAACTCAGTTAATGAAAAAAGTTGAGGCCTTGGAAATGAAAAAGGTAAATGAAGTTTCCACAGTCCCTGTTTCTAAGGAAACAGAATTTTGCAATCTGTGCAACATACAAGGGCATTCAATTGATGATTGTCCTTCTTATCCTACCTTCAAAAAGTTTTGTAATGACCAAGCTAGTGTCAATGCCATTAACCAATGGCCTTTTCAAAAAGCTTCAAATTTTCAATATGGGGAGACTTATAATTCCAATTGGAAGAATCACCCAAACTTCAAATGGAGAAATGATTCAAATCCAGGTCCTTCTCAAGGAACTTCCCAAACATTCCACCCTCAACAACAGCAACAGCAGTCAGGATATTACCCTCAGGGGCAATTCCAGAATTACCAAGGTAATGCATCAAATTACCAACCTCAAGTACAAGGGTTCCAATCGAACCCTAATGCTTCTTTTGTCCCACAGCCAAATCAAGCCAATTTTGCTCCTCAGTAAAATCAAATGACTCCACCTGTGTATCAACCTCCACATAAAAGAAATTTGGACGACATATTCACTCAAGTTATACAAAGTCAGACTGTCACTAATACTGAACTTCGTAATTCTTTTAATGAGTTTAAAGTATAGGTTTCTAAACTCAACACTTCTGTAGGTACTTTGCAGCAGGAGAAAGGTAAGTTTTCTATCCAATCCTACCAAGCACCTAAGGGACAGAATAGTGTTGATACAGCAGGTACCAATTAAGGAAATGTTGAACAAGCTCAGGCTATCACTACTCTAAGGAGTGGTAAAATTGTTGATAAAACCATTCTCCCTAAACCTGTTTTAAATGAAATTGTTTTGGATGAGAATCCACAAAAGGAGAATGAGATAGCAAGTGATAAGTCTGAAGCTGAACTTCTAACTTTCAAAGAACAAGAGGTGGTTGTAGAACCTGAAAAATCAACTGAAAAAGTTTACACCCCTCCTGCACCTTTTCCTCACAGGCTAAAAAAGCCAAAGAAACCGACTGACAATACTGAATTTCTTGACATGTTAAAACAGGTGAAAATCAACTTTCCATTGTTAGAAGCTATCAAAAGAGTGCCAGCTTATGCTAAATTTTTAAAAGACTTATGCACTCAAAAGAGAAAAATCAATGTTCCAAAAGATGCTTTTATGACTGAAATGGCTAGTTTTATCTTGAAAGCCAATACTCCACCTAAGCTGAAAGACCCAGGGTGCCCTACAATTCCAATTGTTATGGGCAAGCATAGAATAGAGCATACACTTATCGATTTTGGGGCAAGTGTTAACCTAGTTCTCTATCATGTTTATCAACAATCGGGAATGGGGGAACTACAGCCTACATAGATCACACTCCAATTAGCTGACTGTAGTGTCAAACGGCCTAAGGGGATCGTGAAAGATGTGATAGTGCAAGTTAACAATTTTTATTACCCTGTGGACTTTATTGTGCTGGAAACTCAGTTTGTGCCTGATGCAGGAACCCAGATTCCTATCATCTTAGGACGTCCCATCTTAGCTACATCTGATGCCATAATTCATTGTAAAAATGGCATAATGATCATATCATTTGGAAATATGATTGTTAATCTTAATATTTTCCATGTATGCAGACAAATGGAGGAAGATGATGATATAGAGGATGTCCAGCAAGTGAACTTGATTGAGACAGTCGTCTAGGAGCATTGGAAGTTTTTCTCAGGGCTTGATTCTGATGATGGGGAAATAAATTTGGTTGAAGAGCATGGAAATGAGGTGAGAGTACCAAGTGATGTAAGTTCAATTTTTACTGTTTTAAATTCTGAAGAGGTGATGGAAGTAAATGGTTGGGTGCCTCGCTTTGAGGAGTTACTTCCATCAGAAAATTAGTTGTTATCGTCTTCGGTTGAACCACCAAGTTTAGAATTAAAAACTTTCCTGGATGACCTTAAGTATGCTTTCCTAGGTCAAGATGAGACATTCCCAGTGGTTATATCTTCTCACTTGAAGATAGACCAAGAGAACCAATTGTTAGAGGTGCTAAAAAAACATAAGAATGCTATAGGTTGGTCCATTACTAACCTTCGGGGAATTAGCCCTACCTTGTGCACCCATTTCATTAACCTAGAAGAGAATGTGAGACCTTCACGTTAGCCACAAAGAAGACTGAATCCCATTATGAAAGATGTGGTTAGAAAATAACTTTTGAAATGGCTAGATGTCGGCATAATTTACCCTATTGCTGATAGCAAGTGGGTAAGCCCCATTCATGTTGTTCCAAAGAAATCTGGGGTCACTGTTGTCTAATGATAAGGGAGATTCGATTCCTACACGCATCACCACTGGGTGGCGCGTTTGTATAGACTACAAGAAGTTGAATGAGGCCACTAGGAAAGATCATTTCTCACTCCCTTTCATTGATCAAATATTGGAACGAGTGGCAATATTGGAACGAGTGGCAGGGCATGCTTATTATTGCTTTTTAGATGGTTACTCCGGTTACAACCAAATAGAAGTTGTTATGGAAGACCAGGAGAAAACCACCTTTACTTGCCCATTCGAAACCTTCGCTTTCACAAACATGTCATTCGGTCTATGTAATGCCCCAGATACATTTCAAAGGTGCATGATAGGAATATTCAATGATATGGTGGAGAAAATCGTCGAGGTCTTTATGGACGATTTCTCAGTATTTGGGAATTCTTTTAACGACTGCTTGAACAATCTAGAACAGGTTTTGAAAAATCTTGTTTTGAACCGGGAAAAATGTCATTTTATGGTAGATCAGGGAATTGTCCTTGGACACATTGTGTCCAAAAAGGGCATTGAAGTAGACAAAGCTAAAATTGAGTTGATTGCCAACCTTCCTTCCCCTAAATGTGTTAAAGACATCCGATCTTTTCTTGGGCACGCAGGTTTTTATAGACGGTTTATAAAAGATTTCAGTGCAATCGCACGACCACTATTCCGTCTTTTGTCTAAAGATATTCCTTTCGTGTGGAATGCTAATTGTGAGGACGCTTTTACAAAATTAAAAGAATCTTTGATATCTCCTCCAATTATGCAATCCCCTTACTGGAATTTTCCCTTTAATTTGATGTGTTATGCGAGCGATTATGCTATAGGGGCAGTACTAGGTCAACGCAAGGATGGAAAGCCACATGTAATATACTATGCCAGTAGAACCTTGAATGATGCACAAATGAACTACACCACTACCGAAAAGGAACTATTGGCAGTAGTATATGCATTAGATAAATTTCGGTCATACGTGATAGGAACACCTATTGTTGACTTTACGGATCATTCAGCTTTAAAATATATGTTTACAAAACAGGATGCTAAGGCAAGACTCATTAGGTGGATCCTTCTCCTCCAGGAATTTAATCTAATGATAAAGGATAAAAAAAGGAGTGGAGAATGTTGTGGCTGATCATTTATCGTGAATCATCTTTGATGAATCCTTTGAGACTCAACCAATTTCGGAAAATTTCTCTGACTAGCAACTGTTTGCTCTGATTTCTTGTTCATGGTTTGCTGATATTGTCAATTATCTTGTAACAGAGCAGATTCCAACTGATTGGAAATCTCAGGACAGGAAAATGTTTCTTTTTGAAGTAAAATATTTTTTCTTTGATGATCTATAACTGTTTAAATGCTGTGCTGACCAAATTATATGCAGGTGTATACCAGAGGATGAACAACAACAGATTATATCTTTTTGTCATTCTGAGGCTTGCGGATGTCATTTCTCCGCCAAGAAGACGTCAGCAAAAGTGTTGCAATGTGGATTTTACTGGCCTTCTCTTTTCAAGGACGCTTATCATTTCTGTAAGTCTTGTGCCCGATGCCAACAATTAGGGGGAATAACCCGCAAAAATATGATGCCCATGAACCCAATTTTGATTTTGGAAGTTTTTGACTGTTGGGGCATTGATTTCATGGGGCTTTTTCCCTCTTCTTGTGGGTATCTCTATATTTTGCTAGCGGTTGATTATGTTTCGAAGTGCATAGAGGCAATTCCAACAAGGACTAATGATTATCAAATAGTCCTAAAGTTTTTAAAGGAAAATATTTTGAGTAGGTTTGGAATGCCCAAGGCGGTCATAAGTGATGGTGGACTCCATTTTTGTAACAAACCATTTGCAAAACTTATGTAGAAATATGGGGTCACACATAAAATTTCGGCCGCTTACCACCCTCAAATGAATGGCCACGCTGAATTAGCGAATAGGGAGATCAAAAACATTTTGGAAAAAACAGTAAACCCGAATCGTAAGGATTGGTCTCTAAGGCTTACTAATGGCTTATGGGCTTATCGTACTGCTTACAAAACGGTTTTGGGTATGTCTCCCTTCAACTTACGCTCATTCTTCAATCTAAAGAGAAGTATGCATTTTACATCCCTTCAACTTACGCTCATTTATACATTCTAGCTATCCATATACATTTGTTTTTAAAAGAAATTACCAATTGACTCCCTGTACTATCCGCGAAAAACACTTTGCACTTCTGAACTATCAATTGTGACACATTGACTCATGTATTATCAATTTGCTAGAAATTGCACCATTCCGTCAATTAATCGAACATCTGTTTAATAGA
>JAESVK010001125.1:187238-208396 GCA_017140935.1 Hamamelis virginiana
CCCTATCAGGGGCTGAACTAGGATTTTTGTTCTAGGGGGCTAATTTTTTTTTTTTTTTTATCCACACTTTCAAAAAAATTATCAAACACTAGACCTTCAAGAATATTGAATACACATGACAAATACTTATGAAACATAAAATTTAACAGAAAATTATTAACAAATGCAATTGATATGCACAACTGTATTATAATTTAGATAAAACAAAAGAAAATATATATTCGTTCATTACAAAAGACTAGCTAGTACAAAAGAAATAAAAGAAAATACACTATTGAAGTTGTACCCTACAGTCTCTTTATTGATTTTATTGTGCTATTTTGCATATTCAATATTCAATTTGGATGATATAAATTTCAGAATCTACATAGGCGATAAGGCGAGCTAATATGCTATTTTGCAAGTGAAACTCATCTCAAATTAAAAGTTCAAAATCTTGTGTTTCCCATAAATTTTAAAATATAGCAATAACCATTTAATTCAACAATCAAGATAATATAAAAAGATTTTTATTAACATTTACAGCAACCAAACCAAAAAAAGAAGAAGTGCAAATCCATAAATAAGTAAAAAATGGAAGTAGAAGCTTATCCAAACGAGCCCTAAATTAGCAAATACCTTATAGGAGCAAATCATACAAGAGCTGCAAGAGAAAGTGAGATGAGGGTCAGGGGCTTACGGCAGAAGCAAAAAAAGAAAGATTGGGTAATTAGGCTACATGATTGGGCAAGTATCTGGGCTGGGGTGGGCTAAACATTGGGCTGAAGTAGGCTAAACCTATCATAGTGTAAACTAATAAGGCTAAAAAAGGCCAAAGTTTGGGTGGGTACAGCCCTCTTCAGCCTCCTACTTGGTTCCGCCACTGCCCCCTATAGAGTGCAACTTATAGCGAACCCAACCAGGGCCGGTCCTGAAATTTTGGATGCCCTATGTGAGCTCCTAAAATGTTGCATCAATTATATATTGACAAAAAAAATTTGTGTGTAAAATTTTAATTCTTGAACCTTAATTTCTCATAAAGCTAAAATCTATAATAATCAATTCATAAAACGGGTTTTCAATCGGCCGGCTCATCCCAAGCCTCCCTCCTATCACCATTACCAAAAAAAAAAAAAGCATATATATATATATATATATATATATAGAGAGAGAGAGAGAGCTTCTATTATAAGGTGAAACCTTACGCAACTTTGTGTAAGGTGACCTCTATAGGGCCCTATGCAGAGCAAATTTTGAAAAATTGACTGTTGGATTAGATGAACTGATTATGAATTTCATGTTCACCAAAAATCACAGTGATCCAACGATTAGTTTATGAAAAATATTAGAGTGAAAAATTATGACTTTTTTGTTCTTTAAAAATATCAAATTTGATTACAACTCTTGAATATAATTATATTAAAATGATTATAATTCAACTATATTTTCCATAAATGTGCCAAACAATCATAGAAATATGCTACCAAGAAATTAACAAAAACAATATTCTAAAGGAAAATGCAACAACAAAAAGTAAAGACTAAATAGTATAACATAACCGAGTAATCCGACCAATATCATTATCTCCATCAATTACTAACACATAGTTGACTTTTTCTTTTTCTGCATTCCAAAAGGATTATAAAAAAATAAAAAAATAAAAAACAAATTGTACCTATCAATAGACATATGAACATAAATGTAAAAATATTGTTTATTGTTTTATCTACTTATCTGAAAAATAAAAAAAAAAAATTCATACCTATAGGCTAAGTATCACCTAAATTCCTCTAAGTTATAAGCCTAAAATAAAACCATGTCATGTTTCCATTCCAAGATTTCACATTTACCTAGGGTCATACTCTCATAGAAAATAAAGAAAAACTATTACAAATTAATGCCCCAAACTGATATACATTTTCATATTTTCATTCTTCTATGTAGTATATTATTTTTATTTTTATTTTTTTTTGTAAACATATATAGTATTTTATTTACCAAGCCCAAATTGATGCCCCAAAAATTGAACAAAAATATGATGCCCGAGGAAACCGCCTCTTGTGCCTACCCTCAAGGCCGGCCTTGAACCCAACTGTCCACAGCCCTCACACATTGAGTATATAATTTTAGTACCTGTCATTGCATTTTTGTTTAAATATATGGTTTTATTAATGATATATGTAATCTTCGAGTACTTAAATATTGTACATGCAATTTTCTTCTTCTTTTTTTTTTTTTTTTTTTTTTGGTTAATATATAGTTGTTTGCACAAAAATTGGCCTTCGGTATACGAGGGCGTGCCAGAACTAGATGAGTTTAAAATCAAGCCAATCCTTTTGACCCCAGGCGCCGATTGATCTGAGGAAAGCCAAGAAATCAATCAAATTGATTTTCGACCGATCAATAAGCCACCTAAAAATCAAGGATGGATGAATAGATAACAGGCGATTGTGAAAGGGTTGGGGTTCTTCCCTTTATCATGGTTCTTTTTTGCCTATGACGAATCAATAGGACTTTAGCATAAAATTAAAGAATGAAACAAAGAATGTACAAGAGTTTAAACGAATTGCAACTAAACTAAATAAGTAGAACGAATTAATTCAACAACAAACTAATTTAATTAAAGTAAGAGCAGGCTAATTTAATTAAAGTAAAGTGAGCTATTCTATGGAAATTGCAGTAAATTACCATGAAAGAAAACTTATTACAGCTAATAAATTGAAGAACAATTGTTGAAACTGAAATATTTAGAAGCTAAACTAATAAAAAGATAAACTAGCAGGAGTTTTTGGTGACGTTGAGTGTGTTTCTTCAAGCCTTCATGCCCAGTATTTATAGAGAAATTCCATGGCTGCTGGCTCTCTCACGTGCTCTTCTTGCTGCTGAATTGTGGACGTTGTGCCTCCTGATCATGTGTTGCCACTTCCCATAAAAACAGGGGACGGTTGCTACTCCTTTTGACTTGGTCCAGCAACTGATTTGCTGGACTCTTCATGAATTTCTGCTGATCTGGTGCTTGTCCAATGCTAGTCTGGTGATGAACATTTTGCTGATACGTATTTAGATCTCCATCAAACTTCATTTGGGCTGCTGGACTTATCTCTCTGCTGGACTTCAATTTGATTTCACTGGACCTTTAATTCACTTACTGGACTCTAAATTCCTTGTGGCCCATTAAATTAGCCTACTTGAAATTTGTCCAGCCCATTTATATTTGGCCCAACATTTGCCCCCCCCATTTTTGAATTTAAAAAAAAAACTTTTTAAATTTCAAAAAATGTAGATAAGCTAATCCTCTTATCATCAGATTTGGCTTTTAAATATAATCTGTTGGCCCAAAATATACTCTAGAGGGGGGGTGAATAGAGTATTGGCAATTTAAAAACTAATTTAAAAATGGGATAGAGTGTTTTTGAAAACTCAAACTTTTGATAACTAGAATGCAAGATTAAATCTCAACTCAACAAAATATATAAAGCAAGTAAATAAATTTAAATGCAAGAGATAGAGTTAGAGAAATTCAAACACAAGGATTTTAATGTGGTTCGGTCTCCGCCTACGTCCACGCCTCAAGATCTCCTTCTCAAGGATTAATCCACTATCAATCTCACTTCCGGTGGAGATTCAAACCTTTACACAGCCTTCTTTCACAGTGGAAGACTCTTACCAAACAAGGTTTATACAAAACCTTAAACTCACAAGAAATACAAGTGAATATGGATGACCACCAATATGATTCTCAACAACACTGAGAATACATCAAATACGCTCTCAATAATATCTCTCAAAGATTTAAACTAATTTGCTCATAGAGAGAAATACATGAATTGAATCACTCAAGAATGATGAACACTTGTAAGCTGCAATAGTGTATATTATTTGGTGTAGAATTAAGCTTCATGGCAAGTGTATTTATAGCCTTAGAAATCAGCTATACGTTGGAGCGTCTAGGAGGAGAGTCTTGGCAATCTGCAGATTCACACTGGTTTGAAAAATGCAACAAATCCATTTGGAGGTGTAGCCATGTTTGAATCAGCATTCACAATGTCAAATGTTGCAGCAGCAGCTTTGACAATTACTCCAACAGCAACCTGCCAACTATTCCTGCAGAACACTTATTTACATATAAGTAAATGGTTGCATTTTACTTTTAAGTACTTTTACTTTCATTTACTTAAGTTTACAATGTAAATAAGGAAGTACCCCCCATTTGGATTCAATGGAAATTACTAGAAAATCAAATTCCCAATAAATCAAAATGTGAAAAATCAATTTTAGTACAAAAAATAATTTTCGTGAACAGTGTCAAAAATTGATCTATCGAGTAAGGTATTATATACCACGTATAAAAGCTACCTCAAGGCTGTACTCAGTTAATGAGTATATAGGGATCAATTACCGCCAAAAATTATTTTGAAAAACTCAATATATCAAAATTTCATTTTTCATACTTAGCCAAATTTTACACAGGGAAAAACAGTTTTCTGGGAATAGTAACATCTTCAATACTTGAGCCTCCAATTCATGGATTTTGTTGTCCATTTGTTTGCTCCAGTCTATCTTGAAAATCTGTCTTACAAATTTAACATTTAAGCACAAGATATTTGGATAACGCAGCGGCAAATGTTTGTTATCATTAAAACCATATAACATATGCTGGATTGGAACCATTTAGGCTAACATAATCTCATATTCTTCTCACTTTATAAACATTATAAACCTTTCAAAAAGAGAAAAGATCCAAACATACCCTTTTTCTCTTTCTACCTTTTTACATTCTCACCTTCATCTCCACCGAAACCCTCTTTCACCTTTGTTAAACCTCAAAGTTCCCACCTTTCTCAAGATTTATTCATCTCTTCTTCAAACCTTATCCATTTCACCAAAGATTTCATCTTCTCCTCCAAGAATCATGGTTAGAACCCGTTTTACACCATCACGCTCCTCTCCGACAGAAGCTCCATCATCACCATCAACCATACTATCCTCCATTGAAGGCACATTCAACGATGATGAGGTTTTTGAACTTCCAAACTCTCAAGACCTTACCCTTGGCCCTTCATTTACGCAACCCTTCAATGATACCGAGATTCAGCAGGTTTTTCCCCGATTTGGTGATGAAAAATTTCTCTTTGAATCACCAATTTCATGGGAAGGTTGGTTTGAATCAAACTCAATCCGAACTTGGAAAAAAGATCCCCCTCAATGGACCGAATGGGTTGATAGAGTTCGCACCAGCCACCATGCTCGTGGGTTGAAATAGGAATGGCCGAATGTATAGAGCTTTCTCGGCGTCCACTGCTCATGGATCGCTCGATGATTGCTGCAGCTCTATGTTTTTAAAGTCAGTCTTCAAATGCCTTTTACTTTGGTTGTGGACCTATGGCTCCAACTGTTTTTGACATCACACATATCACTGGTTTGTTTCCTCATGGTGAGGAGGTAAGTGCTGCCCTTCAACCCCTCTCATCTGATATAAAATTCAATGATTTGAACAATAGACTGTCTTTTGGCAAATAAATCCGCCGAAAAAAAGAATAGTGTTGTAGTGTCAAACCAAGAACATTGTGCTTTTATTCTTCAATTTTTGAATAGATTCCTCTTTAGCGTTTCTGCAAATAGCATGAACAAAGAGTTTAAGAATTTGGCAATTGCTCTTGCCTCAGGTCGAAAATTGGCCTTGGCTCCGTTTGTTCTTAACCATTTGTATAGATCTTTGTACGACATTGTTAAAAATGGCCTTACTCCATCTGGTGGCCCTTTGTGGATTCTACAAATCTGGCTTTTTGAATATTTTAAGGACTTTGGCCCCTCCCCAAATCCTATACCTAAGCTAGAACAAACCAGTTTCAGCCGTATATGGATTTCGGCAGGCACTTCTGGCAAGTCCTTTTCTGAGTGGATGACTTTCTTTTGTCAACTTGATTTTTCAAGGGATAATTCTCTCTTGTCCCCCTTCAATGACTCTACTTTCCTTCCTCTTTGGCTTCGATCATGTGGTCTACTCCTTCCAAGTAATAAATTTGTTTTAACCAAACTTTGGACAAGCTATTTGATTACTCGAGAATTACACTATGGAGGGTCAGTTGAAAATGGAAAACTAAACCAAAAGTGCAGTTCCGAATTACACTCACCTACTTTATTTGCTCGACAATTCTGCTTTGTGCAAAGCGTGCCTGTACCTCCATATCTTTTTATTTCAACAAAGAACCCTATGAGCATAAACACTTTTTCCAATAGAAGAGATCTTATTTCAATTTCCAGTGTCCTCCCCACCAAAAGCCTCATGTTTTCGACCTCCAAAACTCCATGTACCCCAAACACCACGAAGGCTTTTAGAGTTTGGTGGCAAGCTTTCTTCAACACTGTCCTTTCTATGATTCCAACCAGGACCCTCAAAGCATTTACTCCTGCAGAAGATGTTGAGAAATATGGCACAGGTAATTTTTGAAGTTGATTTTCCTTCAATTTATACATACATTTTTCTGTAAATAACTTGTATTATTTTCTTTTGGCTTTGTAGCTATCTCGAAGGGCAAGCCCACCAAGACCAAAAGAAAATTCATTGTGAGACCGGAAGGAGAATCTGAGGAAGATGAACCAGTTCGTACTCCAACCTATCATCCTGAATATGTTCAGAGCCTTCAACATTCCACAGCCCGTGCTGATGATGAAATTAGCGATACGGGCGATTCTTACATTGCACCCGCACCACTTTCTTTTGTTGCTCTTGTTCTCACAGCTCCAGCTCCTGTCTACACAACTCCAGCTCCTGTTCAAGTTCCTGAAAAGCCATCTACTGCACCTTCTAAGAGGCAAAAGACTGCTGATTCTTCTACTGCCAGTGCAATGTCCAACCCAGCGGCATACTTTGCTAGTTTGCGCCGTGTCTTGAGTCAGCCTACTCCAGTTTCCACACCTTCTTCAACACCCAATCCAGTATCCTCCTCTCAAGTTAAGGATGCTAAGAAGATTTTGACTTCACTGCTGAAATTTTCTTTCAAAGAAATACATCACCCAGGTCGGACCATGTCTTTAAAAGACTCCATTCATGTGTTGCTCTCTGCAGATGACATTCCTGTGGCTCTTAGAGGACATCTCCAGCAACTCTTGAACATTGATGCTTTGAACAGAGATTTTGAGATTGCACAAAGAAAAATTTCGAATGTTGACTCTTTCCTCAACGATTTTACTGGAATTGTACTCTCTATGAGGAATCATACCACTCGCTTTGACTCTCTTGTTGCCTCTTCTAATTCTGTGCAAGTAGATGTTGAAAAATTGAACTCTGAAGTGGTTGATATTGATCAACAAATCGCTGAACTCCAGTCCCGCAGAGAAAAGGCGGTTGATAAGATTGCTGAATTTGAAAAACAACTAGACAATATTGAGTCAACGAAGGTGGAATTGGCTGGGGAATCAGCACCCATGCTAGAAGTTTATCAGGCAACACTCCCAAGCTTGGAAGGATGGCATCAGTCGAAATCTACAGCCCTCTCAAATATTACAGAAATTGAACAGAAATGGGCTGATATAGTGAAAGTCTTCCCTGGCTTTTGAACTTTTTATTTGAACAGTTGTCACCTTTTGCTACTTTTTTTTTTATTTGTCTCGAACATTATTTTGACTAATTCTAATGTTAATTCCTACTCCTACTTCTATTTTATTTCTCTATTGCTATGGTTGTGATTTATGCATTTCCCACATTGTAGGAAAATAATGCTTCAAGAATTGTCCATTAATGGCCCTTGGATGTTTTTGGCCATTTAAATTAGACAAAACATAAGCAGCACCTCCAGAATATACTGCCAAAATTTTAAATGGTCCCTCCCATGTAGGGGTCCACTTGCCAAACATAGGATCTTTAATGCCAATTGGCAAAACAGTTTTCAAAACCATATCTCCTGCCTTGAATAATTTAGCTTTCACCTTTTTGTTGTAGGCCCTTTCAACCTTAGCCTTTTGTATAGTTAAAGTATTCAATGCTCTCATCATTTTCTCATCCATAGATTCCAATTCAATTAACATAGCTTCAGAAAATTCAGCTGGTGTTAATTTATTTTGGAATGCTACTCTCAATGATGGCACCGTTATTTCCAAAGGAAGCACAGCATCATGGCCAAAAGTAAGCGTATATGGACTAGTCCCTATACTCGTTTTGAAAGACGTCCTAATAGCCCACAAAGCTTCAAATAACAAAATATGTAATATTCTGGGATTATCTTCAATCATTTTCTCCACCACACTTTTAATAACTTTATTTGATGCCTCAGCCTGCCCATTGGCTTGAGCATAGTACGGCGTGGAATTTAATATTTTAATGTTGTACTCTTTTGCAAATGCTACAATTTTATCCCCTGTAAAGACAGTACCAGAATCGGCTGTGATAGATTCAGGCAACCCGAAACGGTGAATAATATTTTTTTTAATAAATTGAATCACATCGTCCTGATCAACCTTTTTCATTGGCTTCGCTTCTACCCATTTGGTAAAATAATCCGTAGCTACAATGATAAAACTCTGCATTTTAGACGATGGGGGATAAATTTTACCAATTAAATTCATGGCCCATCCATGAAAAGGCCATGGTTTAATAATTGGTTGCATTTCAATTGCAGGTACCTTTTGCACGGGGCCATGTTTTTGACATGCGACACACCCTTTAGCATCAATTATACAATCCGTCATAATTGATGGCCAATAATGCTCATGTCTACGTATTAGCCATCTCATTTTAATGTCGGCTTGGAGAGCACCACAAATGCCCTCGTGCACTTCAGTCATAACTTTCATTGCCTCATTTTTATCTAAACATCTTAGTAATAAACCATCAACCGATTTTGATACAACACATCCTCATAAATAATATAATTAATAGCCATGTGTTTCAATTTTTTATCAGCTATGCCATATGGATTTTTTAGATATTGGATAATCGGCGTTCTCCCGTCATCATTAATTTCTACTACCTGTTCACAGATTAACACATTATCTCGTTGGTGTACGGATGGCAGAAATTTCTTATGAACCAAAATCGTTCGGTCCATCACATCCGTTGATAATCTTAACCCAAAAGCTAACTATGCTAATTCGTTGGCTTCTTGGTTAAATTCTCTTGAGATATAATGAACTGATACATCAGAAAATTCTTCCATTAGTTGTGTCGCCAAAGAGAAATAAGGAGCTAATGTCCAGCTAGTACATCTATACTCTCCAGCCAATTGTTTAATTACTAGCTAGGAGTCACCGATTATCTCAACCATTTGAACTTTCATTTCCAACAGTAATTCCATTCCAACAATAACCGATTCATATTCGGCTTGATTGTTGGAACTTTCAAAATCTAATTGAAACAAAAATTCTAAATGATTTCCATTTGGTGCCACTAATACAATTCCAATCCCTGATTTTCTTTCATTTATGGACCCATCAAAAATCAATTTCCAAGGCTTAATGTTTATTAATCCGATTTCGGCCACATCCTCCATCAGGCTTTCATCAAGACATGGATGATCGGCCAGAAAATCGGCTAACACTTGATCTCTCACGGCCCTTTGAGGAATATATAAGAAACAAAACTCAGACAAAGTAAATATCCATTTTCCAATCTTTCCCCGAATCAAAGGTCAAGATAACATATATTTAATTAAATCAGTGCGAGAAATAACATAAACCACTGAACCAAGCAAGTACCATCTTAATCTAATAGCAACGAAATACAAAGTTAAACACAACTTCTCTATAGAAGTATATCTAATCTCTACAGCTGATAAAATCCTACTTAAGTAATACACAGATTGGTCCTTTTTCTGATCATTCTCCTGAGATAATAATGCTCCAATTGAATCCTCAGCGGCTGAGATATACAACAGTAGAGGTCTTCCTTTCACTGGTGCTATCAACACTGGTGGCTTTGTCAATAAACTTTTCAGCATATCGAAAGCCAACTGGTGTTCCTCTTTCTAGACAAATTGCTCCTAACCTTTCAATTTTAATAAAGGAGAGAGAACTTTTAATTTTCCAACCGAATTTGAAATAAAACGGCGTAAGAAATTAATTTGGCCAATGAATCACTGTAACTCTGTCTTATTGCTGGGAGGTTTTGCTCCTTGAATTGCTCTAATTCTATTTTTATCAACCTCAATTCCCCTTTTATGTACCAAAAATCCTAAGAAATTCTCAGCTGAAACTCTGAATGCACACTTAAGCGGATTCATTTTTAATTTGTGTTTTCTCATTCGCTAAAATGACATCCTAAGTTCTTCAACGTGAGTTTCTTTCTTTTTCGATTTAACAACTATATCGTCAATATAGATTTCCATGAATTTACCGATCATATCATCAAAAATTTATTCATGGTTGACTGATAAGTTGCCCCAGCATTTCGTAATCCAAATGGCATGACTACCCAAGCAAATATTCCTAAAGCACCTGGACATCGAAATGCCATTTTTGGTACATCCTCTTCAGCAATATAGATTTGATTATACCCCAAATGACCATCCATGAATGAGAGTATTTCATTGTTAGATGAACCATCTACCAATAAATCTGCCACTGGCATTGGATACTCATTTTTCGGGGTAGCCAAATTTAAATTTCGAAAATCGATACAAACTCGAAGTTTTCCATTCTTTTTTAAAACAGGGACTATGTTGGATAACCATTCTGTGTACCTTATTGGACGAATAAATCCAGCCTCCAGTAGTCGATCAATCTCCTCTTTGATTTTTAGAATCACTTCGTTGGACATCCTCCTAGGGGGCTGTTTGTACGGCCGAAATCCTTCTCTGATTGGCAGCTTGTGTTCCACGAGGCTCCGATCGAGTCCTGGCATATCTTTGTAGCTCCATGCAAAACAATCAGAATATTCCTGAAAATAGTAATAATTTCAGCTTTTAAATTTTCATCCAATGCCTGACTAATAAAAGTCGGCTTTGGATTTTCGGGAGTTCCGAGATTTACTTCTTGCAGCAAATCCTGGACCTCAGCCTGTACATCTTCTAATTTTTTTGGAGCGTATTTCAGGTCCTCCATTGTAATCCATTCAGCTGTCACTTCCTCTCCTTCCCAAACAAATTCTGATTCATTCAGAGTAATTTTCTCTTTAGCATACTTTCAGATTTTCTCTAAAATAATCCGAACTGCTGAATCGTTCTCGTTTTCCAAAGATGTACTATCCATTAATAACTATCATTGAAAAAGCAAGAGATATTCGGCCTCTCTGGAATTAAATCCATAGTCCGAATATCTTGGAACAAATTTTTCGAGGTGGAGGTCCAATCACAGCTGTGATTCCAGTAGGTTTCCCACATTTATCGAAACCAACAAACTTGACTGTACCTACACCCTCATTGTATAGACAAGCATCAATTGCATTGGACTCCACTACAAAAGATTTTCTGTCTGCTGTCACCACCTCAATTTTATCTTCATGTCATAGAACTAAAAACTGATGCAACGATGAAAGAACGCACATGCTCGAGTGAATCCAATCACGACCCAACAGCGTATTGTAACTTGACGTTGAATCAATTACAAAAAATGCTGAGGTCATTTTCTTTGAACCCACAATTAATTCCATTGGGACCACACCTCTAGTTGCTGTCACACCACCAGAGAAATTGGTCACAGTCACCTCTGTTGGCACTAAATCGGACTCATCTTTTCCAACCTTCTTCATCATCGCCATTGGCAACACATTCACGGCGGCCCTGTTATCCACTAAAATCCTGCTAACAGGGCCTCCGTTTAAATAG
The DNA here is from genome assembly GCA_017140935.1 of Hamamelis virginiana. Taxonomy (NCBI): domain Eukaryota; kingdom Viridiplantae; phylum Streptophyta; class Magnoliopsida; order Saxifragales; family Hamamelidaceae; genus Hamamelis; species Hamamelis virginiana. The sequence goes on from JAESVK010001125.1 coordinate 198,977, forward strand.
GCCTGAATATACAAAGGTTTGAGGTGTTGAACCATCCTCTGAGTTGGTCTCTCAAAGGTGGCTCTCTCACCATCAGTACTCAAAACAGGAGCACAGGCCTCTGATTGTTCAACAAACGCCTCCTCCATATGACTTGAGACATCCTGAGATTCAATCATTTGAGTCTCCTCTTTCGCCTGGAAAATCAATGGCAAGACAAATGCCATGTTACAAGACATTGTCTTCGGAACAATGCCAAATTGAATATCAAACTCTTCCAGGTCATCATGATCTTTTTCTGAACAAGAACCCTTGCCTTCCTCTACATCAAGGCTTCTTTGTAATTCCCCCAATAATTTTTCTACCTGCTGGGTGCCAAGAGTTCCTTCTTCAATCGGGATTTCCATGTCTTTCTCAATTTTGCTTAGAATCTCGGCTACAGAAGCTGTTTCAGCTGTGGCTTTTGCTTCTGCCGCGATCGAAACGACTTCTGACTTCTTCTTCTGCAGCAAATTTCGTCGCTGCAACATTTTTTTCTGTGTTTTGGTCAGTTTCCGTGGGAATTTTGGATGTTCAACCCTCACCCATCGTCTGTGCTCAACTTGAGGAGGACGCACCATCCTTGGCCTATTTACCCAAGGTGGTAAAGAGACCACAGGTTAGCACATTGGAGGCCTAACACGCTGATTTTCCATCCTTGGAGTACTGTGCTGAATCGGTGTTGGCCTTCTCCATTGATTTTGCATCTTTGGAAAAGTTATTCTCGGCTTCCACTCGAATCTAAGCCGATGCACTTCAGTCTCACACCTCTGACAAAGTGTATGTGAATGATTCCTTGGCCTAGACGGAAAATTAATTCGTCCATTATTCTGATAGAACCTTCCTCCCCCATGATTATAACCATTCATCTGGATGTTGCTACGCATTGACCCTCTTTGGTTGAATGGTGACATGGGTGTGAGCAATCGGCGAAAATCAATTGATGCTACGCCGAGCCCAAAAGTTGGTGGGAAAGTTTCCACCTCCACTTCCATCTGTTGCTTCTCTTTGTCAGGGAATTTTAACAACCCCTTATCGATATGATCCTGAATCACATTTCGAAAATCAATACAATCGTTAGTATTATGTCTTTTCGAATTATGCCACTTACAGTACTCTACTTTTTTCAATTCTTCAGGAGGTGGGATTTTATGTCCATCAGATAACTTGATTACTTTAGCATTTAAAAGATGGTCAAAAATCTCACTTGCCTTAGATATATCAAAAGAGTACTGTTTGGATGTCTCGTACACATTTTTCCCAGAAGATTGAACAATTGGAACATCCTTATCCTTTTTAAATAAGGCCTGGCATACAATGGGTTTTTTAGTAATAATTTCAGCCATAGCAATATCGTAATTTGGATCATGATAGTAGGTACCCAAAGATGAACTTTTCATTTGGGATTCCTCCTTCAATAGCCATTCATATCTTGCTACTCTGGCTAACAACTCATATAAATCCTCAAACTCCATTCCATCAAACTTTTTGCGTAACTCAATATTTAACCCATTTTGTGTCAATTTAACAAATTCTTTTTCAGGCAAATAAACCATGCATTTACTTCTAGCAATTTTGAAACGAGCTAAATATTTTTCAGCCGACTCTCCAGGTAATTGTCTATATCTAGACAAGTCAGCCATAGTAACCTCATGCTCATTTCTAAAAAACTGAGTATGGAATTTTTCTTCCATATCTCGCCAAGTCCCAACAGAATTAGACGACAAGTTACTGTACCAAGTAAACGCGTTCCCCGTCAAAGAACTTGCAAACAACCTTAATTTGTAAAAATCATTGACAGAAAACTCACCACATTGCATGGTAAAACTTCCGATGTGCTCGACCGTAGATTGATTCCCATCACCAGAAAACAATGAAAATTCAGGAATTTTAAAACCTCGTGGGAATTCATAATTACGGTCTATCCACTCCGGATAAGGTTTCCTATATGTAGGTCTGTTCATTTTTCTTGTTGGGTTTTGTCCAACCACCTCTTGAATCATATTAAAAACATCATTGCGATCTAATACTGGTGGTTGGCCTAATGCACCTTGATATCGGTTATGTGCGATGTTCTCGCCTATTTGAGGCATAGGAGGTTGCCCCTCGAGCCTTAATGGCGGGACCATCGACATTTGATCTACATAGGGATTTGCCAGCCCTATTACAGGCGGCATATTATGATAATTAGGTGCATTCGTCTGACCTCCAAATGTTTTGAAGGGTTGTTGCCCCCCGAGTGTATCATCAAATGCATTTCTGCCGCCTTGCCTATTAAACATTGGGTCTGACCTTGGTTGCCCAATGTCATTCCTAAACTGTTGAGTAGGCAACGCGGATGAAATGGCTGGAGGTCTATTCTCAATCAAAGTAGCAGGTGGTGGGCAACGAAGTGGCGCTGACGTCCTAGGGTGCTCAGCGCTTCCCGAGGACTGTCCCGCCATTTCGGCAGTTGAAAAATCTGATTTACAACCAACACTTTCTTGAGAACGTTCTTGGTTGAACGATCCTCTTTCCATGCTTCGGCTCATGTCAAAAATGGTCTTATTGATTGATCCGAATGCACTTGAGAATTCTTGATTTAGTACCTGCAAATTACTTGATAATTTTTCACTACTGGATTGAAAATCACTTGACATTTTTGCGATACTCAATTGAAGATCAACAGACAACTTTGCATTGCTTTCACAAAAATCACTAGACATTTTTGTGATACTTTCCTGAAAATCAGCAGACAACTTTGCATTATTTTCACGGAAATCATTAGATATTTTAGCAATACTTTCGTGCAAATTGCCTGACATTTTAGTAACATTATCCTGTAATTTTCCCGACATTTTTGCATTATTTTCTGTGAGGGTCTCCATGCTCTCACTATTGCATTGGATTATTTTCTGAAAAATTCCAACGGAAGATGGAGACATCAATGGCAACGGCAGGGAAGTTTCCTCTCGTCGAACACCTTCACGAAGCGGAATCTCCCCTCACAGGACATCCCCAACAGGAAGTTGTTCGCTTTCGGAAATGCCTTTCGTTTGCTTATTCTTGCTTCGAGTCAACATTATGAATAAAAAAATCAAATAGAGTCCCACCAGGCATGCCAAATATGTTTGCACAAAAATTGGCCTTCGGTGTACGTGGGCGTGCCAGAACTAGATGAGTTCAAAATCAAGCCAATCCTTTTGACCACGGGCGCCGATTGATCTGAGAAAAGCCAAGAAATCAATCAAATTGATTTTCGACCGATCAATAAGCCACCTAAAAATCAAGGATGGATGAATAGATAACAGGCGATTGTGAAAGGGTTGGGGTTTTTCCCTTTATCAGGGTTCTTTTTTGCCTATGACGAATCAATAAGACTTTAACATAAAATTAAAGAATGAAACGAAGAATGTAGAAGAGTTTAAACGAATTGCAATTAAACTAAATAAGTAGAACGAATTAATTCAACAGCAAACTAATTTAATTAAAGTAAGAGCAGGCTAATTTAATTAAAGTAAAGTGAGCTATTCTATGAAAATTGCAGTAAATTACCATAAAAGAAAACTGATTACAGCTAATAAATTGAAGAACAATTGCTGAAACTGAAATATTTAGAAGCTAAACTAGATAAAAAGATAAACTAGCAGGAGTTTTTGGTGATGTTGAGTGTGTTTCTTCAAGCCTTCATGCCCAGTATTTATAGAGAAATTCCATGGCTGCTGGCTCTCTCACGTGCTCTTCTTGCTGCTGGATTGTGGACGTTGTGCTCCTGATCATGTGTTGCCACTTCCTATAAAAACAGGGGACGGTTGCTACTCCTTTTGACTTGGTCCAACAACTGATTTGCTGGACTCTTCATGAATTTCTGCTGATCTGGTGCTTGTCCAATGCTAGTTTGGTGATGAACATTTTGCTGATACGTAGTTGGATCTCCATCAAACTTCATTTGGGCTGCTGGACTTATCTCTCTGCTGGACTTCAATTTGATTTCATTGGACCTTTAATTCACTTGCTGAACTCTAAATTCCTTGTGGCCCATTAAATAAGCCTACTTGAAATTTGTCCAGCCCATTTATATTTGGCCCAACAATAGTACTAGGGCTCCATTTTAAGGACTCGCTTAGGGCCCCAAAACCTAAGAGCCGGCCCTATTATCGAACAAGCAGATTGGCTTGATGAAGGGTTAAAACTTTGAGCTTGAAAAAAAACTTTCATTCTGTTGACACCCCATATTGCCCAAAGGATAGTAGCAGTGAAAAGAAGTTTATGTTAATATGCCCATTCAGTGAAAACACCGATACCCAACAAGAGTTTAGACAGAAAACTTTGAAAAGGAAACTCATTTTGAAAATATAGCCGAAGACCCAAGTTTGGCGCTGCCCATATGAGCAGAAAACACACAGAGCTGGAGAAGGTATACATCTGCCTTTTGCAAAATTCCTTTCCAACTGGGAGAGACACTTCCATTGTTGGCCCATAGCTCTTTGATTTTCACTTCCCCTCCTAACAATTTAGCATACAACCACATTTTTTGCGGCCTTGAAAACTAGCTAGATGAAGGATAAGGAATTCTTTGAGGATTCCTTGCCTTATTACTGTTCTATTAAATTAGAGGCATAATTAATTGGAAAACCAAGAAACTATGGAAATTTATAATTCCATTTAAACAAAAAGGATTAATTTAGCAGCATCACGTCAACAAACAGAACGAGTGAATTTATCTTCTAGCTTAGCATTCTCCTTCCAATAGACAAGAACAAAGATTCATCCTAGCTACACAAAATACTGCACAGAAAATAAATAAATAAAAAGAGGTTACATATATGGTAAAGAAGAATTTTTTTTTGCCAATTTTTGAAGTAACTCATTGATTCACACGATAAATATTTCGATTCATGATCACCTTTTTTCCTTTTTGATCCGAAACGGCTTTTGCTCTGGTAAGTTTGACTGTATTATTTTCAAGGGAAAATACAAAGTACAAGAAGTACGTACTACATGAAAGGATTACAATAGAAGCCACCACAATGCTTCTCTAGGAATTTTGAATCTGGCAAACTAGTCCTCCCACCCTATGATTAGCATTGGTAAACTTTCCTGTCCATGACGAATGGCTATTCGATAATCTTTACAGGTCATTTCCACGGACCAAGTTCGAAAAAAAATAATAATAATCTACAAGCAACACTTTGATTCCATTCATAAGCACATGAGACCAATATGATGTGTATCACTGCAAAGAACTAATATACAAAACTCTTTGCATGCTTCCTTCCGATTCATGCAGTTTGGAGCTAGATTGAATCCTCCACGGTTAAAAGAGTCGATCGAAAAATTAGCGTTTTCTCAAACTACATCTAAACCTTTCCATCCGATGAAGGGAGATTTCGATCGGTATTCATGACTGTTGAAGATGATGAAGCAACAGAATTGGTGCCTTTGGAAGGAGATGAAGGAGAAGGAATTTTCCTAGGCAGCATTTGTTCCCAGTGAGCCTTTGGCAATCTTGATGCTTCTGAAAGAACAATGAAAGCTAGAAGACTCAAGACCAAGCCTTTGTGCCACCATGAACCTATCATGTTGACTACTCAAGAAATTAATGCCCAGAGAAGGTCTCTCCTTTAACTTTCATCAGAGATAGATAGATAGCTTTAGAGAGTTTGTGGCAGCAGACATGTTGAGTAATGTATGAAGGCTGCCAACTTGTTTGTTTGAGGAAAGATGTGCTAATGGCAGACAATAGGGTATTTGAAAATTCTAAACTGTTAGCAGCTCATGTTGTTGCTCTTATTACTTAATTGAAGTAGAATCTGTGTGTCAGGGAGAGAATTTAAGGGAATTTTTCAAGTCACATTGGACCCCCCCTCAGTTGTTGGGTTTAGTTTTTTAACTCTCTTGTAAGACATCTTAGCTGTCAGAGTTGTTAAAGTGATATAATCAGCAATGCCACTAGATAATATGAGACATAAACATATATAATCCCACTAATTAGGTATATTTATTTCATATGCGATGGACATGATCTCTACATGCTATGCCATGATATATATCTCATAATGCGTATAACAAGCATTGATCAACTCGGCTTTCATAATAACGCATAAACCAAAGCAAGGTTCTAGGAGGGGTGAACCAGATATAGTCTTGACTTTCAATATTGCACAAAGTGATCGGGTGAACCAGATATAGTCTTAACTTTCAATATTGCACAAAGTGATCACTCTCAAGACTTGAACCTACATATTTGCACTTGACAGTCTAAAAATATTACCATTTCATCTTACAATGTCACCCCTTTCCATGATAATGCTCATAATGTAAATAATACCATCATCTAACAAGTTAGTGAATGATACCTAGCTAAAACAAAACTCAATCACATGCAGAATCACGCAATAGACATCCATGGGGATGGCAATATTGGGGCTCGTATTAAACATTAGGCATGCATATCATTAATGGTAAATGCCCACCAGCCAACGAGAACACAATCTCTTTGATTGAAACTTGATCCTAATCGGACGATTCTAATCAAATGATGCAATGCATTTTATTTTTTTTTATGCATGGGTGGGCACGGGTGCCTACTATCATGCATGATTAATTAAAGACCATTATTAAACTAAACCCAATGAAGTATGTGTCATTGAGGCAAAAAAGAAAAAAAAAAGCCCACTAGTGAAAGCCTCCTAGCCTATATATGCTTGAAAAAACTCACCTAAACCCTAGTATTTCCATTCTTAAATTTCAATCATGCAAACATGAGGACAGTGCTCTTTCCATTATTTTCAAATAGCTTAGAAGCCAGACAAGTTTCATTAAGAAAAGAAGGTATTAAAAGAGTCCACAAGAAGCATCTTGACACTTTTGTATACAACTTTGCCAACAAAGAAGAATGTTTACTAATTAACACAAAAAGAATATTAATGGTATTATCATCAGTACTGTCAGTGAGATTATCATAATACTTTTATGATAAAAGCAATGAATCAGGCACCCCCTTCATTCGATATATGGGGCACCCCATATGGAGAAATCACAACACTAACCTCCACTGACTCCTAACTAATCAAAAGTCTCAGGACATTGTAATGCAGTCAAGAGGGCAATTTTTCGGTACCCTTGTCGAACCAGATGTGCTCCATGAATCAAAACTTTTGGAGCACTTACAATGCTAGAAGATATAAAATTGTAGAAGTTGGAAGGAGGTCAGATAAAGATAATCTTATAGTTGTGCAGGCCTGTTTGGGACATGAGGAGTTGGAAGAAGGTGGACTTTGTGCCCCCCTTTCTCAAAGTGGTGGGGGCCAATCTTATTCAAAGTGTTCTATGTCTTATTGACTAACAGACCAATTTGGGTTTTTCAGAAGCTTTAGGGGTATGTGTGTGTGTGTATTACTGTATTCTAAACCACAACATTAAGACATGTATGTAAAGTATGAGTTTTGTTATCTTATATAATACCTTATTTGTATTCATTTTATAAGGTATGCTACACTCTACTAAAACTAACAAACAACTACTGCCATTATTACTATTATTATTATTATTACCAAAAATGATTATGATGTTTCTTCTTGTTGCAATTGATGAACTGGGTTTGTGGAGAAAGATAAAGGAATGGAGTATACACCAGAGAAAGCCAGAGAAGCAACTTTGTTAAAGAACTCAGTAGTTGACTCTCTCCATCTCTCCATGGTATATATGATTTATGAAAGAAGTGAAAATTCTGAAGGGAACTCAAAGACTAGCTTCCTCAGTTTTTTTTCAAATATCTTGGAAGAGCATCAACTTATTCAAGACTCTTTGGCAGCCATTCTGAGACCCTTGATCACTAGTTGAACCTACCTTAAACTCATCAACATTTTTCGAAGCCTGCAATGGCTCAAAATCCTGGAAGAACTTTATATTGATTTCAACTAATCAATCTATGCTTATGTTTTAGTTCAAATGGCCCAAAAGATGTTTCCAATAACTTGAATAGTTGCATGTACTTCAATTCTTTCTCTGTAACATCCTTATAAAATTCCCTATCCAAGGAAAGGGAGATTATAGAAGATGATTTTGTGAATATGATTAGATCCAAGCCCACAAGTTAAAGAGGAAGGCGAAAAGAACGTTGATCAATGATTTAGTGAGGATATTGCACTATATTGCGTTGAGTGATAAAAGAAAGGATTCCTGTGCATAAAGAGTACACGTTCACTTACCTTATGCATGTTGAACTGTAAACCGGAATTAGAGGATTAGGGCCTACACCAAAACTGTAACGTACCATAATTGCTCAATATCAAGAACTTTTTTGTGTCCAATTATTTCACTCTCCTAAGCGCAAAAAATAAAAATAAAGATAATGGAAATTATGAACTAGTTTTCAAACATCCCCACAATTTTTTTTCCCTACCAAACGATAGAAACCTACCCTTAACTTCAAATCCTCCCTAATATTAAAAAATGGATATCGTTGCATATTCATGTGCTCGAACCAAAACATTTACCCTAAAAATGGGGATATGTACCATTAAACCAACCAGTCATCAGCAACTTCCACCACAGTCCAAGCCACATCCAAGTTTTTATAAGAAATCTGACTCAGATTTATATAAATACAAGGATTCATAGTTATGGGGATGGAGATAATAATGAATTTGTAACTACGGTCCTAACGAAAGGATTGTCCAAATCTTACTCTAAAAAGTTTTTTTAATGCATGTTTGTTCGCCATAATTATGTCCCCACTTTGACAAATTAACATCATGGGGAGCATTCTATACAGAATTAAATGATTGTTATTTTTGTTTTTTTACTAATATACTGCTAAGCAAAGGATCAAGGAAAAGATTTCTCTAATGTTAGTAATCTTTCACAAATTTGCCTGTAAATGTGGATTGCGCACTAAAGAAATCATGGAAAATAGATGAATTAAGGACTGTTTCAGCATGCTACGAGAATTTATTATCACTGAAAGACATTGCAATCTTGTCAATGGTGAAAAAACTAGAAGATTTAGGGACAATCAGTTTACATATTTCAAGGATGCAAATGATTTTCAAAATATAAGCATATGATTTTACAGTGAAAGCTCTGGACCCTACCCCCTCTATAATTCAAGGGAAAAAATTGGAATAAAAAGATGAAGAAACTAAGAGATATTAGAACAAGCAACCAAATGAAACATACATAAATTAAAACGAAAATTGCAGCTAGTGCATGTAATATCAGCAGCATGGCAGCCTCACAATTTCAGAGGCAGTGATTAAAGCATTGTGCTCAAGCTATGGCTGACCTAATCGTCTGTGACTCTGTGGGGCGCCAAAATGTCTTCTGAACACAGAGTAGTCCCTCATTTTCCTTAGAGTAAGTCAATCGGATGTCCCACTGTAGTGCCCTAACCAAGCTCTCTACCTCACCTATGGTCTC
>JAESVK010001126.1:0-10525 GCA_017140935.1 Hamamelis virginiana
TCACTGCAAAATTGAACAGAAGAAAAATGAGATTTGATTTTTTTTTTTTTCCATTGCTGGCATTAAATAAGCTTAAATATTTTCCAAATAAAGAAATAGATTAATTAAATTAAGGGGATGACTTGCATTGTTTCCATGGGTTGTATGAATGATGAACATTAAGCTATGTCTTCTTTCTTTGTTGTTTTTTATACAAAAATATTCATTTGAGACTTACATAGTTTTTGAGTAGAGGAGATTAAGAGAAATTCAAATAATTTCCTAAATAAGGATTTTTCTCGTATTTTTATAATTTTTCATCTATGCCTTTTTAAAAAAAAAAAAACAATCACGGTTCTATAAAATATGCGGGAGCAAAAAATGTTATTGAAATACGACAAGAAAATAAAATTGTTGCTGCTCATTGGCCTTGTAGTGTAGATACTACATAGTATATATGTGTCAACTTATGGAAAGGAAGTTTGGAATTCAAAACTTGACCTTGATGGATTAATTGTTTGGAGTTTTACTCTTATATCTTTTGGCAAATAAAAAAAAATTTGTTAAAAAATTATTTTTCCAATTTCGCCAAACAATTAATAGCGGGACCTCTAAACTCTACTATAGTAAAATTGTAAGACATTTTAGGAGATAAAACACCATTATTAGATCCTTTCCAAGCAATCCGATCCCTTCCCTCTGCTTGGCTAGGGAGGAACTTGGATTTGCTTCAATGGGATGCTTCACTTTTGAGGAGATTCGAGGCTCAGTAGTTCATGTATTTCGTTTAATAGGATGAGCTTTTGTGATATCTGAAGGATTAGATGCAATTGTCAGATAGGAAGAGAGAGATTTCCCAAGAAAAGAAAAGAAAAGTGAAAACCCATTTTTTTCAATTATCTTTGAATAAAAGTTATTTTTACACTGTGTTGCGAAGACCCAAAAGTCATAAAATAAGTTCAGATCTTTTATTTTGGTTCAAATGGGATGCCCCGGCAAGGCCAGAAGGGATGGATATTGCACACATACCCTGGATAGTTTCTCCATTCCAGATACTTTTTTACTTTTTGTAAAGGGTATGATATTCCCAATCACAGGCTACTTGTTTAAACCTAATAGGGTAATGAAAGCTTTCTGGTTCGATTACTTCCAGAGGGCAAGGTCACCATTTTCTTCCCAAATTGGAGATGAAGCATTTGCCAAGTTCCATGGATGACTTAAAGTATTTGAAATATATCTATGGGCAAAACTAAGGGTCGGTTTGCCTGAGTTTTTAAAAAATCACTTTTGGAAAACTATTTCTTCACATTTCTTTTTAAAGTTATTTTTGAAAAATTATTTTTTCACTTTTTTTATCGAAGTTATGTTCAAACCATATTTTCATATATCAAAATTTTTATATTAGAAGTAATTGTGGTAAAAATTGGAGCTCCCCAACTTTTCCTACAATCACTTGTTGTATGAAAATTTTGCCATCCACTCTATCATCCCCAAGTCATCTAAAAGTGATTCAATCCATCTCTTAAATCATGTGGAATTTTAAGCTCCAATAGTGATTTAAAAAAAAAAAAAACTAATACAAATGGGCTCTAATTCAAACAGAAACTTAGTTATGATGGCCTAGAAAAGCCCCCCAATGGCCAATTCCATTTGCAAGTTGCATAATCTAGCAACCTTGCTAGTTACAGCATTTTACAAACTTAAGGAGCTGCCTAAAGAGATTGGGATCTTGATCAATCTCATGTGTTTAATTAGATGTAACCACGAAGTATACACTTTTGGCTTTAAGTAGATCATTTTATGCAACTTTAAATAAATCAGATGCTCAATCTCTCTTCGATTTCTAGGAATTGGATTTTGTGAGAATCTTAAATATTTGAATGAGGAGATGCAATGCTTCACTATCCTTCAACAATTTGTTATTTAATTTTGCGAAAGTCAATAATTTTTTTTTGCATGTAATATGAGATATCTAATTGCATTAAAAACTATTGAATATTATTGTGGAATGCTTAATTTGGGGAGTTAAGAAGACATTCAAAGCGTTAGGTTCAACCTTCAATAGCTGTCGGCTCAATGGATTACAAAGGTTGGAGGCTTTGCCCCATTGGCTTCAAGTGGCCACAAACACTTCATAGTTCATAGGTATTAAAGATTGCCCTAATCTTAAGGCATTGCTAGAGTGGCTTAAAAATTTCACGTGGCTTAAAAAACTTCCAATTCTAAATGGATTTGGATTTACTGTTGATTACCTTTTTTAACAACAACTATTGATCACCTGGATCAGTGGCTGGGATACTTCCACATAATGATTTGAGGGGATCCAAAGTCCTTATTTGTTGTCTTGACTTGAACATTAAAGTACAAATTTTTTTTATAGCAATAATTCTATGTTTCTAAATGTTTTAAAATCCGGACCATTTATCGAATCGGACAAGTAACTGGGTTAGGGTCAACCGATTCAACCGTTGAGTTAATCGGGTTGAACCATGACATCATCATGATATCATAAATATTTTATTTATTTATTATTCATTAGAGCAAAAGCTGTAAAAGGTGCAAAAAAGATTCAAAATATAATTTTTTAAAAATGTTTGTACAATCATTTATATATTTGAATGTATGTGCAATCGTCAACATTGAAAATTGAAAATTACTCTTAATCAATCTTTATTATATTTTTTTTTTTAAATGCAAAATAAGAATATTATATTATTAAACTAGGTGCCCCGGTTTCTTTTTGCTATTTGGGGTTTTTTTTAGGACTAATTTACCTTTTTTGTCTTCTTGGCTTTAAGAAGCTTTAAAAAGATTGGGGTTATTTTAGTCATTTTAGCACTTTGAATTTTTTGACCAAAACCCGGACGGTTCTTCTAACCGGCAATAAACCCGCAAACCCACCTAGTTCTGTGTTATGTATGGTGCGGGATTTTGTTTTCTGTTTTTAGCCTCGACCTAGTTCTGTTTAGAGTCTTCATTTAATGTTGTGTTATTTGCCTTGAATTGCATTCGTCATATTGGGATTTGGACTAAAGAGGTGTTGGGGATGGATTCAGAGTGATGTGTGGATTTGTTCATATTTTCTAACTTTTGCGACAATCACTTCTAATATAAAAATTTTAATATGTAAAAATATTATTTGAACATAATTTTAAAGAGTGGTATGTGAAGAGATAGTTCTCTAAAAGTGATTTTAAAAAAATCTAATGGAGATGGAACTTAGGGGTTATGCTATATCTTATTTTTAAAAGCATTCTTTATCGAATCATTGTTCCATTAAATATGTCAATCATGCATGTTTAAATTGGCCATGTCCTTCTAGCATCTAATTGCTATTGTATATATATCCACTAGGATAGGATGAGGTGAGATTTGTTACCTCTTCTCAGAACTACCAAGAATACCCTCTACCAATGCATTATATCATATATTTATAATAATAAACTGTGTTGTGTGCCTCTAAAATGTATAACTGAATTTTCATGGAATATCATATGGTTGACAAATTAAGTGATCCCTTAAAATATGTAATATGTGATGATTGATATTGCAAAATTCATGTTTTGAGACATGTTTAACTATGTACGTACATGTTATGATAGTTAAAATTTTTTTGTACAATTCATTTTAATTTCTTGAGACGTGTTTGAGAGATTGACAAAATTTCCTTCCATGTATATGATTTGAAAATTGCATTTGACATCTCATATCTATGGGATGATTATGGGGCCTAAACCGATTTTGGTAGCATGGGATGATTTAAAATATATTTAAGAATGTCTATTATTGAAATTAATTTTTTGCAATCACTTAATGGTATTTGATTTAATGTGGGAGTTAAAAATATTTTCCACATGTGGAATAATGGCATAAATTAATTAATATTTATTCACTAAGAATTGAGGTGAATAAATTTAAATGGTAGGAAGAGCTATACAAGAATGTCATCAAATTTTATTTGTAACTCTTAGACAATTAATATTATAGCTATTAAATTATTAATTTTGTGACCGTTGGAGTTAGGTTACACATTGATGGAATTATTTGTCTAATAATGAATTTGATGAGTTATGTTCATATAATTGAATATAATTGATTGTGAAAATGATGTGAATATTATTAATAGTGGGGTTATATTAGACTCAATAATATTTTGATGAATATTGTTAAGAATATTTTAAATATTCTAACATGTTTTTATTGAGTATTATTTTATAGTGATTAAATTTATTGGCATTACATTGACTTTTTTAATTTTCTATTATATTGGAATTGCAATATATGATTTTGAAAAATGCCAAATTATGATGTGTTGACTTGGTGTTATCCAAGTTGTTTATTTAGAAGGTTCACATTTGAGTTTAATGGTGAACTATATTACTTTAGTGGTGTATATACTTGGAAGTGTCCAAGAAGATTAGAGAATTAATGCTCTAAAAATATTTATTTGTGAATGAGATATATATCCACTATACTTGAGGCTATGGTGATAATTGAAATTTCAATTCGCGCGGTGATTATATGTTTACTACTGCTTTGTTAGTGAATAAGCTAGCAAAGTTGGTTATGAGATTTATTTTTTAATATATCAATGTGTGAATATATTATGATAGTACTACTGCTATTGGCAGAGTACATAATTAATTCAGATATCCGAACACAATATTGTGAGATTACTTTAATGTGAAATATGGTGATAAATTATATGGAATATATCGAGGGGGATGGGACTTGAGCCCAAATAATATTAAATTGCCTATGAGGATACCATTCCTAAGGACGGGAGATCCCAAGAACTGGGTTAATGGAAAAACGAATCATAAAGTAGTTTGAATGGACATATACAATAAAAGTCTTAAAAGACTAATTGTCTATCCCTATGGTATAGTGTATGTCATCCTGTAACGATTTAAAGGTTGAGATTACTAATTTAATCTCTTAATGAGTTCTATAGCTCTTATGGGTGGGATGTTAGAGTTACGGGAACATCCTTAATAGACTCACCTATGTAAGTGTGGAAGGGAGGCCGCTTCCTATGAGGATTGGGCTAATTTTCTAGAGCACTTATGAAAATCGGGATAAAGCACAGGGTTATAATGTGCTGGCTTTTGAAGCTCTATGAGGACACCTTTAATGATATGTGTATTACGTAATTCTAGTATCTTCAAGCAATCTTAGTTTGAAGGCTTAGTTCACTTTGATTATAATACTAGATTTACAAAAATACTAAATGAAGGTTTTAAGGCAATGCCACTTTCATTATGCATTTTATTCTAACTTTGTCCAAAAGTTGTTATAATATTTATTGTGTTTTTATATATTAAAATAAGTGGGGGATTGTTGGATATTTTAATAGATTAAAATGATGCCGTTTGGTGATGGGAGAAGGATTTGTCCAGGGTATGCTTTGGCTATGCTTGATTTTGAGTATTTGGTGGCAAATTTGGTTTGGTATTTGGAATGGAGGGCTGTGGATGGAGATAATGTTGAACTGTTGGAGAAGCAAGAGTTCTCGGTGGTACTCATGAAGAACCCATTGACGGCCCGGATAAATACTTGATGAAATCAAGGATTAATTAAGCTTAGTTTGATTGTGTAATATAGTTCATTAAGCATGTACGTCATTATAAGTTGGTTTGCAACTATGAATGTATATATTTTGTGTTATTATCTGCCACATTAGTGTGCTATATAGTGCCATGCATGTTAATTAATTTGGAAAGCTAGCTTCTGAATTGTAAGTACGTAGTTTAATTAAATGAAGGAGAAGGTAATTAACCACTATATGCTTACTGAGATTAAATGGGCAGTTGATCTTGAGCACTCGATTCTCAGGAAGGCAATCCAGAAACACAAACAAGTCTGTCCAGTGTCCAGTGTCCATCGTAAAGCTGCAAGCCAATCTTGCCTGAAATTCCTGAAACAGGACAATGTTTCCTCTGTTCCAGGCCAACAGGTGGCCAGTGAATGGATCAATCCATCACTGTTGCCTGTTTGGGGGCCATGGAAGGAATATCAAACTCCGTAGGTGAATTTCACATGCACGATGCCCTTCACAGCCCATGTTGAATTAAGCTCCTCCACACGCGCGCACTCAATTATAGCTACTCAATGCAAAAATATAAACAGTGTACGTACAGTGATAAGTATGCAGCGCTTATCTAGTTATCTTGCTACTTCTTTGTTTTGTTTTCGTTTTCCTCAATCAGGATTCTGAATTCATATGATTCAGCAAACATAAAATTAGCGAAATGTTTTTTAGAATAAATAATCCATAAAATCTACGTTGAAAAGAAATTTCTAACTCTTACTTTTGTCTTGCTATTACATATCACAGTCTATCATATATATATATATATATATATTCAAAATAAATTATAGGCAGTGATATGTGAATTATAAGCTTGATTGCGAAGGTATGTGATGTGAAGGAGGGCCAGGCCAGCCTTCAAAATTATATTTGTGGACTTCTCACAGGGTAAATGTCAATATGTCATAGTTTGTGGACTTCCCATGCAAATTGATTGCGAAGGTATATAGTCTTCATATTGTACTTTTCTGTTTTGTTTTTGTGCACATTGTTTGATTTCCTTAATCAGGATTCTGAATTCATACAATCTGGATAAAAAGTATTGAATTTTATTAGAGTTATGAATTCATACTATGTTCTTTCTTATGTAAGCCATTGGATCCCCTTTCTTGCACACGTGTTGGCCATCCAGCTATGATCAACGAGTATTGATCACCTATTACATCAACAACAAATCTAAACTTTCAAATAAGTGGTTTTGTTACGTTTTTTATTACTAGAAATACACAACCAGCGTTGCACTTGTAAATTTTTGCAGAAAAAATATTTTTAAGAAATTAAATATAATGTGAATAATGTGAAATATTTAAGGTTATTAAATTTCTTGATTAAAAAAGTTTCAAAATTCTAAACCGTATAAAAATAATATTATATCAATACGTACAAACTTAATAAATTATAAAATTTTCATATTCTAATTTTTTTCAAAAAGAAAGAGTACCAATAATATTAGCAAAACTATATTTATTTTTGTATTGGAAATAATAAATAGAAAGCAATTTATTTGGTATTTTATATTTATTAATTGTTTGAAAAATCATGCTTTATGTACAAATGAATTTGAATTTGAAAAAAATTTAATTTTAATTAAGAATATTTTTACTTTATTTAGTAAAATTTCATATTTGCATAATTTTATTGATGAAATTCAGTGAAATTATGTTTGAAAACTTGAGTTAAACTTAAAATAAATTAACATAAATAATTTTAATTCAATTTTTTTTTTTATAGAAAGCCTATTTATTGTGATGGGTGGAAGAGACAATATCTATTTGTGTACTTTTATAATTATATATATAGGGATATTTACGTCAATCAAAAGTTTTTTTCATATTCACACTTTTATATATAGTATAGATATAGATATAGATATAGATCGATATAGATAAGAGTCCTGCATCCATTGGTTTGTTACTTTTTTTTTAATTATAAATACGAATATTTTCAAAATTATTCCAAGTACATTATTAGGAAATGACAAGCCAAGTTAATAATATTGAGTATTATATATCAAGTTGGGGATTGGGTATTCTTACTAAATTGGATATTGTTAAATATGATGAGTATTTGACCGTTAGAAGGGTTTTTTGGTATATATATATATATATATATATATATATTTTTTTTTTTGTCATTTTAGAAAATATGGGTCGGGCTTGTCATTTCCCAATGACTTGAGAATGTTTTTGAAAATTCCATAGATTTTATATATATAAAAAAAAGTTTAATTTGACAGAATTTAATGTTAGTTTGGGTATTCTTAATTTTATTGAGTATTGTATATTAAGTTGGGAATTGGGTATTCTTACTAAATTGGATATTATTAAGGGGATATAACCCAAAACCCCCTAGTGTAGTAGTAGTAGACCCAAAACCTCTTCCTAAAAAGTCAAAATTTTATATTTACCTATCTAATATGATCTGACATTTATACCCTCAATAAATTACTGGAAATTCAAATTTTTTACCATTTTCAGTTTGGGACAAATATGGTTAGGATGAGCTCCAGCCGAATTTCTAGGTAGCAGAGAAGGAATCATATCCCTGTTACGAGAGTTGTGCAGAAGCACATTTCTATAGCATTAAGAAGTGGTCTCCGACCTTGACGAAGAATGGAAGAGTCAGTGAGAAATTCTCTGGGTGGGAAAAAAATGCAGCTGACGATAAATCCCCTAAAATAAATGTGTCAAAATGGACGGTTCCATTTACTTCCCTACCTTGCAATCCCACCAAATCCTAGTTTCCAACTTAATCACGAGCAATACGTGGAGCAGTAGTAGACTATTGTTGTTTGAGACCCAAATGCATAAATGCCACTAACTTGTTCTACGTGCCTACCTTGCAGATACTAATCCTCCATGACCCCGAAATAGCACTTAAGATGTTCGATGAAATGCTCTAGTGAAAGAAGCACATTGCAACATGCCAAATAAGTAAAATTACTATTTTTTCTAGATTATATTTATAGGTAAATTTACTTATTTATTTAAATACATATAAATAGGTAAATTTAATTATTTCCAATAAGTTTATTTATTTCTAGTTAATATGTAAAAGTAAATTTATTATTTCCAAATACATTGATTTATTTTTAGTTTATATATATAGGTAAATTTACTTGTTTGTTTAAAGATATATAAATAGGTAAATTTAAAATTTTGAGAGTTTTAAATATTCCTCTTCCTCGCATGAGCCAAAGCTAAAAAATATGTCACTTCAAATATCAGATTCCCTGCATATTCTTGGGTTCAATCGGTGGCTCTTTGATTTTTGAATTTAAAAAAAAAAAAAAAAAAACTTTTGATTGCATGAAATAGACATATATGCACCCATTCGAGCTTGTATTAAATTAAAATTCATTATTTTAAGTTGCAAACCTAACCCAAAGATTCCAATTCATCCACGGGTAATATTCTTGCTTTATCATATTAAAATATATTGGCAGGCACCGACAGGCATAAAAAAATTTTGGGACTGGATCCTACCAAGACTTTAGGTAGAAAGTGTTGGGAAAATCCACTCAAAAGTGATTTTAACCACTTTCCTGAGCTTCCACAGCATCAATTTAAAACCATTACTAGACCTTGGCCAGATAGCATTGGAAACTAAGGGTCTGTTTGGCAAATCAAAGATTTGGTGCAGACTGGTTCAGAACCAGTATACTTGTGAAGTTCATAGCAAAATCAATTTTAATAAAACTGGTTTTCAATTGTAACTTGTTTGTCAAATTTTTCATTCCAAAAATCTAAACCCAAAAAAATTCCTAAATACACAATGAAAAGAAGAGAATCACAATGAAGAAATCCTAAATAATAGCCCCAATCCTTGTGGTGGTCATGTAATCTAAGTGCATCAAATTGAAAACCCCATCAACAAGCAAAAAAATTTCAAATTAAAACCCTAATCTCAAAATCCCCATCAAATCCATTGATATATTCCCAATCAAAGAAGAAGAAGAAAAATAAGAAGAGATGGCCGTGATCTGGTGTTAGAGAGGGCCGTGATGCTGTGAAGAAAAAAGATTGCAAGAGGTGCAGCCAAAGGACTGTTTCCTGTTAGTATCCGTAGATCTCGTCTTTGTTCTTCCATGGAGCATTTCTTCTAGGCAACACTGGACCCCTCTTTCAATGTGGCCTTGAACACTTCCCCAAACCTTCTGCACCCAATAAGGCTTGCTGCTGAGAAGCCATTGGTCGCCTCAATGAGTTGTGAGAACTCGAGCTTCCTGTAAGGTTTTTAGCATCTTATCAAAGAAGAGGAAGAAGAAAAAGAAGAAAGATGAGGAAGATCTGGTGTCGGTCGCCGGTTGACGGTCGCCGGTCGCCAGTCGTCGGTCGACAGTGGTGGTGGTGTTGCCGCTCCTTGTCGCTGCTTCATAATTTTCTTATTTGGTTTTTATGAAAACCAAGGTGGGAGGTGGAGCAGCTTTGACCAGATTTTGAGCTAAAATTAGAACAATAAAAAACTAGATATCATGTATGAGAGGCATTACCAAACACTGTTCACAAGTTTTGGACCAATACTATACCCGGTAGAACCGGTTTTTTGGTTTCCCAAACATCCCCTAAGACTCCTATTTTGAGTCCGCATTCACTCTGTGTTGAGTCACATAATTCAGTTTTCGAATAATGGAAATTAAAGCTGGAAGTGCTCTAAACTAATAGAAAGAGACCAGTCTGACAGTACTAGAATTCAGCTTTAATGTCATGATTTAAACTAAAGCAGGTGTCTATTAATTCCTTAACTCTCTTCAATGTCAATTATAAACTATGCGATCTTCCTTTAATCTATAAGTAATATAGCCAGTATAATATGCTCAAGTCATAATTTTAAGTATCGCCCGATCCTATCCATATGGACTTTTAGTGGCTCATGCACGCTTTACAATCCGATATTATATGTGTAAAGCAATTCACGGTGTAAAAGCCGTTACGCACAGATTCCCATTACACCCAC
>JAESVK010001127.1:0-19554 GCA_017140935.1 Hamamelis virginiana
AAGTGAGCAAAAACTCAAATACAAACAAAGAACAACAAAATGCTGATCTCACGTAGAAAAGTGAAGAGAATTCTCACAAATTGATAGAGAAAAGCGATGCGATCTGTACGAGTCTATCTTCTGCTGGCAATTGCATCTTCTGCAAGAATTCGACAAACAGATTCTGCAAATCGTTCTCCGTGCTTAGAATATTATTTATAGCAAAAAAAAATGTATACTTCTTTGTAGCAGATGAACTCGTGGCAGAAATTTACACTATGTTTGGATTGAGGGATTTGGAGGGAAGAGAAGAGTAAATAGATACTTTGGCTTTGTGAAATTGTATATGGGCACAAATGACAGTTCGGAGAACTTGATGCTTTGGAAGTATAAAAATAAAAGAGTAAATTGGCCATAAGTCCCCCTCTAGAATAGTTTGCTTCAAAAAAGTCCTGAACAAACTTGATTGGGTAGGGTATTTACAGCCCACCATTTTACTAAAGGCAACCCATTTAAAATTTTTATTGGGTTTATTTTGCCCTTTTCTAACTACAGCCCACTAATCTTTAAGCAACCCATTACTATACAAAACAAAAGTTTTAATATACCATAAATGCTCCAAGTCTAAATACAACCCATTACTCTCAATCCTCTCAATCACCAAGCTCTTTAAACAACAACTTCTTCTTCTTCTTCTTCTTCTTCTTCTTCATGTTCTTCTTCCACCGCCATCAAACACTACAATCGCAGCAATGACAACAAAAGACTGCGGCAACCACAGCGACAAACGCAAAAAAAAACCTCAGCCCCCAATACTCCCAACTAAAACATATTACCCCAAAGCTTTCATTTTAGGTTTGTTTGTATATTATTGTTAAACATTATATTTGGATTAAACATGCTTCAAAACAAGAAAAGTAGCACTCTATAACTATTATGGTGTGATGGTGTTACGAAAAAAACCCATATTTCGATCGGAAAATAAAAAAAAAAATAATTGTGTTCGTCTTCGCATTCGGCCTGGTAATACCGAATGTGAAGCTTTAATATTCGGTAGGCCAACACCGAATGTTATGCTTTAGTATTCGGTAAGCCAACACCGAATATGAAGCTTTAATATTCGGTAAGCTAGTGCCGAATATGTAATTGCCGAATATTTAACCTACATATTCGGCACTAGCTTACCGAATATTAAAGCTTCATATTTGGTGTTGGCCTACCGAATACTAAAGCTTCACATTCGGTATTACCAGATCGAATGCGAACACGAACACAGTTTTTTTTTTTTTTTTTCAATTTTCCAATCGAAATATGGGTTTTTTTCGTAACACTATCACACCATAATGGTTATAGAGTGCTACTTTTCATATTTTGAAGCATGTTTAATCCAAATATAATATTTACCAATAATATACAAACAAACCTAAGACAAAAGTATTGGGGGTAATATGTTTTAGGTTTGGTGTTGGAGTAATATGGTGTTGGGGGTAATATGGGTTGCTTATAGTATTTTTGTTATGTAATGGGTTGTGTTTAGTAAAGGGTAAAATGAGTATATTAATTAAAATTTTATTGTGCTACCTTTAGCAAAAATACAAATAGGTGGGTTGTATTTAGAAAATGGGCTGCCTTTAGTAAAAGGTGGGCTGTAAATAACCCCACCCAATTTAATTAAGCAAAAAGTCCTGTAGCCTTTATTAAGACCAAAATGCCCTTAATTGCTCCACGTATCCTTTTCCAGTGTCTTTTGCTTCCACGAAATACAAATCACATCTTCCAAAGACACTTCGAAAGAAACGAAAATACAGATCATACACGCCTTCTAAAGGCAGTTCGATGACCTTTTGAAGTGCTGGTCTTTTGCTCCACAAAATACAAATACAACCACAAAGTCGATCTTTGCAACTGCTGCGTTTGAGCTCTCCGGAGAAGATTTGCACCGCCAATCACTGCATTTGATTCCTCTCTCTCTCGCACGTGCCTGAGATTTGCTATGAACCAATTTTTGTGAAAGTGAAAACAAACCATGGACATGCAAACAATCATATCTGAACTCGCCGGAGAAGATTCGCAACGGCAATCACTGCATATGATTCCGATCCTCTCTCTCTCTCTCTCTTCCTTTCTCTCTCTTGCCTGAGACATGCTTTGAACCAATTTATGCAGATTTCTTGGAAACAGACGTAATTCGTTAGAATTTAAGTGAATTTGATCCGAATTTCATATAATTTCGACTTGGATATATTCCTCCATAGGTGAGCCGATCGAATCTCTCTTTATTATATAGTTTTTGTTCGAAGATTTTGAGTTGTTTCCTCTGAAATCTCATTGCTCAGATTCTTATGTTGTTATGTTCTATGTAGCTGGAACTTGATTTCCTTGAAGAAAACAATAAACTTACAATTTCAATTTCAGTTTACAATATCATATCGAGTTCCAATCTGCTGGTACATACATTGAAGCTCTGATCTCGCATCTGATCTCTACATCAGATCGAGTTGTAATTTCACAACAACACTAGATCGAGTTCTAATCTGCTGGTACATACATTGAAGCTCTGATCACACTTCCGATCTGCTGGAAATGAGTGAGCTGTTCGGCAAATCCTTGCGTCGATCCAAGTGTAGATCCAAGAAAATGAATTCAACCTCTCATCATCTTTACATTAAAAATATTGTTTCTTCTTCTTCTTTTTCTTCTTTTTCACAATCCTAAATTTTGGTTCCGTGATGCTTTCAAAGAAAGTGCCCACAGATTCTGTTCCATGTGTGATTCTGTTCCATGTGGAAGACAGTAAAAATACAAAATATGGACAGTAAAAATACTATTCCATGTGTGATTCTATTCCATGTGCAAGACAGTAAAAATACTAAAGATGAACAGTAAACATACTAAAAATGGACAGTAAAAATAAAGTTCCACGTGTGATTCTGTTCCATGTGCAAGACAGTAAAAATACTAAAAATGAACAGTAAAAATGCGAAAAATAGTCAGTAAAAATGCTGAAAATTGGATTTTCAATTTTTAATAATATAATGAAAATAAAAATAATTTCATGAAAAATTTATTTTTAATAATATAGTGAATATAGAAAAACCAAACATAGAAAAAATACAAGAAAATTGGATTTTCATGATATTCAACAATAGTTTGTTAAATTTTGGTTGTTGTTCAATGTGTTTTTACTGTGTATGTATTTATATATATAAATACAATGTGTTCAAGGTGTTTTTACTGTGCTTTTAGTATTATTAATGTCCCTTTTTTAAATAATACTAAAACTGAACAATAAAAATATTAAAAATGGATAGTAAAAATCCTAAAAAATACTAAAAATACATAGTAAAAATGCAAAAAATAGAATGCTGAAAATGGACAGTAAAATTGTTGAAAATGGACAGTAAAAATGCTGAAAATTGACAGTAAAAAAGCTGAAAATTGATTGTAAAAATGCTGAAAATAGACAGTAAAAATGCTGAAAATTGGATAGTAAAAATGCTGAAAATGGACAGTAAAAATGCTGAAAATTTGGCAGTAAAAATGCTGAAAATGGACAGTAAAAATGCTGAAAATTGATAGTAAAAATATTGAAAATTGGACTGTAAAAATGCTGAAAATGGACAGTAAAAATACTAAAAATGGACAGTAAAACTACATTTAGGGGTAGTTCTATCATTTTGAAAATTATTTTTAAAAATTAGGACTTTTCGCATGAAATAAATCTTAATTAGGACCTTAAAAATGTAAGAAATTTTAGGAGGACTTTTTGCATTAAACTTTTATAGAGCAGGACCTCTCACCAGTTTCCCAAAAATAAAAAAGGGTGATTCTATTGCCATCCATCCATATTGCTGTGGCACCCACCAATTAATTAAAAATTTTATTACTATTATACCCACATGTAAATTTACTATTAAGGGTAATATTAGATAAATAAAATAAATTAAAATAAAGCATATTACTTCCCGCACCCACTTCTTCCCACATTCATATCTTTTCCATAAACCCTAATATCACAAACCTTTACATTCTCGTATAATTTTCTGAAAATTCTAACAAAAAAAAAAAAGGATATTTATTGATTAATGGATAATGAAGTGGTCATGTGAAATGATTCCAATAATGAAAATATAATTTTTTTTTTTTTTTTTTTTTTTAAGTATGATTCACTTTTTTAAAATTGTTTTAATTTCAAGTTTGTGTTTTTGTTCAACTCTGTGATATTGAACATCAATCAATGTTCAAATTGAAGGCAATTGAACATATCATTATGTTCAGCCACTCCAACCGAAAATATAAAAATGTACAGTAAAGGATGTTGAACATTACAAAATGTTCGGTCACCCCAACAGAACATATAAAAATGTTCAGCAGGGGATGTTGAACATTACAAAATGTTCAATAGGCACTAGTAGAATATTATCCTATGTTCAACAGTCTTCAACCGAGCATATTAGAATATTTAGCATACTAAATTAGAAAATATTACAGAATTATCATACTGTTCCTTCAATCTATCATTCAAATTATGTATCTCTGCTCTCAATTGTGACACCAAATCACTCTCATTTTTTACTGAATTATCATATGCTCCCATTCCACTACAGTCCACAGCAGTCTTCATTGAAAGGAAATCAATGGAATGTATTCGTAGCGGAAGACTTGCAACAAAATTTTTTACAACAGTTGAATCTTCCATTAAAATCCAGCAGGATTTCGATTAAGCATCGGATCATGTTTTTACAAACTAAGAATGAATTTAAACAACTTAAATACATACACTACTACAAAAAAATCCTATGAAAACGGTTTTAAACCATTTTCATAACCCTTTGAAAACGGTTGCGGAATCGTTCTTAAGAAGTGTGTTTTCAAAGGATAGTAGTCCTTTGAAAACGGTTTATAACCATTGTTATTACTCCACATACTAAAACGGTTTTGGACCGTTTTAAATGTTCTACAAACGAAAAAACGGTTTTAAACCGTTTTTAAATGTTCTACAATATTTCGGTCCTAGTTATCATACTCGGACCGGTGAACCAGACTCCTAACCGGTCTAGGTTTATTATTGGATCGGGTAAGGAAGTGAACCGCCTTGAACCGGCTGGTCTGACCGGTTTAACCGATCAATTAATAATTCAAATAATGAAAGTTGTATTCCTTGAGGTTTAAACTCCTAACCTCTTTAAAAGAAAGATCGAGGATGGGAGCCTTTACCACTAGGCTATGCTTTACTTGGTTTTATTATAATGCAATATATAAAATATAACCTTATTACATTCATATACTTGTAAAAATCTCAAATATATTTAAAATAATATATATTTTATAATTAAGTGGTCCGACCGTTGACCCGGTGGTTGAACAAGTGACCCGACCACCCGGCCTTTTGTCCGGGTCGATGTCCAATCCGATTCTGATAACTATGCTCTCAGTTTATAGTAAACAATATATGATGCGTAAGGCCATAATTATCAAACCCGACTAACGCGGCAAAGGGTGTGGGTCACTAGTTGAATCATTTGGTTAACGATTGGACATTGAATTTTATAAATGTATTATTTTAAATTTATTTATGTTTAATATATATAAGTATAAAAAACTAAGATACTTTAACATTAATTTTCTTTTAAATACTTAACACCAACCAAAACTTGGATTAGTGGTAAACTGTAATAACATAATTAAATATTTTTACACATGGTTCACTGTTTGAACCATGAGAATAGCATTCACATTTTATATATATAAAATAATATTTTATAGTTTATGTGAGAAAATAGGAAGACCGTTTTCTTTGGTTTCTTTCTAAAACGGTTTCCAAAACCGTCTTAATAATATGCCCATCAAAGACGGTCACAAAATAACCGTTGTTAAATATTACTAAACTAAAACAGTTTTGAAAACCATTTTCTTTGGTCAAACCGTTTTCTATTTACTGTTTTCTTTGCATCTTTTTGTAGTAGTGATACTTACTTGAACCTCTTTTGTTTTAGCAATTATTGAATCCTAGCTCTAAACGGATTAAGTCTCCAACGGTATCCATACGAACTCAAGATTCCTTAAGCTTCTTGCACTTGATCAACTCTTGAGCAAAGCAAGGTAGAGAGGGAGAAGGAAGCCACAGCCACTCTAGGGAAAGCCTTGGTGCTCACGGACTTAGTGCTAGCGTGCACTCATTCCTATGTATTTATAGGAAAATACTAGGGTTTCTAATTCTTTACAACTTAATCCTCCTTAATTAACTATTAATTAAAGAGACTCCTTAAGTTACATAAATTAGAAAATTACCCCTCTCCTAACTTAAAGAACTCACTTGTGTCCTATTGTGTGTACCCAATGAGTTCACCCCAACCTAGCAGTGGATAGGGACATCTCAATGTCTCATAAAATAGAAACTTTCTATTTCAAGGTTTAATTGGAACGATTCCAATTATGCCCTCATTGATAACACTTTATCAATAGGCTTTCACTGGTCATGAGTGACGTCTAGCAATGTGTCTTGACGTACCCTAAGTGTGGGTGAATAGCAGAACTAATATGAACCTTTCTTGTTACTTAATCCCTCTTCATCTAATGTCACTGATAAGATAATCAGGCATGGTTATTAAGTCAAACCCTATCTTAACAACTTGTTAACTGTTCTACAAAGTATAATCTCAATAAGGTGAACCCGAAGAAACTCTTTCACAATTCACCTACCACTGTGGCCACATATTTCAATTGAGAACTATCTTTGTGAACTAACTTTGACATTCTATCTCATCAAAGATGAAAATAATGATTCCTTATTGACCTCTCATCTATCTTTATGCATAACTTATTAGAGCCAATGAGTACCGATTACATCCTTAAGGTTAAGGCTATATAAGATACTATCAAACCCTAACAACTCAAGCATAAGATAGCTATAGTATCTCAGGTGTAAGGATTACCAAATTAATGGACGTAACATAAAAATATTCTTTTGACTTAAACTCCATAAGAATATTCTGATAGATCATGTTCGGTGTACATATTCTCTAATATGCACCCACAGATTAACTATAGTGTCACTACACCGATAGGAAATACTACTTATCCTCCCACTGGAGCTAGTTTAAATCTGTGCTACTCTTAATGGTTTATTAAATATCCACTTTAATAAACCTATGAGCAGAAACTTGTTTAGAATAAATTTGTATGAGAAATATGAGTCTCCATATCTCAACAACTTGAGATATATATTTCTCTTATCATTTATTCATGAACCTTATCATATATATTTAAATATATACGACAAGTTGTACCTTCAAATTAATATAATATGAAATTGATATTCTCTTTAGGATTGGTTTTAGGGCATACCTCTAACATTTACAAGTTGTGTTAATGTGTTCTCCCCATCATCACATTCATTGTAATATTCGCCTTCACCCTCTTTCTCTTTATCTTGTACAAAAAAATTTGCATCTTTGCCCCTATACCCTTCATAATCTTCTTTTATTTCATGAGTTGGGTCCTCTTCATAAGGACACCCAATTAATTTAATCTCCTCAATTGTTGGTTGTATCTCATCAATCACCTAATGCATTTGATAATAAATGATTTTATGCAATGTGATGTAATAAGTTATCCAAAAAACATATCAGATGTTTCATTCAAAATTTTTAATCTACATTCACGGCAAATGTATAGTATAATATATAAGAGATAAATATATCCATCATACATAATCTATTCTACATTACCATATATTTATAAACTTTTTCAAATTTTTAATATCATTTTTTTCAAAAGGATGATAATATCATTATTTTTCTAATATGTTCAATGATTAGAAATGTTACCAAACTCATATCACCATTGTTGATATCATCAAATCTTTTTTCCTCCAACTTTTCATTTAGCTCTTTTAAATCCCATTTCACCAATCTCAGAATGCCTGCAGTATCTCGTGGTTCCAAAATCTTGGTGTGCTCACATTGCCAATATTGAAAAAAAAAAAGAAAAAGAAAAAACCAACAACAACAACATTAGTAATCACATATAACCAGAAACCATGTTTGAACATTATCAGACAAATATCTGAATCATATATAAACCATTATAGCATTTATATTAATTATATTTACCGGCAATGCAATTGCACAACATGTTACCTTCTCAGGACTATGAATATGTTCTGATTGCCATGCAATCATGCACTTCCAAGTGCGATTAAGTAGTCCAAATTGGTATTCCTTTATGCATGTTGCTAGTTTTTTATCAGTGTTTTTCCTTATGTTCAATATTTTCAATCTTGTAAGAATTTGGTGCAATTGGGGTGAAATTAGAGCAAATGTTGGGCGATGCAAAGCTTGAAGAAAAAAGACCTCAACTAATGAAAGTTTTGAAGCAAGTTGGTTGAGTTTCAAGCAAGAAAAGAGGGCAGAAAACATCCTTTACCAAAAATGGTTTCCACCATTATCGGTAGTGCAAGCCTTAAAAGCCAACAAACAAAAACCAGGAAGCAGTCATTACCGATAATGCTGCTTCCCATTATCGGTAATGAGGGTAGGAATTTCAGCAACAGGAACCAGTCAAGTAGCATTATCGATAGAAGCTTCTTCACATTTTTCGGTTATGGATGCAAGCATTCAATTTCCATTTTGAACCGGACCAGGGGCACTATCGATAGTCTCATATTATCACTATCGATAATGGAAGATTTCTTCACCTTGAAGTAAGCCTCAAAAGACCATTATTGATAGTCATCTTACATCATTGTCGGTAATGGTAGCAGACTTAGCCAATTTTCTGCAGAATTTGAGACCTTGTGAAGGGTAGTTTGGTCTTTTCCCATCAAGGCCTATATATACAATGCGTAGGGTTTTCTCCATACAGTTCTTCACTTCGGTAGCTAGCTTAACTTAGGATTTTTAGTTTTCTGTCTTCTCTCTCATCTTTCTCAATTTCTTTAGGATAGTTCAGCTCATTTAAAGTTTGATTTCAGCTGTAACTTAATTTAGTTGTTTAATTTCTCTTGTATTAGAACAAATTTGAAGTTATTTTCAATTTATGCAATTAGATTTCAAAGTTTC
Organism: Hamamelis virginiana; assembly: GCA_017140935.1. Lineage (NCBI taxonomy): Eukaryota > Viridiplantae > Streptophyta > Magnoliopsida > Saxifragales > Hamamelidaceae > Hamamelis > Hamamelis virginiana. The sequence goes on from JAESVK010001127.1 coordinate 9,042, forward strand.
TATTTCAGATTCAATGTCTTCAGTTTATTTTCATTTCAATATGCTTACTTTCAATTCAATGAGTAGCTAAGCTCCATCAGCTGGGATTGCTGGGGGATTCTTGATCCACATCTGAGGTATATGATTTCTCACACTATTTCCTAGCTTAACAGATTTGGATATTGATGATAAACACAATATTTGCTCAGATCCACAATGATTGGCTAGCTTTGACCACCTGTAGACAGGATTTCTTGGCATGGGTGGTGCTTAGTACTGAAAGCATTACAAGTGTTTGCTAAAATGTCTAAAAGAGTGTTTAACATTAATATCCTATAATTTTAAAACGGGATGGTTTTTATTGTTAAATTTTCTGCCCAAACCATTCTTCAATGTAATTTGGACGTATAAATAATTTGGGTTTCATTGCTTAATATTTCATCCAGACCATTCTTCAATGTAATCTGGATGTGTTTAAAAGTGTGAGAAATTAGAACCAAAGATGTGGGCTGGATGAACCCTAAATCCCAGCTCATTTATTTTATTGTTTAGACATTCAACCAATTTTTGTGCATATTGCACAACCAAATCTCAAAACAACCACTGGATTTGAAATCTTTCCTAACTCCCTATCCGTGAGGACATTACCATGGGACTTCCATGAATAATTACTATGCTTTCAATAGATAGATCCTATGCTTGGGATTGCACTACACTTCTGACAGGCAAGCATTTTTGGCGCCGTTGCTGGGGATAGGCAACAAGTGAAAGACAGAAAATTCAGAGGTAACTTGCAATTGCATTGCAAGTCTGGTAAGTTTCCTTCATTTTGAAAGTTGTTTAATCATTGTAAATACCATTATGAGTAGTTCTTACTAATTAGTGCATGTCCATTTGGATTCGTGATGAATTCAATCGACTTGTACGTGTTCGGCAAGAAGACTCAATAGTTAGAAATTTGAATTTTTCTGAATCCACATCACATTTTTCACACCCACCAATTAAGATTTTATCAATGAAGTTCCCCCACATGGAGGATCCCCATTTTGACCCTAATGGTGCTGGACTTGTAAATGGTCAAAACAATCAATATGGTAATGGACAAAACTTTTTTATCCCACCACAAGGCATTGGTTAGGTTGTTAATGTTCCATACTCACAATATCAAGCTGTACAACAACCATAAGCCTCACAACGAAGAACTCTTCGAGAAACTCTGCATCCACAAAGACATTCCTTACCAAATTGTATAGTGTTGCCTCGTGACGCAGTTGAATTTCCAATAAAACCTGATATGGTGAGACTTTTTCCCCTTTATCATGGGTTTGAGTCGGAGGACCCATATGAGTATATGCGTGATTTTGAGGAAGTATGCGGCACTATGCTGTATATAGGGGCACCACACGATATAATTTGTTTGGGAATGTTCTCATTCTCTCTTAGAAATTTAGCAAATAAATAGTTGATGTATCTTAAGGAAAACACTATCTATTCATGGAGTCAATTGCAGCAATAATTTTTTGATAAATTTTTCCCACCTCAAAAGACAAATGCTTTAATGAAAGCAATACAATGTTTTTCTCAAAAAGTAAATGAATCTTTTGCCAAAGCTTGGGAGCGTTTTAAAAGTTTAACTTATGCTATCCCACATTATGGCATGGATTTAAGCCAACTCATCAATTATTTTCATCAAGGTTTATCCTCTTATACAAAAATGTTTATCCAAATGATGTGCAGTGGTATGTTTTTCGAAAAAAGTCCTAATGAGGCTTGGGACCACTGAGATTTTATTGCTGCACAAGCTCGTGATTGGGACGTTAACACTATCCAGACACTTCTCGAACTCCAAATAGTGGAGGTAAATTTGTGGTTAAAGAACAGGATGACATGCAGGCCAGACTAACCCAATTATCAAAGAAAATTGAGGCCTTAGAGATAAAAAAGGTACATGAAGTTTCAACTGTTCCTATTTTTAAGGAAACAGAATTTTGTAATTTGTGTAATATAAGGGCATTCAATTGATGATTGTCCCTCGTATCCAACCTTTAAAGAGTCCTGTAATGACCAGGCCAACATAAATGCCATTAACCAAGGACCACCACAAAAAGCTTCAAAATTTTCTTATGGGGAGACTTATAATTCGAATTGGAAGAACCACCCCAATTTTAAGTGGAAAAATGATGCAAATGTAGGCCCTACTCAAGGAGCCTCAAATTCTTTTCACCCTCAACAGCAACAAGGATATTACCCTCAGGGGCAGTTCCAAAATTTTTAGGGAAATGCACAAATTTACAAACTCCAGCACAAGATTTCAACAGAACCCTAATGCTCACTTTGTGCCACAGCAAAATCAATTTAATCCAACCCCATACCAACCTCACCATAAGAGGAGTATGGAGGACATGATCAATCAATTTATGCAAAATTAGAATACCACCAATACTGAACTTCGTAATTTGGTACAACAACGTACAAATTCTTTAAATGAATTACGAGTTCAAGTTTCTAAACTTAATCCTTCTGTAGGTGCCATACAAAAAGAGAAAGGTAAGTTTCCTGCCCAATCATATCAAGCACCTCAAGGACAGAACAATATTGATGCAACAGGTACAAGTGGTGGAAATTTTGAGCAAGCTAAGGCTATCACTACTTTAAGGAGCGGAAAAATTATTGACAAAACCATCTACCCTAAAACTGTTCAAAAAGAAATTGTTTTGGATTCAAATCCGCAACTAAAGGGGGATGAGGAGAGTAGTGAAAAGCCTGAAGCTGAGCTTGATGTTTCCAAGGAACAGGAGAGAGAACTTGAGCTAGAAAAAGAAACTGATAAAGTTTATACTCCTCCTGCACATTTTCCTCAAAGGCTAAAAAAGCCTAAGAAAGTTACTGACAATGCTGAAATTATTGAACTGTTTAAACAGGTGAAGATAAATTTTCCACTGCTGGAAGAGATCAAAAGAGTGCCGTCCTACGCGAAATTCCTGAAAGAATTTTGCACTCAAAAGCGGAAAACAAATGTTCCTAAAGATGCTTTCATGACTGAGTTGGCTAATTCCATTTTGAAAGCCAATACCCCACCAAAACTTAAAGACCCAGGGTGCCCTACAATACCCATTGTCTTGGGAGACCATAAGATAGAGCATGCACTAATTGACTTTGGGGCCAATGTGAACCTAGTTTCATATTCTGTTTACCAACAATTGGGACTAGGGGAGTTGCAACCCACTTCAATCACACTCCAATTAGCGGACCGTAGTGTGAAACAGCCTAAGGGGATTGTGAAAGATGTGATAGTGCAAGTAAACAATTTCTATTACCCTGTGGACTTTGTTGTTTTGGAAATTCAACCATGCCTAATATTGGAACACAGATTCCAATCATCTTGGGACGACCATTTTTAGCTATATCTAATGCTATAATCCACTGCAAGAATGGCATAATGACTTTATCATTTGGTAATATATATGACTGTAAATATAAATATTTTCAATGTGTGCAGGCATATGGACGAAGATGATGATGTAGAGGATGTACAGCAGGTAAGTTTGATTGAAACTGTTGTCCAGGAGCAATGGGAACTTTCTTCTAATCCTAATTCTGAATCAATGAAAATGAGTTTGGTAAGTATGCATGACTATGGGGTACGTGTGAATAATGATGTGAATTCACTTTTTTCTATTTTTAATTCTGAGGAAATAATGGAGGTGAACGGTTGGATTCCTCGCTTTGAGGAGTTACCTCCATCTGAAATTAAATTGTTACCTTCTTCAATAGAACCACCGGTGCTTGAATTTAAACCTTTGCCAGCTGACTTCAAATATGCCTACTTAGGTAGTAATGAAACATTTCCCGTGGTCATATCTTCTCACTTGGAGACAGACCAAGAGTCAAAATTATTAGAGGTGCTACGAGCCCATAAAAGTGCTTTAGGTTGGTCCATTGTTGACCTTAAGGGAATAAGCCCTACATTGTGCACCCACTACATTCACTTAAAGGATAATGTTAAACTTTCACGTCAGCCGCAAAGGAGACTTAATCCCATAATGAAAGACATTGTTAGGAAAGACTCTTGAAATGGCTGGATGTTAGTATCATTTACCCTATTACTGACAGTAAGTGGGTAAGCCCCATTCATGTCGTTCCAAAGAAATCTAGAGTGACAATTATGAAAAATGAAAAGGGAGAATTAATTCCTACACGTAGCACCACAAGGTGGCGTGTTTGCATAGACTATAAGAAATTGAATGCTAGCACTAGAAAATATCATTTTCCTCTCCCTTTCATTGACCAAATTAATCTTAGAAAGAGTGGCTGGACATGCTTTTTACTGCTTTTTAGATGGTTATTCTGGTTAAAATCAAATTGAAGTTGCATTGGAAGACCAGGAGAAAACCACATTTACATGTCCATTCGGAACATTTGCTTTCAAAAATATGTCATTCGGTTTGTGCAACGCTCCAGGTACGTTTCAACGTTACATGATGGGGATTTTTAGTGATATGGTGGAGAATATTGTTGAGAAATTTATGGATGATTTTTCCGTGTTTGGAAATTCATTTGATAATTGTTTGAATAACTTGGAACAGGTTCTCATCAGATGCAGGGAGACGAACCTCATTCTCAACTGGTTAGTTCTCAAGTTGTTGCTTATAATATATGAGAATGGTTAAGTAAGTCTCAACACAATTTTCTTAATTAACCAATTAAGTTTCTTACTCTAATGATTGAAAAATTAGTTTAGCAATTCAAAGCTACCAGTTTAAAAACCTTCTACGTACATGGATGAAGAAATTGCTAACAAAGCCACATTCAATAAGTGGATTGAGAAGTGTTTTCCCTTCTCAACTCTATACATCAGTTGAGAAAATGTGAATGATGGAAGAAATTAAATAAAATTGATAGAGATGGCAATAAATTAAATCACGTCCTCAAAGATTATAACTTTCTGATATAAGTCCTACATTTTAATGGCAATAAACACGCCAAAATTCGGACCACAAAGAGCAAGGAATGTTTATTTTTTAATATTGTTATTTTTTTTCTTTATTGGGTAATTTTTTGAATGCTTGAATAAATGTATAATGGTGGAAAGTAATTTTGAACAGAGAGAGAGATTCTAATCTTTCCCACAAGGTACTAGCCATGAAATCAGGTAACCATTAGACTTTGTCCCAAATTTATCTAGCCATGAAATCAGCTGGTAAAGCATTAAATTAGCCTTTGACTTAGATTTATCTGTGCCATAATCTTAGTTCCCTACTTAATTGCTGCCAATTCATGTTTTGAAATAGATTGGTTCAATAGCCCAGGCAAAAGAACAAACCAGCTCACCTAACTGATTTATGATGCTCCCCTACTCCCAGAACCAACCCCCTCCCTTAAAATATGAGTTCATCACATTATCCACACCACCACCTTAAATCTAGAATTTTCTTTCTGAACTGTAGTGAAAATTAACATTTTTCCCATAGAAAATCTTTCCATGCTGCAGTGAAAATGATCTATGAAAATATATAGGTTATTTCACACAAAGCCAATGTTGTGTTAAGGTTTTGGTGTAAGCAAAATATCTGGGCAACGCACTGTTAAAAGTCTTCATTAACGTAAAAAAAAATAATAATAATAATAAATTAAAAAAAAAATCCTCAGAGCCTTAGAGAAAGTGACATAATTAAAGAAAACGAAAAGTTATGGCAAAATGGCGAAATAAACGATACTAGCTAGAGATTACCATAGTTTTATTGGCATAATGATAACTTGTAATCATTATGATAGTACTAGGGATCAGAGAGTGCTTTAGGGTAGGCACAGGTTTCTATTGTTAGGCCAAAAACTGATTATTGGGGATTCAATTTCAAACCATAGGCCATGCCTGAAGTATAATAGAAGCAGAACTTTATGCAAGTGAAAGCTCTTCTTAGGCACTGATGAGTCATTTATTTGAGGGCAATGAACTCATTTTAAAGACAATCATAAGTAGGGCTGCAAATGAGCCGCCGCAACGTGTTCGATAAGGGTTTGGCTCAAGTTCGTTTATATAGTAAACAAGCCAAACCCAAGCCTTAAATTTAGGCTCGTTTAATAAACAAGCCAAGCTCAAGCACACCTATGCTTGGCTCGTTTGTGTTCGTGAACAAGCTTATTAGTAGGCTCGTGAACAAGCTCATTAAAAACTTAAGTTTAGACTCAAAAAAAATTATAATTTAGGCTTGAATAAGCTCTAACATATTCATGACTTTATTTTTTTGGCTTGAATTTTTTATTTCCAAAATAAACTAAATATATAGAAGTCATTTTTTTAAGTTTTCTACAATAATTTTTAACTTTCCCTTATTGTAATTTAAGGTTGTAAATTAATCAAGCCGTTCGTGAATAGCTTGATAATAAACAAGTCAAGCTCAAACATACCAAAGCTCGGCTCGTTTAACTTAGGCTCGAACTCGACTCGAACTTAAAGAATCAAGCTTTTGACCAAGCCAAGCTGGAGCAACCCAAAGCTCGGCTGGTTTGCAGCACTATTCATAAGAAGACAGCAAGAATCGAGCTCTACCATGCACAGTTTTGAAACTTAGAATGCTCCTTCTGGAATTAGATAATAATAGTAACTCATATTAAAAACTTAGGATGGTGTGTGTGTCTTTGCTAGAAAATTCCATCTCACATTAATATGTTAGGAGGACAAAAAAAATTCACTAAAAAAAAAGTCCAACAAAGACTACTGTAAGGTGGTGTTTAAAAAAAAATAAAATTCCACAAAATACAACATAAACATATTGGTAAAAGGTGGTGTTTAAGTAAGCACAAATTTTCTAAATTATTTTACCTTCAAACCATATGGTAATAAAAACAGAAGGGAAGGACTACTGTCACTGCCGTTTTAGTTACTCTAGCTATATAAGAAATCATTATGAAGTATGAACCATGAACCATCACATTCAAATTAAAACATAGAAAAAATCATGTATTCTTTTTTTTTTTTTTTCGGCCACAAGATGAAGAACGTAAAGATAATTTATATTTTAATAAGCAAAAGAAATAACATTAGGAATGTGAATATCCTGGCTTGAAGTGAGAAATTTTTTTTTTCCTATGGTGTTTATCCATAAGTTCTATTTATAAGTTTTGTTTATTCAAAAGTCTTGTCATCTTTTTCACTTTACCCAAAAATTCTTTTTAATGAGAAACGCATTAGTTTTCTCTTTGATTTTGCAAAAATTGATCATTTTGCAGAAAACTAATGCATAGATCAGTTTTTTTGAAGTGCTTGGACTTTTGGGTTCAAAAAACTGAAATATGGACTATTGAATAAAGTGAAAAGATGATGGACTTTTAGAAAAAAATTAAAAAAAAAAAAACTCAAAATGAGACTTTTGAATAATTTGCCCCTTTTTTTTCTTTTTCTCTCTCTAAAAATTGATTGTGCATAGTTTTGATTATTGAGTCTCTTGCTGTCCTGGACCTTAAAAGAGAAAATAATGGAAAAAGATTTAAAAAATCAAAACACCACATAAAAAGTTTCAGCAAGATAACAAACATTGTAAAGTTTATGCATGGAAGTCATCGAGGAAAAATCAATAATTTCACCTACCAAATTTCCAGGGTCAGACACTTGTGTCAACATCCAAAAATCAATATTTTCCTCTATGGTGGCTGTAAGCTTGACCAACCCAAAGTCAGAGACATAAAAACCATCCTCATTTTTCTTCCATTAAATTGATAGGAGTGTGAGAAATATAAAAGTACAAAAGACTTTTTCCGAGTCTAATCTCTTCTGAATAATTTATAAAATGACTTCTTGGACTGTAACAATCATAGGCAATAATCCAATATAAGTGTATAAATAAAGTTGAGAAGCATAAGGTGATATAGATAAACGAAAACCATGGCATCATCTACCTTGGAAAAGCCACTCTCTGTTTTCTTCTTCATCCTGTTGGTTTTGTTGGTTTCCTCACATAATATTGCTTCTGCTTCTGATTCTTCTGAAGAAGCTGATGCGCGCTCTTCTAAACTGGAAAGCCAGCCTTCAAAACCAAACTCATTCCGTCCTATCTTCGTGGACTCTTCTTCCTAACAATGCCACCAATTCTTCTTCCACTCCATGAACTTGGTTCGGAATACATTACAATGAAGCCAGAAGCGTCATCAAAATAAACCTCACAAATTCGGGTTTAAGAGGTACGCTTCATGAATTGAATTTTCATTCTCGTCTTTCCCAAATCTTGCAGAATTTGATATCAGCATGAACCAACTTTTTGGTATCATCCCACCTCAAATTGGTAACCTTTCAAAACTCACTTATCTTAACCTCTCCACCAATCAGTTTTCTGGAAAAATCCCTTCAGAAATTGGCCTGCTCACAAGTCTTCGAGTAATATACCTTGCCGAAAATCACTTAAATGGCTCAATTCCTACAGAAATTGGAAATCTCTCCAATCTTGTTGAAGTTGACATTGATAACAATCATCTAACAGGTCCTATCCCTTCTACCATAGGAAACTTGTCAAAGCTAACCTTGTTGTACATGTTCAACAATATGCTTTCTGGTTCAATCCCCTCTGAGATAGGAAAGTTGAAATCTCTCCAACAGCTGAACTTTCAAACAAATAATCTTAATGGTTCAATCCCGTCATCGTTAGGTGATCTGAGTCAGCCTATCCTTTTATATCTGTTTGATAATCAACTTTCTGGACCCATTCCTAAAGAACTAGGAAACTTGAAGTCCCTCGTTAGTCTGGACTTAAGCAAGAATCAACTCAATGGCTCTGTTCCTGCTTCATTCAGTAAATTGAGCATCTTGAAAAAGTTAATCCTCCATGCCAACCAACTTTCTGGTTCCATTCCCGAAGAACCAGGAAACTTGAAGTTCCTCGTTACTCTGGGATTAAGCGAGAATAAGCTCAACGGTTCTGTTCCTTCTTCACTTTGTAATTTGAGCAACTTGGAAATGTTATGCCTCCGCGACAATCGACTTTCTGGTTCCATTCCAAAAGAAATGGAAAATCTGAGGAAGTTGGCTGTACTGCAAATGGACACAAACCAGTTCACTGGTTACTTGCCCCAAAATATTTGTAAAGGTGGATTGCTTCAAAATCTCAGTGCACACGACAACTATTTTGTAGGTCCGATCCCCAAAAGCTTGCGAAACTGCACAAGCTTGATCAGAGTTCGACCCGAGAGGAACCAACTGACTGGAAATCTATCTGAAGCATTTGATGTTTATCCAAACCTGGATTACATGGGTCTAAGCAACAACAAATTTTCTGGTGAAATTTCTTAAAATTGGGGAAGATGCCCGAAATTGACAACCTTGCTGATCAAGGGGAATCGTATTACTGGCAGCATACCACCTAAGATTGAAATTCTCATCAGCTGCATTTGCTTGATCTTTCTTCAAATCATTTAGTTGGGAAGATTCCAAAGGAAGTCGGAAAGTTGACTTCTTTGTTGACACTAATTTTGAATGATAATCAACTTTTCGGAGAGATTCCTATGGAACTTGGATCACTCACTGAACTAGAGAATCTTGACCTGTCGACAAACAAATTGAATGGATCAATACGGGGAAATATAGGGGACTGCTCGCAACTAATTTTCTTGAATTTGAGTAACAACAAATTCAGCAACCAAATTCCAGTTCAAATGTGCAATTTTGTTCACATTTCCCAATTAGATTTGAGTCATAACTTCCTCACAGGAGTTATACCGTCGGAGATCCAAAAAATGCAAAGCTTAGAGATTTGAATCTCTCCCACAATAACCTCTCTGGTTCCATTCCGACTGTCTTTGAAGATATGCCTGGCTTGTTGTACATTGACATATCCTACAATGATTTGCAAGGTCCCATTCCCAACAAAGCCTTTCAAAATGCTCCACTACAAGGTAATAAAGGGTTGTGTGGCAATGCCAGGGAACTCCAACCTTGCAGCCATAAACATATCTCAAAGGGCCACAAAGTCATACTTTAATCATATTTCCTCTTTTGGGAGCACTTCTACTTCTACTTGTGTTCGTGGGAATTTCCTGCATTTTTCAAAGAAGAAAGAGAGATTCACCAACAAAGCAAAGTGATGTGAAAAATGAAGATTTGTTTACAATATTGACTTTTGATGGAAGAATATTGTACGGAGAAATCATTAAAGCGACCAATGATTTTAATTCCATATATTGCATCGGAAAGGGAAAACAGGGAAGTGTTTACAAAGCAATGCTGCCACCGGCTCATATAGTAGCAGTGAAGAAACTGCATCCATTGTCTAATGATGAGATGGAAGATCATTAAGGTTTTATTAATGAGGTAAGGGCTTTAACAGAAATACGACATCGGAACATTGTGAAACTTTATGGATTCTATTCACATCCACAACACTCCCTTTTGGTTTATGAGTACCTTGAGAGGGGTAGCTTGGCCTCAATTCTGAGCATTGAAGAAGCAGCAAGAGAATTGGATTGGAGTAAGAGGGTGAATGTTCTCAAGGGTGTGGCTTATGCTTTGTCTTACATGCACCATGATTGCTCGCCACCAATTGTTCAT
>JAESVK010001128.1:9294-23039 GCA_017140935.1 Hamamelis virginiana
TTTTTTTTTTTTTTTTTTTTTTACTATTTTTTTTTTATTTATACATGATACTTTTTCAATTGATCCAAATTGGTAGGCTGAGAAAATTCGATCCCATCTATGTCCATAAGACGCACGGCTCCGCCTGATAATATCTCTTTGATGATGTAGGGTCCCACCCAACTTGGCTTGAACTTCCCTCTTGGATCATGAATTAGCATTCTGATTTCTTTGAGTACCAAATCCCTTTTCTTTAAGCCCCTGTTTTTAACTCTCTTGTTGAATGCTCGAGCTATTCTTCTCTGATAACCTTGAACATGGTATAGGGCCTTCAATCTCTTCTCATCAATTAGTGACAGCTGCTCATATCTATCCCTCATCTAATCGACTTCTGCTAGTTGGCTTTCCATAACTACCCTTAGTGAAGGTATCTCTAACTCAATTGGTAACACTGCTTCCATACCATACACTAACGAATAAGGCGTAGCCCCAGTTGACGCCCTAATGGATGTGCGATAGCCCCACAATGCCAGAGGCAATTTTTCATGCCAATCATTGTACGTATCAGTGGTCTTCTTCAAAATGGTCTTTAAATTCTTGTTAGCTGCCTCTACTGCTCCATTAGTCTGCGGACGGTAAGGAGAGGAATGGTGATGTACTATACCATATTTCTTAAGAAGCTCTTCAGTCTCTTTTTTGAAATGTTGCCCATTGTCTGAAATAAACTCACGTGGCACTCCATACCGGTAGATGATGTTGCACTGTATGAACTTGGCAACCTGCTTAGCATTCAAAGTCTTATACGACGCTGCTTCTACCCAGTTGGTAAAGTAATCTATGGCCACCAATATGTACTCGTGCCCATTCGAGGCCGCAGGAGTGATCTTGCCGATGATATCAATGCCCCATGTTACAAATGGCCATGGTGATGACATGGTAGTGAGTGGCATGGATGGCTGATGTTTACCACTTGCAAACACCTGGTACTTATGGCATTTCTTAACATGTTTAGCACAATCACTTTCTAAGGTAGACCAATAGTACCCCAGTCTCAGAATCTTCTTCGCAAGCATATACCCATTCATGTGTGGAGCCCCAGCCCCTTCATGTATTTCCTGAATGATCCATTCTGCTTCATCTTCTGTTACACACAAGAGATGGACACCGTCAAAAGACCTTTTATACAATTTCCCACTGCACAAGATGAACTGGCTAGCCAACCTTCTTAAAGTTCTTCGGTCAACATAGGATGCTTCTGGCGGATACTCCCCTTTTTCTAAGTACTACTGAATATCATGATACCACGGCTTCCCGTCGTTTGGTTCTCCTTCCCTTAGGGCACAACAGTAGATGGGTTTTTCTCTAAATTCAATGATTATCGGTGCTACTCCCCCTTCCATTAGGATCTCTGCCATGGATGCTAAAGTGGCTAAGGCATCCGCAAACTTGTTCTTTTGCCTAGACAGGTAAAAGAATTTTATTTGACGGAATTCTTTCACCAGTGTCTCTAGATAATCGTGATATGGCAGCAATTTCTCATCCTTAGTCTTCCATTCTCCTCTAGTTTGGCATATGATAAGGGCTGAATCCCCATACACTTCGAGCTCTTCTACTCCCAAGGCCAATGCTGATTCCAAGGCTAAAATGCAAGCTTCATATTCAGCTATATTGTTGGTTGCCTTAAAGTTCAGTTTCACTGCCACAGGTATCATCACATCTTCTGGCGTTTCTAGACAAACTCCTATGCCACATCCTTTCCTATTCAATGCTCCATCAAAGTGCACTTTCCACACCTTCTTCTCTATCACAAGGATCTCCTCATCTGGGAATTAGTAATTGCCATGGTCTGCTCGTGAAGTAGCACATTCTGCCAGGTGTTCTGCTATAGCTCTTCCTTTCACTGATTTCTGTAGTACATACTGAATGTCGAATTCTGATAACAACAATAATCACCGCGCAGTTTTATAGGACAAAGCAGGCTTCTCAAGCAGATACTTCAATGGGTCCATTCGACTGATCAAAAGTACTTGGAAAGACATCGTGTAGTGGCGAAGCTTTTGAGTTGCCCATACCAATGCCACGCATGTCTTTTCCAAAGCACTATAGTTCACTTCATAATCCGTCATCTTCTTGCTGAGGTAGTAGATGGCATTCTCTTTCAAGGATTCTTCAAGATATTGAGCTAACATAGCTCCCATCGCAGTTTCGGTGACAGTTAAGCAGAGTAATAACGGTTCACCTTGTCGCGGGGGAACCAGTATTGGTGGGTTGCTCAAATACCTTCTGATGGTATCAAATGCCTCTTGACATTCCTCATTCCACTTAGTCGGTACATCTTTCTTGAGCAGCTTGAAAATCGGCTCGCAGATAGTCGTCAACTGAGCTATGAAATGGCTGATGAACTGAATCCTTCCCAAAAATCCCCGGATTTCCTTTTCTGTCTTTGGCGGTTGCATCTCCATGATGGCTTTGATTTTCCCCGGATCTACTTCTATCCCTCTCTTTGTGATCATAAAACCAATCAGCTTTCCAGCAGTCACTCCAAAGGCACATTTCTGAGGGTTTAGACGCAGCTTATACTTGATGATTCTTTCAAAGAACTTCTTCAGAGCAGCTAAATGTCCTTCCCTATCCACAGACTTCACGATCATGTCATCTACGTACACTTCCACCTCCTTGTGAATCAAATTATGCAGCAGTGTGGTAGCCATCCTTTGGTATGTCGTGCCAGCATTCTTAAGGCCAAAGGGCATAACCCGATAACAAAATGTCCCCCATTGTGTGATAAAGGCAGTCTTTTCCATATCTTGAGAAGCCATTTTGATCTGGTTGTATCCCGAAAAACCATCCATAAAATATAAGAGTGCATGGCCAGCAGTGTTGTCAACCAATACATCTATGTGAGGCAGAGGGAAATCATCCTTAGGACACGCCTTATTGAGATCTCTGAAATCAACACACATTCGTACTTTCCCATCCTTCTTTGGCACTGGAACGATGTTAGCTAACCATTCTGGGTACTCCACTACTTGCAAAAATCCGGCATTCATCTGCTTGACCACCTCATCCTTAACCTTCAAGGCCCATTCTGGCTTCATTCTCCGCAGTTTCTGCTTGACTGGTTTCATGTTCGGATCAGTGGGGATGAAGTGCTGCACAATGTCGGGATCTATGCCTGGCATATCTTGGTACGACCATGCGAAAGCTTCCATGTTCTCTTTCAAAACCTCTACCAATGATTCTTTCTCTTGCGGCGACAGTGTTGATCCAATTTTAATTATTTTAGGTGATTCATCCGTCCCTAAATTGATTGAAATTAATTCATCCATGTTAGGTTAAGCGTGCCCCTTTCCATATTGCTCGTCGAGCTCAGGAGGAACATCCTCTCGCGGGTCTATATTCATGCCATACAAATCCAAAGATGATAAAAGGGAAACACTGCAAGAGAGATGGAAAGAGAATGAATATTTCTTTTATTAATTGAAAGTTGAATAACAGAACACAGAAGATGAAACAAACTGACACTCATACCTCCTTAAATGAGGTTGAGGTTTTTATTGGAAACAAGAAAATCTTATACTACTACAAAGAAAGCAGGGAAATCCTATTCTACTGAAGACACCTACAAGTTATCATCAGATGGAAGTGACTCGATCCCCTCACAATCATGGATGAAAGGACAATCTTCTAAGCCCCAGTTTGATAAGGGTGGAGTTGTAGGTTCAATTGGATAGATCGCCTCGACTTCATAAGTATGCAATTTGAGACATAGAACCGCCTGCTCGAACATATCTGTCATGGCACCAGCATCAAGGTCTTCAACCCAATCCTTTTCTTCTTTACCAGTCTCACTAGTAACAGCATCATCGATCACTGAAGCAGTAAGAGAACACCATTCATTACTGAAGAAAATCTCAAACCCAGGTACACTGATCTTCTGATCCTCAAGGTAGCACAGTTCAGGGAAACCACAATATGGAAAGTCATCACCCTCCTTGACGAAAGCCCCATTCAAAGTTGGTCTGTATGGCTCAAGGGTCGAATCAGGGGTTCGTCCTTTCGCCCTCGCGGAGTCTTTCTCTTTCTTCTTTTTCTTCTTTTGAGCCATTTTCTTCTTATCTTCCTTAGTGGGTTGATAGCCTAGCCCATAAGGATGGATAGCAGACGGGTACTTCAAAACTTCAGCGATGCCTTGCAACCTTCGGCCCAATCCCATTCCAGGGAAGAATCCCATTCCTTTCATGATCTGTCCTACGTGCAGATTCCCATGAGGATTATAATCAAGAGGTATCAACTCCCTCTGCTCGGGCTCTCCTTCGATAGCCTGTACATACTCGAACCCTGACAGTAGCACTTCTGACAACTCCTGGCTGATCTCACAGATTAGCACTCGACTATTTCGGTTCATTTCCATATCTCCTTTCAAAGTGACCACTAACCCCTGATAAGGAAACTTAATCTTTTGATGAAGTGACGACGGTACAGCCCTAGTCGGATGAATCCACGGTCTTCCCAAAAGCAGATTAAAACTGGCTGGCACATCTAGGATCTGAAAATCAATTTTGAATTCAACTGGCCCAATAACAACTGGAAGAGTCACCATTCCCACAACTTCTCTGCGAGTGTTGTCATAAGCCCTGACAGTCTGTCCTGATGGTGAAAATTCAGATGGTTCAATCCCCAATATAGTAGTAGTACTGAGTGGACATACATTCAATGCTGACCCGTTGTCAACTAAAACTGAGGGAACTCTCTTTCCTATGACATCTACTGTGATGTACAAAGCCTGCAGATGATTACTCCCACTCTCAGGTAAGTCAGATTCAGTAAATGAGATGGACGGTCCATGATGAACCGGATTTACTAAACCTACCAAACCCTCAGGGGACGTATCAATAGGAACCTGCACCTGATTCAACAAACGAAGCACTGTCTGCCTGTGTTTTCGTGAAGCCATGAGCAATCCCCAAATGGTAATGTTAGCCTGTGTTCTCTTCAACTGTTTCAGTATTTCTTCCTCTTCTTCTATGACATCTGATCGCTGACCCTTCTCTAATTCTCCCAACGGATTACTGGCTTCCAAATGAGCTAGCTTGAAATGGCGTCCGCCTCGAGTCAGATGGTCTACTTCCTCGTCACTGGCCCACAAATTCTCTATGGTTTCAGGTGTGTTCATGAGATCCTCCTACTCAATCATACCAATCAAATCTCTACCTTCCCCGGTGATCTTCGTGACTGAAGAGGTTCTATTCTCAAACTGTTTCTGCATGATATCCTGACTCAACCCTTCGGGTGAAGAAGGAATAACTGGTTCAACTTCTGCAGGCAAATCATCCCACCCCGTTGGAATGATAGGTTCATCAGAAATCTTTCTCGATGAATAGAGCACATAATAATCAAAGTTGCCACTCGACTCTCCTAACAATCCGACCTCCGGGTCTCCCGCTAGATACCTCCCCTTCAACTGACGTTGAGAATTCCTACTTCTATGAGCTTCTTCAAGAACTTCAGGTTGCTCAGGTTCTTCATACTGATACAACTCTCCATCATCAAGTAAATCCTGAACCAATTTCCCTTAAACTCTGCAATTCTCCGTGTCATGCCCGAAGATATTGTGGTATTAGCAAAAAGGCTTATGGAAGCGGGGTATGAGTGGGGTAATGAGGCTTTGGGACCGGGCTTGGTAAAAGGCTTCGGTTAAGGTAGTTTTGAGTGGGATATATGGGCGGATTGGGTGACGAATTTTTGGGTCGTCGAGGCCCAGGGCATTGATTTGAGCTGGTGGCGGTACAGCATGGGTTGGGAGAGGGTTACTGGTGACATTTGGTTAACTTGGTGGATTTGGTGGGGCAATGACTTTCTTGTCAATGAGGTCTTGGATTTCATGGCGAAGGCACATGCATTGGTTGGTGTGATGGCCCTTAGATTGGTGGAATTGACAATACTCATGTTCTTTGAAATTTCTGGGCAAATGATCTGGAAGAGGCCTGGGTTCCAAAGGGGTAAGGAGACCACGTGCCTTCAATTTCTCAAGGACACGTTCTAGGGACATGTATAGATTGGTGAACTGGCGGGTTGGCTATCTAGCTTGGAATGAGCGATTTGGTTGGGTAGCTTGAATAGGTTGGGCGATGGCATTGACTTCAGGGTTGGGTTTGCGGTTGAGAGGTGGTTAGCGGTTTCTGAAGGGTTCTTCGGCCTTGAGAGCCCCACTAGGCAGAGCATCTTCAACTTGAGTACCAGCAATAACAAGGGCTTTGAAGTTAGGGAAATACTGCGAGAACAAATACTTGTTGTAAATGGGTAAGAGACTCTTCAGTACCATCTACACCTGCTCATCATTTGTAGGCCTGTGGGTCATCTACGAAGCTTTCGCCCTCCATTTGGAAATGAAGGCAGAGAAACTCTCCCTTGGTTCCTGCTTAGTAGTCTCAAGATCCCTACGAGTCACATCAATCTCAGTGTTGTACTTGTAGTGATTAGTGAACTCATTGCAAACATCCTCCCATGTCTTCAACTTAGTCTCATCTAAGGATAAAAACCACTTCGAGGCTGACCCTTTCAGTGGTTCATGAAACATCTGAGCCAACAGCTCATCATCAGCTCCACGAGGTTGCATCGCCCTCACATACATCTTCAAATGGGTTTTAGGGCAGCCCATCCCATCAAACTTCTCTAATTCCGGCATCTTAAAACTGAACGGCATACGGGCCTTGGGGAACAGTGAAAAAGATGTCACATCAACCATGTCATCAGACCGATGCATCCCCTTCAGGGCTTTCTCTAAGGCTTCAACCTTACTTGACAACAGAATCGGATCCCCAGAGAGGAACCTAGATCCACTGGGCTCGCCATCCAGACTGATGGGCTTAGATTTGGCTCCTGCCTGGGCCTTGGCACTGTCATCAACTTGGGCTGGGATAAGTGGATCAGAGGTACTCTTCGGGTTCTCTAAGTGGGCCTCCCTATCCTGATCTGTACTGATCTGTTTATCTTGGGACATTTTCTTAATCTGTTCAGTCTCACGGGCTAGGGCATCAATTCGGTCCATGATAGCATTCAACACTGTAGCAGTGGTACTGGATTCTCCGTCAGCCATTGTAGGTGTGGTTGGGGGTTCAATACTGAAAAGACGCCCTCTAGAATCACGACGCCAGGACAGAATTCTACACCATGAAATTGGCTTTTTTTAGAAAAACGGAAGAGTCCATGATGCTCAAAACCTATTGACAGATTATCAAAGAGGTGCTATCCAAGAAAGAAAGAGAAAGGAGAAAACCGTCCTATCATAATTCTGATTTACTTCCCTATTTCACAAGGGCATTTCCTTAGAAATTAGGAAATAAATCGAAATCACCAATAGGGAAATAAAACACGACTGACCAAACAGGGCTCAAAGAGCAATACTAATGACCAATCCTTCATTCTTAGGACACTTTCCTTTGAATCGAAGGTCTTAGTCAAAACAAGCCATAACAACCTAATCACAGAAAAGGGTATGTACCTTTAGAATATTCTCTTCCATCCTCAAAATAGTCATTTCGTTCTAAGGACCAAAATCCTTAAAATAAAGGTCCTATATTAAAAATATCAAAGTTTATCTAAGGGTGACATATCCCTGAGTTCTAGCATTCACAAACAAGGCTCACATCAAATTGGGACAATTTCGGCAGCATAACGATGCAATTATTTGCTAAAAGAAATTTGGCAGCATAACGGCGTAGGTATGTGTCAAGGAAAATTTTGACAGCATAACGGTACAGTTAAATACCAAAAGGAATTTCGGCAGCATAACAGTACAATTGTGTGTCAAAATTTCGGCAGCATAACAGGTGTGTGCAAGCACTGTTGGGTAGAGTGTCTTATAGGCTGTCTACATGGACTAATGCAAAAGGTGGGTTCAAAGGTTCCTATTGCAGACCAATCCATATACCTAACCACATGTGACACATGGCGTGCCGCGTGGGTCAAACAGTACTGATTGGTCATTGATATACCCCGAAGGGTACTTGACAATAGGTTGATGGTTTCGTAATGATTTTCCCTAGTGTCGAGTGGAAACAGGGATCAGGACTAGACCATCGTTTGGCAAGGCAACATCGTCCTATCACACAATGACATGCAGCTAAAATAACTAAAATGATATGCAGTCACACAAATGCAAGTGGTTGATTTTAATTAATTTAAGAAATTAAATAGCCCAATTAAATTAATTGAAGTTTAGCCCTCGAAATCCCCAGCAGAGTCGCCAGTTCTGTGGACCAGCGTCGTGGCGGGGCTCAGGTGGTGTCCACATTATCACCGGACGATGTGATTGGGGGGGTTTAGAAATCAAACAAAAGAGTCGCCACCTTATTTTTAAGGAATAAGGAAACCATAAAAATATTTTATTTTTCAATAAAACAAACTTTATTAATGGAAAAGCAGTCTACAAACCAGAGTTGGATCCGGGGGCTAGGTTACGACGTGGGAAGGTTCCAAGCTTTCACTTGTAGGCACCCACCTCGCCCTAGTTAAAGGACTTCTAATTTATTTGGGCTATTTAAATTTCTTATTACAAACAATCCTAAATAATCTAAATCAACCAATAAAGTAGTGATATAAATGCATTATCTATATTAGTTATATTAATAATAATAAAAATATATACAAACAAACCCTAAGAACCTAGGACACCCTACAGGCATCCTAGGGCGGACTTGAGCCCTAGTAGCGCCTACGTAACTTACTAGTATCACCTAGTAAGTATCAAAGTCCACGTAGTTCGACTACCTTAGGACTCTCCTATTGTAATCGATCACATCATCAAAGGTATTCAACCTAATTCAAGACTCTAACTTCGAGAGTTTTTATTCTTTCAAAATCATTTATTTGAAATCATTTCAAATTAAAAGATACTCATAAAATCCAAATATTCCAAATAATTCTTATCTTTATAATTCAATTCCAATTAAAAATATTTTTCAAAGATTTCTAAGAAAACAAATCATATGGGTAGGAATCTCATTCCAAGATAAAAATCTTTAAAACATTTCAAATCTTTTTTGAAAATCAATTAATATTCAAATCTTTCATAAAATCATGTTTATTTCATAAACATTGCATCAAAAATATTTCTAGGAAATCTCTCGAAGATTGACTCTTAAATTGATTAAAATACTCAAATTTGAGTATGACTTTTACAACAAAGGACAATCCTAGGGAAGGTCAAGTGACCTTCCTAATCCTAAGGTCTCTAACTAGCCCTAAAGTTATTCTAAAGTCCTAAAAATACTAATGCAATGCATGCTGAAATTTAAACAAATAAGCAGGTAATCAATTCTAACAATACATGAAAATGCTCCTAAATGCACACTAATTAATCTATGTGAACCTAAGCATATTTCTAAGTTGGATTTGGCCTTAAAATAATTTTTAGAAGTGATTTAAGGGCATAAACAAATCCGGACAGATTTGAATATGAACCTTAAACCACCCTAAAAACCATGAAAATAAAAATAAAAAAATGTGACAATGACCTAGCATGCTTTCTACATGAATATACTACAAGATAAACTATCAAAATCATGCTCAAACAATTATTTTAAACACAAGGGGAGGATCTTACCTTTGCATGCTCCCTCGTCCACATTTTTTATATTCAAACCATCAAGACCATGGCAAGCTTTCAAGAAATCATAAAATCATGGAAAATGAGGACTCGACTTATCACATGCCAAAATAATGGATTAACATATTCAATAATCATGAATATCATTGATCAAACATCAAAAGATTTCAATGATTACATGAACATATCGATACCTATTCTAAACATGCTTACACACATAAAATAACAACCAAGCTAACCCTAATCATGCTTACTCACATAAAATCATGCAAATAGACATCCTAAACAAACATACTCACATATAACTATCCTAAACATACTAACTCACATGAAATCATAATAAATCACATCCTATTCTAACATGCAAATATATTAAACAAACATCATGGATAATCAAACTCAAACTAAGACTAATCAAGCAAATCACATATAAAAACAACAGATGAAGATTTATATAAAAAAATCGAAAACCAAGCAAGAACATTCACCTTTCTTCTCTCTTGATTAATCTCCTTCAAGCTCCAAGCTTATGATCCTTCTTCTTCTCCCTCTTTCACTCTTGTTCTCTCCTCCAATGGTGTAAGAATGAAAAACTAGATCTGTAGCCTCCTTCTCCAAAAACCCTAGAATTCTCTTCTCTCCCTCTCTAACTCCATAATGCAACATATATAGAGCTAGGGTTCAAAACCTTGAATGGTTAGGATTAATCCATCTAAAAATGATCCTAAGGCTTAGAATTGATCATGCTAGGGTTTGCCAGCTGAAAACCCTTCGAATTTATTCCAAAAAAAACAAACCAAATATGCCAAAACAAGTGGGAAAGTTTCAAACATGCTAAAAATGCAAAATGGGCTCGAGCATGCTGGTGACCGTCCAAGGGTTGGACGGTTGGCCGTCCTGGCTGGACGGTTGGCCGTCCTGGCCGTCCTAGCTAGGACGGTCACCAAGCTGACCTCCCATATTTTGTTCCATAATTCTAGGGTTTTCAAATTTTGGCCATATTTTGGTCAAATCTGATCCAAATTCGATGGTTCAGGGCTCAAAACGACCGTGTTTTGATCCTCCACATTTTTAGAATGTTTTTGGGTTAAAAATACTTGACCATGGTCAAGGGTTTTAGCAAAAAGCTAGCCAATTGACCCGGTTGTGCCAAAATTGGTCATATGACAATTCTTTGTTTTGTAAAATTGATCAATTAGGCTTGCACCACTTCTAAAAACATGGTTTTAATATGAAATTGGTACTTGAAAACATGTTTTGAAAATCTTTCATTTTGGTGAAAATGACCAATTCACGATCGATTTGAACAAAACCCTAATTCAGCTCATTCTTACCCGTGGGATCGATTTTGGGCGAATCTATCCCAACCATTCAAAGGTTCAATTGGCACTCCAAATACACTCCCCACATCCATATAAACCTCATGAGACAATCCGTTTCGAATTCGGAGGTCATTCGGAAATTATACTAGAAAAAGGACGAAAATGCCCTTCAAGTCGCAAAAACCCTAATTACCTATCGAGCTCTTATCAGAATGCTATGAAAATTTACAAGGATGTTCTAAAACACCTCAAAAGTCAAATGCAATACAAATGGGTTGATTCCGATCCAAATGTACACATGAAA
The DNA here is from genome assembly GCA_017140935.1 of Hamamelis virginiana. Lineage (NCBI taxonomy): Eukaryota > Viridiplantae > Streptophyta > Magnoliopsida > Saxifragales > Hamamelidaceae > Hamamelis > Hamamelis virginiana. The sequence continues at coordinate 20,510 of JAESVK010001128.1, forward strand.
TAATGAATTGTTCTTTTCCTCAGAAAAGGGCAATTTGGGCAATTTGGTCCTAACAAGGCCAATTCCTCACCAAATGATCAGCTATTCTAGTTAATCATTTGCATGGACATATGGTAGAAATAATTGGTAAAAATGGGGTTTCCACAATAATTTGAAATTTATCTTCTTTTAGATAACCATTTACAGTTATAACAGTTTTGACGCCCAAAAGAGTGAAAGAAGAAATTTTTTCAACTGAAGATGCCCTAATTTTCCAAATAGCTAAGATTATATATATATATATATATATATATATATATATATATATATATACAGAAGTGCTAATATAAGGTGCACCTGATGCTTCTTGCATCAGGTGCCCTCTTGTAGAGCCACTTGCGGTGTAGATGTTGGAAAACTGACCGTTGGATTAGATACCCCAATCCTGTATGTCATGCCTGCAAACAATCACAGTTCCAACGGTTGGTTTATGAGAAAACTGGCTGTAAAAAAATGATAACATTTTAAAGAACAAAAAAGTCACAGTTTTTCAAAGTTACATATTTCAAAAACCAACCGTTGGATCACTGTGATTTTTGGCAGGAATGACATACATGATTGGAGTATCTAATCTAACGGTCAGTTTTCTAAAATTTGGACCGCAAGTGGCTCTACAAGAGGGCACCTAATGCAAGAAGCATCATGTGCACCTTATATTAGCACTTCTGTATATATATATATATATATATACCTGATACCGATATCGAGATACAAAAAAGATAAAATAAATGTTGAAGGCCAAGATACAAATGTTGAATGCTTCCTTTGGACCTTTTTGATCTTTCTCTCGAATTCTTGATCAAATCACAGATGAAAATGGAACTGTTTCCAACTTGAAGACTTGTGATTTGTGAAATTGATTTGGGGGAAAACAAAACACGCAACTGGCTGACTTACTGTGTCTCTGGGTTGGACTTTGGAGACTTAAAAGAATTTTTTTCTTTTTTTTTTTCTCAAAATGTCAGGGTGGGCAGTTGCCCACCCTTGCCCCATGGCAGCTACGTCCGCCACAAGTGTCCGGATTTGAAACTCCTATGGACTCTAATTGTGACAGTTTGTTACATAAGGCTGGCGAGCTCGCACCTGGTAGCCGACTCAATAATGTCTCTGGCCCAGCTATGCAAATGCAATGGGAACTCCAATGGTTTAAGGTGCATTCTCTTGCTTTAATTTTAGATTAGTACATGTTATGACTCAATTTCATGTTCCTTTTTTCATATAACATGAAAAATTTGCTTTATAAAAATTGAAAAGACAAAAAACAATTTTGCATGGTTGAACTTGGTCTTCTGATAGTGAAGTAATTAGTGAGGAGCCATAAACTACCCCACCATGTTAATGACACTATTTTTCCAAGTGTCGAGAACAATCAATAAGTTTCAAAATCTTTCAACTTAAAATAATAATAATAATGGGATAAGATAATAATAATGGGACTGAACCGCCCGATTCGTCCGTTTTGACCAATGTTTTAAAATTCAAACCGTTTATTTAACCGGACAAGTGACTGGATTAAGGGTTAACCGGGTTAAATTGTGACGTCATCATGATGTCATAAATATATTATTTATTATTTATTTATTTATTAGAACAAAATCTGTAAAAGATTCAAAATAGATTCAAAAAATATATATTTTTTTTAAATGTTTGTACAATCAATTCATATATTTGAACGTATGTGCAGTCATCAAAATTGAAAATTGAAAATTACTCTTAATCAATATTTATTATATTTTTTTTAAATGCAAAATAAGAATATTTTATTATTAAATTAGGTGCCTTGGGTTTCTTTTTGCTATTTAGGATTTTTTTAGATTAATTTGTCTTTTTAGCCTTCTTGGTTTTAAGAGACTTTAAAAAGATTGAGGCTATTTTAGTTATTTTAACAATTTTTTTTTTTGACCAAAATCCTGCTAGTTCTTCTAACTCAATAATAAACCCATAAATCCGCCGGTTCAACCACCGGGTTCACCGGTTTTTACTAAATAGGACGGATTTTATTAATGCTGGATTTTAGAGGGTTGAACCACCCAATTTTCGGTTCAACCGGTTGAACTGACCGATGCGGTTTGGGATTTACAACATGATTTTGACACCACTAGCAAAGGAGAACACGAAAATTAAAAATTGAAAGTGTACTTTCTATTTTGTTTTCTCCTCTTCGTAAGGTGGCAGAGGAGGCCACGAAAATTAAAAATTGAACCTCCTCTTGGTTTTAGGTGGCAGAGAAGAAAATTCAAAATTGGAAGTGGGAACAAATAATCTACAGTGTTTATTTATCCTCTTCGTTAGGTGGCAGAGGGGACCACAGAAAATTCAAAATAAGAAATAGGTAAAAAGAATCTATTCTTCTCTCATTAGGTGGCAGAGGAGGACACGAGACTTAAAAATTGAAAGTGGTCATTACTTAATCTATTTGTTTCGTCTACTTTTTAATTTTTATTCTTCACAACCATCATTTATACTATATATATATATATATATATATATA
>JAESVK010001128.1:23139-38405 GCA_017140935.1 Hamamelis virginiana
AACCGTTGGATCACTGTGATTTTTGGCAGATATGATATACATTATAGGGGTATCTAATCCAACGGTCAGTTATTAAAAATTTTCATCACAGGTGGCTGTAGAGGAGGGCACTTGATGTAAGTTGCATCAAGTGCACCTTATATTAGCACTTCTGTATATATATATATATATATATATATATATATATATATATATATATAATGGGCGACGTGCCCGTGAACGACTCTCAAAACCATGTGCAACTCTGTGGACGGTTGGGATCATTTTCCAAATTCAATGCAGCAGAAACTTGTCCGCATATGAGCGACTCCCCAAATCCATGTCCAATTCTTATGGACAGTTGGTATCATTCCCCAAATTCAATGCAACATGCGCATGAGCAACTCCCCAAATCCATGTGCAACTCTCCGTGGACGGTTGGGATCATTCCCCAATTCAATCAGCGGAAACTTGTCGTCTGGGCTGATTTGAAAGGAAAAGTTAGTTTAGAAAAAAAGTATGCATGATAATAACTTAATTAAGTTTGAAATAAATTTGGTATCCGGAAAAAGTTGCCACTAATCCTCATCTCACAAGTATTATAATGCCATGTTTTAACCATAAAAAATAATAAATAATAATAAATAATAAATTCATTCAAACTAAGGAATTATGCCCAGCCACTAACACCTCATGTTTGTCAAAAATCATAGTGATTCAAAGACCAATTTAATATATATATATATATATATATATATATATAAACTGCTCAACAATTGTTATAGCGTTTAACGGTAAATACTGCCAGAGTGTTTCGAGGACTATATTTTGAAAATCAATTGTCAAATCATAGTAATTTTTTTGCAGACACAACATTCATAAAAAGATTGTCTAGTCCAACGGTCGTTTTTCAAAATATTTATTCCATGACACCTAGATGGGATGCAATAACGGAAAGATAGGTAATAAGAATGGCAACGGACCGGGACAAGTTTTCCACTCCCATCCCCGATAATAAAACTTCTCCCTATCCCCGCCCCGGGGGGAAATGGGTTGGCCCCCCCCCCCCCCCAATTTCAATAACAATTCAAAATATAATGCACACGCTGATTATGTTACAGGTCTAAAAAATATATATATATTTCAACCACTCCCTCACTTATTCCACTTAAAAATACAAGCCTTAGATTAGATATTTCAAAAAATTAACTGTTGGATTAGATATTTCGCTTGTATATATTATGTATGCCAAAAATCACATTGATCCAACGGCTTTTTTCAAAACAAGAGATATGAATTATAAAAATTGTAACAGTTTCTAATAGTTTTTTGTAGTTCATCTCAAAAATATGATTTTTTTTAAATTATTCGTTTAATCAATGTGATTTTTGTATACATGATGTGTCATGTATACACACATATAATTTAATCCAATGGTTAGTTTATCAAAATACCTATTACATATTGGTTTTACAAATTATGTGTCAAACTATGGATAAGGTAGTGTGCATAGAGCCAATTGTAGAATAGATTTTGAAAAATTGATTATTAGATTAAATTAATTATTATGAATTTCATGTTCGCAAAAAATAATAGTGATCTAACAGTTAATTTATGACAAATGTTCATGAAAAATTATAATATTTTTATTCTTCAAAATCTCATAATTTTTATCCCAATAGTTTTTTCAAAAAGAAACTGTTGGATCATTTTGATTTTTAGGGAGTATGTAATTTATGAGAAGTGCATCTAATCCAGCAGTCAATTTTTCAAAATCTGTTTTGCATTTTCCCCTACAGACTATAGACTATAAATGCCATCTTACATAGGGGTGTGCAAAAACCCGCCCAACCCGCCGTATCCGTCCGATCCCAATCGAACCAACCCGCAACCCGCGGTTACATATCTTATGGCGAGTGGGGTCAGGTGGATGAGATAGAAATTCTATGAGTCGGGTTGGTTGGTGGGTGTCAATACCCAAACCCACTCAAGACCCGCCAACATTTATATATAAATATATTTATATATATAAATAATAAATTTACATAAAATGATTTAAGATACTTGTTATAAATTTTTTTTAAAAAAAATACATGTTAGAAAAGTTAGAAAGCAGAAATCATAAAGGCCAAAAGCAAAATACATGCTATAAATTTAAAGCTATTTCTTTGCCATCAATTTGCTTTGTAAAATGTTGGATAGATCCTCCAAGGCATTTAAATATTATGTTATAAAGTGGTGATGTACCCGTTCTTCATCATATTCAATGTTCAAATGCAAGTGGAATCCATCGATCTATGCATGAGATGTCTCTCTTTCTACTTTGTTTATTATCTTTTCCAATTAATAAGCATTCTTCATCCCTTTTGCTTAGGGAGTTCCTGTAAATTTTGAGCAGAATTTCATTCCATTGTCAAATATACTCACCCAATTTAATTCTATTGTCAAATATACTTACCCTATTTTATATGAATATGCCCCCTAATTCTTCTTTTTTATTTATATTAATATGTATATATTTTTATATTTATGTTTTAAATAGTTTATGGAGGAGCTCAGTACCATGAGAATTATAGTTTAATCATTAAAGAATATAAAATTGTATTGTTAGATACGAATTTGAGGTGTCTTTGCTTGTTCAAATGAGTTTAGAAATTTTAGGTATCTATAAAAAAAATTTATTATTTATTGATCCGTCCACCCGCCGATTGAAATCTGCCAATTTTTTCAACTAATCCACCGGTTATTAAGGTGTGCGGGTCGGTTGGTAGTTGGAAGAATTAGCCACCCGCCAATGGCGGGTTGGTTGACAGTTTTACCCTCCTCCCGCCCCCAACCGACCCGCTCACACCCCTAATCTTACATACATATAAACAACATAGTTGTGAAATGTACAACTTATAACAATATCGTTCATGTCATCTTGAATAGAGACACAACTTGAATAATTGAATAGAAAGAGAGAGCTAACCAACTCAACACGATAAGGAAGGCTTGACTTATTATATAGGAATATATAAAAATGATTAAAAAATATTAGATTTTAGTGAGATCACTGAAATGGGAGAAAATCAAGTAATTAGTATTATTTAAAAAAAAAAATAGTTAAAATGTTAAAATTGATGGGAGGGACATAAAAGTTAGGAAGTCACTAATAATTTAAATTATATATTATATATAATAAGCTATATAAAACGTAATTTATGAATCTTATAAAATTATATGTTTTAAATATAAAATTTATATAAGGAGGGTGAGGCAGGGAGGGGATGGGGATAAATAGGTGAGGTGAGGCTAGGCATAGTAAACTAGTCCCTGCTCCGTACCCTAGCTGGGCAAATTCGTTTAACCCCATTCTTGCCTCGTACCCCGAAAAAAAAAAAAAAAAAACCACCCGATCGTTGATTAGATAATCTTGTTATGAATGACATGTTTGCCAAAAATCACAGTGATCCGACAATCAGTTTTCAAAATACAGTTCATGAGATACCTAGCTTAGTATTTACCGTTCGATTAGTTGTTTAAATGTTAGTAATTTAAAAACCAGTCGTTCTTTTGATAGACATGATATACATAATAAAATTATCTCATCCAACTATCAACTTTTCAAAATACCTAACTTAAGTTTAAAGATAATATAAATTAGTACTGAATCTATATTACAGAGATGCTAATATAAGGTGCACCTAACATAAAATTAGGTCACGTGATCTCTGTGGGGCCAATTGTGGAAGATTTTGAAAAATCAACCATTAGAGTAGATATTCCTCTTATGTATGATAGGCTTGCCAAAAATTACATTGATCCAACAGTTAATTTTTAGGAAAAGAAAATTGATTATGAAAAAATTAGGACATGTTGAAGAACAAAAAATATCACAGTTTTTCACATAAATTTTTTTAAAAAATGTTCGTTCAATCACTATGATTTTTGGCAAGCCTCACATATGTAAGAGAAGTATCTAATCCAATGGTTGATTTTTCAAAATCTGTTCAATAATTTTCCCAACGAATGTCACCCGAACTAATTTCCACTAAACTATTTACTTTTCTTATTGATAACTTTTCGTAGTATTTTTAGCCATATATATTTTTTTAAGAAGAAAGAGAATTATAATCCAATATATTATATGTACTAAATCTATACTATAGAGATGCTAGTATAAGGTGCGTCTGGCGTAAAGTTATGATAGGTGATCTTTTTAGGGTCAGTTGTAGAATAGATTTTGAAAATTCGACCTTTAAATTACATACTCTTGTTATGTATATCAGATTTGCCAAAAATCACATTGATTCAACAATCAAATTTTTGAAAAATTTGCTAAATAATAAAAGGGTACAAGAATTAGTACTACTTTTAACATTCTTTTTTTCAAACTTAAGAATTGTCCAAAAGCCCATTATTATATCTTTCAAATAATTTTTTTTTCATACACCCGAGCATCATCTAGGATTTTTACTTTTTTACTCTTTTTATTTTTATTTTTAACGTGTCACTATGGATTTACTTTCATGGGAGTTACAAGTGTTATTTGATGCAGTTAGTTTGTTCACACACTATAGCCATCCGCTGCACCCATTTGCAGGCGGCAAATAATTTTCTTAGAGTGTTACAAGTGTCAATTGATGGAGTTAATGGGTGTTACAAGTGTCCATTTGCCATAGAAATTTTTTGCCAAGTTAGTTTAATCATGTAAACTTATTTGTGAAAGTAATATTTCACTTTTTTAGTCCATCCGACAATTTTCTGACACATCGAGATTGGACATCCATCCGGGCCGTCCACTAACCATTGCTTTTGGATCTGTGCATAGTTGCTCGTGGGCGAAGTCGCCCATTAGATCAAACCTAATAAAGGTGTCTTTTAGAGTTGATGGTGGTCTTTGGTATTCAGCTAAAGCTGCACAGAATCGATCTATTAGCCCAACAGCCCACTACTGAGAATCGCAGTGAAGTGCCTTGTAGCTGAATCAAGCTTCCTGTTCACTCGAGGTAAAATCTCTTCCATTATATTAAGTTGTTCTACTTTTGAGTCGTCTTTAATTAGCTTCTTGTTCCATGGGATTATTTATTATATCAAAGTGTACTTAAAATTTTGGGCGTACGTTCAACACTTTTTTGAATTTGATAGGACATGTAAGGTTATGATTTTATGTAAAAAAAAAGAAGAAGTAATAATTGGTGTTTGCTGACTGGAGATTGTTGGCAGGATTAGGGATTGTTCAAAAAAATGGGTATTGGGAATTGTTATCAAAATTGAGATTATTCATCATTTTGAAGATTTAGGATTATGTGTTATTTGGGGAATTATTCATTATTTAGTGGATTGAGAATTATTCAATAAATTGAGGATCATGCATAATATTGAAGATTGTGTATAAAAATTTAACACGTATCCCAAAAAAAATTAATTGTTCAGAAGGGCAAAAAAGTCCAATTTATGGTACAGAGGTGCATGTAGATAAATGTTGGAAAGGTGGATTTATATAGAGAATTTTTCCGGACTATAGAAATATTGAAATAAAATCTCCTTTAAAAATCAAGGACTTACATAACTACTGAACAAAAGCTTGCCAAAAATAGCAAAAATACTTAATTAAAAGCCGAAACTAAAGATTTTTTTTTTTTCTAAAAAAGGCCTATGTCATAGTCAAATGCGGTGAATATTGACCGTCTCGTCATTTTCAACTGTTTTTTTACAGACAAATTGACCCTTTAATGGCTTTAAAATATTGTTAATAAAGACTCTCCCTCTACTGTTTCCTTTCTTCTGTAAATTGAACGTGACCAATAGGAGAAATTAGTTGCCATATACTTTGTACATGTTGAAAGAGATATTTCAACCACCCACAAATCAGCCACGTCTCAAAATTAATATTGATAGTTTAAATTTGCTTTAAGTATTAAAATTTGTAACAAAATTTACCACAAGATAAATACTCCAATTAAAATACTGAATTATATACTTTTTTGTTTTTTTTTCCAAATGTATGTATGACTGCAAATGAACCTAGCTGTTAGTGAGTTGCTCGCAAACATGTTCGTTAAGACAAGTTTAAGCTCAAGCACACCCAAGCTCAGCTCGTTTGTGTTTGTGAACAAACTCTTTAGTAGGCTCGTGAACAAGTTCATAAATAACCTTGTATTTAAACTCATAAATTTTTTTTTCACTTAGGCATAAATAAGTTCAATATATACATGACTTTTTTTGGGCATTAATTTTTTATTTCCAACAGAAACTAAATATAGAAGCCATTTTTTAGACTTTTCTACATTAAACATTGAGACCACAAATAATAAGCCTTTTTAACAAATTAGGCACTGTTTGAATTTGTTTTTTATAAGTACTTATTTGCTTTTTTTAAAATTTTTCTAAGAAATTACATATTGCAAATTTAAAAAAATAAAAAATAAATAAGTACTTATAAAAAACAAATCCAAACGGTGCCTAATTTATTCATCCACAATCAGGCTTGAAATAGAGAACATTAGTTATAACAAGCCATTTTAAAAAAAGCTAATGCAAACGGACTTATTAATATTTTTTGTTACAAAGAACATTAGTTATAACAATCATATATACGCACAAAATGCTAGCAAGAAGTCTTGAAACAGAAACCAAATACCCCAAACTCCACACCTCTCTTGTTCATTACTTCATTTCTATAAAAGATGAACTAGCTTAATTAAATGCTTTTAACCAATGGATTTTTATCAAATTTTATAGAATTAATTGGTTTGTAAGCCGGCAATAAAATTTTAAAAAAAGTTCTGAAATAACAGGGATTAATAAGTCACATGGCTAAGATAATGTGATCAAATTGACTCTTTTGTAGATATGGTATGTTTCGCAAAAATACCTTTTATTTTTCTTATTATTTTGTTTTCAAGCTAGTAAAAAAATGCAATATAATTTAAATTTGAAGTCAAAAAAGTGCATTAGAGTCTCAGATTATTCAGCCATAATTAACTTGTAAATGCGATGAGGTTACCAACAATTATTATTAATATTTTTTTGTAAATACCTTTTTGGGACCTATAAGAACATAATCACTGCATTGCGTAACACCTATACTTTTTTTTCCATTTAATATAGGATGGGTGCACCACAAGCAATAGTCCCAGAATTGCTTACAGAAAAAATTTTGGGAGGTGGAAAATATGGATGAAAAACTACTTGTTGGGTAAAGAACTTTGGGACATTGTGGAAGGCACTGAACCCAAACCTGACGAAGCTACACAGGTTGCTGAGTTCAGGACTTGGAGAAAGAAAAATGGGAAAGCATTGTATGCAATACAGGTGTCTTGTGGGCCTGAGATTTTTAATATTATAAGTGAAATGGATTCAGCCAAAGCTTCATGGGATGCAATATTGGCTTTCATGGTCCAACAGACCTCGAGGGTCCAACAAACCTCGAGGGTCCAACCGACCTCGACTGTGAGGCATACTGAAATACCAGGTAATATTTGTGTCACGACATTTTCAAATTAATTATTCTCGATACTTCTTCTACTTTGAGTCCTTTAACTAACCGCTCGATGGGGATTTCATTAGAAAATTGTAATCAGGTCTAAGGCAAAAGTTTTAATAGGGAAGGGGAAATCATGTTGGTTGGTGTATATTCCTTTTTAGTGAATGGTTTAGAGACGAGTGAAGTTTGTTTGGAGGTAGCTCCTTTTTAGTGAATGGTTTAGAGAGTAAAAAATATCACAGGAGTAGCATGTGCTTCTGTACACATGTCATTTAAAGAAATTGCAACATCACCACTGAGGAGGAACTCCTCTACTGGACTGAAGAGGCAAGTATTATCATTTTTTTTTTAAGTTATTAATTTGTTGATTTTGACATTTTTAATATAAATATGATAATAAAATAAAGAAAAAATTACAGTTTGACCCCTCAACTATCACCAATTTACACTTTGCACCCTTATAGTTGCAACACATTCACTATACCTCCTATAGTTTTGATTTGTGACACCATGCATCATTTTATCAATTAGCCATTTAGTTCTTTGACTCAAAAATAGTGTTAGAGTTATTATTTTTTTGGAAAATTTCATTCAACCTCTCTTTTTTGGCTCCCTTTTGTTCCTCCCTTGCATGTATGTCTAACCTAGGACAAGTATTTTGAGAAACCGGCCGTTGGATTAGATGTTCTGCTTATAGAAATCATGTATGCAAAAAAATATATTGATTTTTCACAATTTTGAGAAGATTTTTAAAACATAATGAAAATTTGTGACAGATGATTTTTTGAAAATCGACCATTGGATCAATGTGATTTGTTTCATGCATGATGCATATAAATGGAACATCTAATCCAATGGAGTTTCTCGAAATACTTATTTCAAAATGGTTAGACACACCGTGGAGGAAGAAAGGGATGCTAAAAAGGGTTGTTAAATAGAATTGTTGTATTTTTTTATGTAGTATTTATCTTAGATTGCTAATGTATCTATAAACATATCGGTGAAGTTTCATGATTCTTTTCAAGATACTTTGATTTTTATGAATTATTTTCTCCATACAATAAATAAAATTCAAAATAAATAAAATATATTGAAAAAAATCACGAAACTTCATCGATATGCTTGTAAATTAATTAGCAATGTAGGATTAATACTGCATGTAAATATAACAATCCTGACACCATTTTTTGGTCAAAGAAATAAACAATTAATTGACAGAATGATGCAAAGTGTCACAAATCAAAGCTATAGGCGATTAATGTGTTGTAATTAAAATTATAGGAATGTAAAGTGTAAAATTAGTGATTATTGATGGGGTCAAGTTGTAATTTCCCCTAAAATAAATTTATAATATATTTTAATTATAAATATTGTATATATATATTATAAACTCAGTCAGTTCAAATTTTTTATTTTAGTTCACTAAATGCACAACTGTGAACCGAAATGGTTCTTGGGTTTTTTTCATAACACAAAACCGGTCAAACTGGGATAATAAATAAATGGAATATTTGGCCAAAAGTTATTTTTTTCATAACACAATACCGGTCAAAATTATTGATGGTGGAAGAAGAGCTTCTTCGATGAAAGGATATAGAAAATCGCAGAGCGGCTCCAGCGTCAGTGCAATTTCTCCGATCTGCTGCTTTGCTGCTCATGCGTCGGTGCTCTGATCTGTAATGCATCCCAATTCACTACAACTTCTCCGCAATGAAGAAGATGATCACCTCTTTTGCTCAGTAGAGCTCATAGAAGGTGAATAAGTTTTTCTTGGAATCTTAGCGAAAATGGCATTGAGTATGACACGCCAGATCGGAGCCTTAGTTGGGACACCTATAGTAGCAGAGTCCAACAATAGTTCTTGCGAATCAATGGCGACAGTCAGTGCAGCGGTGGTGTGTAAGTCTCCAGTGCCTAGTATTCAATGCAAAGTGCAGAAACAGGGGACGAAGATTGACTCGCTATCGCCACCGTTGATCCCTTGCATTGCGATGCCGCCGGAGATGAATGGCCTACCATTCTTCTCTCTCTCCCCTCTTTCTTCTCTCTTTCACTGGCTCTCTCTTTTCTTCCCAGCTAACATTTTAGCTTTTTTTCTTTCCTTTTTTTATTTTTTTTTAAGTACGTAGTGAAATCCGGGATCTGGCATAGTGAAATCCTCGTTTGTAGTGTTTTTCTCGTGTTGCATCACAGTAGTGTTTCATTTCTTAACTGTCCAAATTTCAGTTAAAAAAAAACCTAAAAAAGAGGACTTCTTGATATCAACTTCCCTTTTGATCAAGCAAATGATGAACAGAAGTTATGACTGCAAATTTCCTCTAAACCTGGGGCGATTGGAATATTATTGGCAGATTGATCACTGAACATGCATTTACTTGAATCTGGCAGCTTGAAAAATTGCTAAAAAGTCTACGCAATATTGTGTGTGTATATATATATATATATATGGGCATTTTAAGTCAACAATCCTAAGTTTTTGGAATATTACATGAACAAACCCGATTCAAAGAAAATTACGAACATGAACCTATCACTAGTTTTTTGGACCAAAAATACCCTTCAAACTATCTAAATTTAACTTTAACTTTTAATTTTATACAGAATTTTCAATCCCAAATTTTACACAGAATCCCCATATTTACACATAATCTCAAATTCCCATCACGTCAAATCAATATTTAATGCATGTCATTCCATGTCCTCCTAATAATGATGAGTTAATTTGGAATTGGAGATTGGGGATTCTTAGTAAAATTAGGAATTTTGTGTTAATTTGAGGATTGTGAATCCTCTATTAAATTGGGGATTCTATTCATTTTTGGGAATTAGAGATTATATATTAAATTGAGGATTGAGTGCAATATTGTGAATTGTTAACAAAACTTTTGGAAAAAAATTTTGACTTCTGATCATTTACTTAGTAAAATGGTTATTATCATTTACATAAGGGTATTTTGGTCCAAAAAAATATCTACGTAATTATACTTAGGATTATTGATGTAAAATGATATATATATATATATATATATATATATATATATATATATATATATATATACAGTAATGCTATTATCAGGTTGGCCTGATGTAAAGTTGCGTCGGGTTGCCTTCATATGGCCAGTTTTAGAAGACATTTCATAAAACTAACCGTTGGATTATATGCCTATCTTTTGTATGTCATGCCTGCAAAAAATCACAGTGATCTGACGGTTGGTTTTTGAAAAAAAGTCATTGTGAAAATATACAACTTATTTGTTTTTCAAAATATCAACATTTTTTTATCTGTCATTTTTTTTCAAAAAACCAACCGTCAAATCACTGTAATTTTTTGCAGGCATGACGTACAGATGAAGGTATCTAATTAACGGTCAGTTTTATAAGATGTCATTTAAAATTGGCTATATAGAGGCGATGTGATGCAACTTTGTGTCAAGCCAACCTGATAATAGCAGAAATTTTATGCTCAAATATTTTCAGGGGACATGTTTCCCTAGGTACCTAATGATTTATGAGTGACTTCCGCGCATACACTATTATTACCAAGTTTTGATTATCAAATAATCTGATTAATATGGTTATTTTATGCAACCAACGATGGATATAACACTTGATCTGATCTTGTGTGGATGCATAATTGAATGATAATTAAAAGTAAACTCTTGTAGGTAGGAGCAATGACGACAATACATGGCGCATCCAGCTGTATGAGGCTGTGGTGAAAGGTGATTGGAAGAAAACTGAGAGTTTAATAAACTCCCATCCAGAAGCATTGAGTGCACGACTCTCAATGGGAGAAACTATTCTACACACTGCAGTTCTCAACGATCATGTGCACCTTGTGGTGGAGCTTTTGAAGAAGATGTCGACAGAAGACACAGAAATTACTCTGCCTTACCGAAACAACTCCACGGCCCTTCATCTTGCTGCCGTACGTGGAATTGTGAAGATAGCGGAGGTCCTGGTGAAAAAGAATGCCAATTTGTTATGCCTCAAAGATAATCTGCGGGGTTATCTCCCAGTTCACCGAGCTTCTTTACTTGGCAACAAGGCTATGGTGCGCTATCTTTATACAGTTACTCCTGCTGAAGAGGTGACGAATTTTAATCAAACCAAGGAAGGTACAAGCGTTCTTATTGAAGCAATTGAGGCTGAGGACTATGGTATATATGCTTCGCTAATTAATTACTATTCCTTTTTGGCATTCTATAATAATCCTTGCTTAATTAAAAATACATAACTAAATTTATATTAATTCCATATATACTTAGACTACTCCATATGTGTGATTCTAATTTCTTTCTATTGTTGTTTGTTGTTGTTCCAACCATAGATTTTGCTTTGGAGATACATCGACACCACCCACAATTAACTTTTGCTCAAAATGTCAATGGGGCTACACCCCTTCTAGTACTGGCACGGAAGCCGTCTGCATTCCCAAGTGGAAATCGGCTCAAGTTTTGGCAAAGATGGATCTATAACTGTTATACACTACAAGAAATCGGACATTTAGTGACGTGCACAATTGTCACTAAAACTCAATTTTATCGTCACTAAAGGCCTTTAGTGACGATTTATGGAGCGTCACCGAGGTGTCACTGTAGACTGGTCATAAAAGGGTATTGGTGACGACGCTACCACATCGTCACTAAAAGGTATTCCTTTTAGTGACGATATAAGAAACATCACTAAAAGTAGACAATTTGTGACACATATTTTGTCACAAATACTTCGCTTTTTTTGTCACAAAAAATCAATTGGTCCATCTAAAATCGTCACTAAAAGGTATTTCTTATAGTGACGACTATACTTTTTGTGACGTATGTATTGTCACAAATTCTTCACTTTAGTCATCACTAAAAGTTCATTGGTCCATCTAAATTCGTCACAAATAATATGCATATTGTGACGACATAAATTATTAGTGACAATGCAAGTATTGTCACTATTTGTTTTTTAAAAAAAAATTAAAACATATTGCGACGACATAATTATTGTCACAAAAGATAATTATCTTATTGCGACAAGATTTTTGTCGTCACAAAAGGATTTTTTAAATCTTTTATTTTATTATGTTTTTGTGACGATCATTAATCGTCATAAAAGTTAATTTTTTAATGACTTATTAAACCACATAATTCTTATATTACCTGCATTTAAATCACAAATAATAATTATATATATAAAATAAATAACAAACTCAATTAATTATATCTCCAACAAATTTGAACATTATTGAAATAAAAATAATAAATTATGTACACAAGTAATTTAGGAAGAAAAATAAAGGCAAACATTGTCTTAAAATTGATAAATATAGTCGACTATTCTACATTGTCAATAAAAATAAAGGAAATTTATAAAAAATGAAATTTATTTTGCATGTAATAAAAAATAAAGTTTATTCTGTGCCACTTGTCCATTATTTCTTTCAAGTTATCCCCAACACTTGTCTATTATTCCTCCAAGTTAACTCCACCACAATATCTGCAAAATTAAAGAAAAAAAAAATAGTGAGTTTAATAAACATGTGATGTGCAAAATACGTTTATGTCATCGAGACTAGTGATAAAGCTCAATTAAAAAAATAAAGTAAGTTCAGTAGAAGCACAACATTACAATACGCAAATTTAGATAGGATTATAAAGTGTATCACAATCATGAAACTAAAAATATTCAATATACTAGCTATTGCTATACTATTACTCAGATAACTAGCATTTTTTATATTGATATGTATATTATTTCCAACATTACTATGGATTTTTAAACCAATTACATATACTATTTAGTAGAATAACCAAGTAGCTAGTTATATACTTTAAAAGTTTTTCAACTATAACTCTTACACATTAATACTAACATAATATTGATGGGTAGAATGCAAAAATACCAAAAGCAATAATTAAAAAAAGAAACAATCTTCAATTGTCCAATAATAGCTTAAAGTGGTACAAATAGGATCATTTTTCGAGACGAAAATCTGGCAGAGTTCCGTCTGTTTTTGCAACATTTCCAAATTTTTACCTATTAGAAAAAGAGTTTATAACACGTCTATAATATTCACAACTTAATAAAAAAGTAAAATGACGCGCTCCACGCATCCAAATCATCAACAATCAGTTCCACAAGAACTATCCCAACATCATAAAACTTATTATACATAAAAGAAAAACAATCAAACCCAAGTGGGTCTCCATTAACCTCCAACCCCCCAAACTGCATCACAAAAGACCTTTCCCGCCTTATTTTGGCGGGAAATTTTTGGTGGGAGAGTATTTGTGACGGCTTTTAATGACTCTTATATACATTCGTCACAAAAATTAGTTTTTGTACGGCCATTTAGTGACGATCATGAAATTCGTCACAAAAAGAAGATTTTTAGTGACAAATTCCAATTTGTCACTAAAAAATTTGTCACTAAATGTCCGAATTCTTGTAGTGAAAGTTCCTCTAACCTTCCTTCTCATCTTTTCATAAATGACAACTTTGTTGGGGATTTTCTTGTTGGTTTTTGTTGTGATGCCACTTTGTTAGTGACGCTGCAAAAGAATTCTATAACACTTTATTTGACACATACGTTGTTGACACAGACACCAAACACAAACACAATTATTCCCATAAGAAGCTTATGGAGTTGTACAGGCCAGCTCGGTAGCCCCCTTTAATTTATATAGTCCCTCACATCATACTCCTAGTTTTTCTAATTAAGAAAAAACGTTGGTATTACAATAGAAAGTTTTCGTGGAATGATACATATTGAATTTATCCTATTAATTAAACGTTGGTATTACTCTGCCTTGATGCATATTCCTCCTATATTTTATGTCCTTTAAATTTCGGTCTTGATGCATGTCTGATTCTATTATGTAACATCTGTCTCATTTGATTTAGCTAAAACTATTTGATGTTTCATCTTCAAAAAAATATAAATACTTTTTTAGGCATTCATGTGCAACAATCTCGTACTATCAACAACAAGTGCAGTGAAGACAGCGTACAAACAAAAGGTTAGTATGAGACACTCTCTCGATCTATCTGTGTGCGAACAAGTGTATTTATATATATAAATGATCTTAGTATATGTTTGCTTTAATTAAACAAACATGAAGATTATAGATAATTATGAGATAAGTATTTTAAAAAATTTATTGTCGGTACATACGATTCTTGTGCATATTAATATACATGCCAAAAATCACAGTTGTATATCCAACTGTTAGTTTTCAAAATATATTTTAAAATTGGTCTTACGTAGGTCATCTTACGCAAAGATGCATCTTATAATAGACACCCTATATATATATATATATATATATATATAGAGAGAGAGAGAGAGAGAGAGAGAGAGAGAGAGAAATGATTATGATGCTTACTTTAGCTAAAATAATCATAAAGCTATTAGATAATTGTGTGATACATATTTTGAAAAATTGATCGTTAGATTAAATACTATATTCATGAATGTCGTCGTGCGTGCCAAAGTCAATATGATCCCAACAGTTGGTTTCTCAAAATTAAATGTCACCGATAAAAAATATGATAGATTTTTAAAGAAATTGACATTAGATAATTATGATTTTTGGCATGCATGATATCCATAAGAAGAATATGTAATCCAATAAATATATGTTTCAACGGTTTATATATATATTTGGCATGCATGATATCCATAAGAAGAATATGTAATCCAGTAGTCATATGTTTCAACAGTTTATATTGACATTATATGCATGATTTATATGTATATGTCACGCATACCAAAAATCGCAGTAATCCAACGGTCGATTTCTCAGATATGTCACTGAGAAAAATTATG
>JAESVK010001128.1:98405-134012 GCA_017140935.1 Hamamelis virginiana
CTCACATATATAATACGGAGTAACCATGATTCTCACATGAATCTAAAAAATATAACTATGTATTACCAAATTTATTCACAACAGATAAATTGCATGCAAGAAATTATATATAGCACTTCAATCTCATGCTATGTTTATGCATGGTGCTTTGAATACAACAGTTTAATAGAACATTATACATATATAAATAAACAATCCCGATCTAGCTAGATAGTATATGCTTATATAATTTATGTAAACATGTAGCCCATATATAATTGTATGATGTGTATTTTAAAAAATTAACCGTTGGATTACATACTATACTTATGTAGATGTCATGCATGCCAAAGTACATCCAAGGTCGGCCCTGAGAGTTTGGGGGTCCTAGGCAAGTTATTAAAATGGGGCCTTCCAACAAAATAACACATATTACACTACAAGAAAAAGAGGCTATTGCAAACCAATTTTTGCAATGGAATTGAGGGCTGCTGCAATAATTTTAATTTTGTAACAGAAAGAGCCGTTGCAACGAAGTGAACTGGTCAACTTTACCGATTTATCTTCCACCGTCGCAAATTTGCATAAATTTGTGAAAATTGAATATATATATTTTTTTAATTTATATTATTATTGCGACGGAATGAACAGTCACAAAAATAAATATATGAGTATATTTATTAATTTATACGGTATATCAGAATCAAATATAATTTTTTAACAAAAAATTTACATTTTTTGCAACCAAACATGCCCTCGCAATGTTTTCCCCCCAAAACCCACCCCGCGCATCTATCTTCCCTCTTCCCTCTTCCCTCTTCCCTCTTCCGTGTCTCTCTCTCTCTCACTTTCTCTCAATCTCTCTATGTGCTAGTTAAACAGGGTATCGAAGGAACCCTCCCACCACCGATCACCCATAACGGCGTGTTGACCCAATTCCGGCCATCGTTGCATTGCATCTCCACCGCCATTTTCCCTCCCCATTCTCTCGCTCTCCTGTCTCTCCCTCTGCAACGAACCTCACTCCAGTAACGAAATATGCTCACTCCAGCCACGAACCTCCTCTTCCCCTCTCTTTCTCTCTCTATCCGACGTTGAATCATTCTAAAAAACCTAGGGTTTTCTAATCTCTGTTAGCCTGCACCACGACGCGGTTGGGTTGAAGGTCTTTCACACTCCCCCTCCTCATCCACTGTGATATCCAGCCATTCAAGCCTTTATAGAAGCATCAACATCGAATAAATGGCTGTGCAGGTAAGATATTGCATATTTATATATTGAAATTTTGTTTATGATTTTGATTATCAATGTCGATGCCTGTATTGGTTGCATTTGATGTGTATTTTTCTATGATTGAGGCCTTGTGGGGTTGGCTTTGCGTTTTTTTCTTTTTTTTTTTTTTCCTAGAAAAGTCAACCAAAACCTAGGGTTCTTGACCCTAGTTTGGGAACTGCACACCGGTGTGCAGTATATACATGTTTAGGAGTAAACATGCATATGGGAACTGAGTTTTTGGGTTTGGTATTTGATTCTGAAATGGGTTTTAGTATGTTATCCACTGGTAGGAATGTAATGGGTCGTGTAGAACAACCCAAGTCTGCTATTTTGATTGTGGTATAGATTATGGTGTTTTCAGATGCTAATTTATGACAAATATTCAATGCATTTGTGTTTTGCCCCCTCTACAAAACACAAATGTTTTACGTAGGCTGTTTGTCCTGTTCAGTCAAAGTAGTTCACATTCTTTGATGTTAAAGTTTTCAGTTGATTTGAACAAAGAATGGGATTACTCATTGTATTGTGACTTTATTTTCAAATATAAAATGCAACATTGATTGCACGATACCAAATATTATATACCTACTCTGTTTGACATTGCATTACTTGTTTGCGGCTGAGCCGAGTGTTTTGTGTGCTGCAATTTTCAATAATAATGAATGTTGAGAGGAGCTTTAGTTTTGATGAATTACCAGCTAAAAAGTATATTGTATGCCTTAACTTTTAAATTGAAAATTGGAAAAATTTTATAAATGGAAAATTTATATTGGCTGAACTCGGTGAATCTATATGGAAAAATTATGTATCATGTAGACCATGCATTTTATTGTTTGCTGATAACTTGTTTTATGCCCCAGTTAAGTCTGCTCTAGAGAACATTCTTTAAACCAACCGAACATCTTCATCCTGTAGAACATAAAACTTAGCAAGACTTCAAACATCTCTTAAAGTAAGGCACACACACATACACACACATATTTACACTTTTTGTTTCCTTCTCTTTTCAAGTTTGCGGTATTTAGTATTTGTTCGTGCAGTTTGTTGTTGTTACTACTACTACTACTGCTACTACTATTATTATTATGGTTTGGGATTTTTGTCTATCTGATCTTGTATCTACTACTACTACTACTACTACTACTACTATTATGGTTTGGGATTTTTATCTATCCGATCTTGTATCTTAGGTATAAGCAAATGCGTAATGATTATTGTGGCTAGGGATGCCAATGGGGCTGGTTCAATTGGCTGTCTGCTTTACGCTTTTTTTGGATGGTAATTCGGAATAATTCAATTAGGTTTGAGGCTATGATTTCATGCCTGAGCTTGTTCATCGCTGGGTCTAGTTTAGGAAACTTTCATAAGTGTTGTCTTATTTTCTTTGTATGTTTCACAGGAGCATACTTAAAACACATAAATAATTTATCTATTTTTCGAAACTTTCATAAGTGGACTCCTAAGAAAAATGAGATTAGTTATTACTTCATGTAATTTGTGATCATATTTAGATGCCCTTTGATTTCAAAACAATTCATAATACTAATATTTATTAGCCATGAGTTGTGCATTGGTGTTTTATTATGTTAGAGTGACTTTATTATGCCCCACAAAGGTAAGTGCATTAGCCTCCATCTATCTCTTTTTCAATTGTACAAGTTATGCATTCCTTTATTTTTTCACATTAAGTCATCACTTCGTTTCTTTTTATATGTTGTGCCAAGTTATATTTTTATATATAAGCTAATATATTGTACCAAGTAAAGCAGGATTTTATGGCTCGAACGATCCTAAGACGGGTACGAACAAATGTCCCAGTAGAGAATGAGATCCAGCCCGAACCAGAACCCGAAGAGTCCCACTCAGCTGGTTTGGGTGATTACTTGCCTGTGATGGGTGATGCATCGACCGGCGGAGGGGTTTCCACAAACCCAGGTATTTAACTTATAGCCATTTTGGTACGTTGCACCATTTCTATTACATATTTAAGTTAGTTTATAGAAATTGTTTTTCTAAGGTTTATTATTATTTTTGGAATAGTTCCTCCATGAAGACGTGGTGCTTCCATAGGGCGAACCTTTGAAGGGAATGGAGCGCCACTTATAGTCAAGACAAACAATAATGGGCAGCCATATGGACCCGAGGCAAAGAGATTGAGTAGATACATTCGCGACATAATGCGTACGGGTAGCACCATACGCTTAGACCATGAAAAGTGGAAGGAAGTGGATAGAACTTCTATCAACAGGCTATTAGGCCAGATAAATGTATGAATTATGGATAAGCATTATCTATAATTGTTTTTTTTTCATAAATTCTTTTACATATTTACCGAGTTATTAACTTTTTTGTTTAAAATATATTAATGTGCAGGGTAGGTTTCATTTTGATGTTCCAAAAATGGAGCCTTGGTTGATAGCAAAAATAAACTCAATTTGGGTACGTGTTAAGTGCACTATTAAGAAAAAACATTACTTACCATGTGCAAATGTCCATGCTCAGTATAGCAAATGTCCTGCCAACTTTCCTCCACACCAGTGGAAGGCACTAGTTGACTATTGGAGGACATCAAAAGCTGAGGTAATTGATCATTGCATTAGTTCATTTTTGGTTCACCTGACTTGTGATGTATTTAAATGTTTTAAGCCCTTATAAATTCATTCAATACGAATATGTACAATTTGCCCAATTTATGTACTATAGAAAATGAGCGCTCAGGCAATTGCTAATAGAAAGAAGGTGAAAGTGGTTCATCGTCTAGGGACAGACTCATATGCAACAAAGCGTGCCAAAATGGTGATTGTTACAACCATGACATATATTTCTTAGTTAAGTGCACTATCTGTAACACCTGCTAATTTTGTTTTATAATGAATATGCAGACAATGGACAATGAAGGAGTGGAGCCTAGTGACTTTGACCTTTTCATTGAAACTCTTAAAGAGAAGGAAAATAAGCAGTTAGATTCTTTTGCTAAGGCTCTAGTGGTAAGTCTCAGTCATACATTTAAATGTCAGGGTTTTTTATGAGTTAATACATGGGAAAAGTAAGTGATTATTTCTTTAATTACTATATTGATTTATGAAATATTCTTCTAATTCGATAGTTTGTTTGTGCAGGAGACAATGAGCCAAATTCCAGCTGGGACTCCAGAGGATAGTGCTAGAGAACAAGATTTAAAAGCAATAACGGGGGGCCCTTCTCATGGGCGGATCCCTTTGCAAAGCCTACTTCCTCCAAGTATGGTTGTGCTTAAGCAAAAAGCTTCATTAGCTGATTCGGCAATGGTCACAATTAAGAAGGCAAATAGGGATTCTGAGCTTGCTAAGAGGGATGCTGCTGATAGCTAGGTACAAGTGCAGATATTAAAAGAGCGTATTGATGCTGTGGAGCGTGCACAGAAGGAAAGGGATGATGAGAGAGATGCTGGAGTGAATGCATTTATTAAAAAGTAAAACCTAATGGACACGGATGCAATAGCACGCGACGATTCAGATGCCACTCAAGGCGAGTATGATGTGGACAGCGTGCAGCCGACCTAGTTTTTCCTGTTTATATGGCCTTGTACTTAGTGTTGAAAAGGTAAATTCACATAATTGGTCAGTTTTTAAGTATTTTTATAACTACTAAACTTCAGTCATCCTTGCATGCATTATTTATCTAGTTATTTTTATCTATGTAGAAAGGTATAGTCTTCTCTAAATAGCTCACTAACCAAAGTATAAATTATTTGCCAGTTTTTTTGTATGTAGATTGTACAGAGTTGGGAAGATGGCGGTTTACACAGACATTTTTTGAAGATGGCGGTTTACACAGACATTTTTTGAAAAGTACTGACACTAACCGATAGAAGGGTAAAGCATTTGTTTTTTTAGGTTGTTTTTTGGTAACTCGATGGGAGTTCGTTGGTAATAAATGTCGATTGGACTAACTATGGATATGGTCGATTGGACTAATATGGATATGTATGCTTTACCTTTAAATTTAAATGCATATCGAAATGAGCAAACTGCTCTTTTCTTTTTACCCCTTTAATTATATATATGGCATCATTCAAGAATATACTTGATAATTAATGATTGAGTTGCTTTCTTGAACTATGGATAATCACGAATCAAGTGGAATATGCAGCTTTCATTTTTGTCGAAAGATAACATAAATTCCAGTTATTATAGTTTACCCAAATTTCTGGTTGCATCTAATACTCTACAATCTTACTATGATCCATATCAATTTGAAAATACATTCCTTCTCATAGGTGAGCCAAATAGAGATATAGTGACAAGTGAAATTGAGGTTATAATATGTTCCTCCCATGCCATCTACCATATACCCGATTCCCAAACTAATAACCATGCTTCTAACTTTATCATATATATATACACATGTATTCTTTCTTGATTTTGTCGAGTCTTATTGTCACCCATCCAGCTCAACAGTTGCTTATCGAGGTTGCAATGGTGATATTGCACATTTGCTTGCATTTATATCTTTATATGACTGCCCAAAATGAAAATCTGGTCTTTGTTGACCTGCAGGACTTGGAAGGTAAGAACTACTACCTTAACACTTAGCTTTTATTCAATTTTAAATAGATGCAGACTGTTTTAACTGGGAGGTTCAACGGTTAAAATGTCTCAAATTTTTGAAAAGTTTGAAGAGGTATTGATGTCCCTCAATTCTTGTTGGTCTTGTGGAGCCTCTTGGGTAGAGGCATTTTAGGTTGCTAACTATACTTGGTTTTTTGTTTTCCCTCCCTCTGTTTTTGGATTTGCAGTCTGACAACCAAATTTAAACTTCATCAAAATCAGGTCCATGGAGAAAGGTAAGCTTACTGGCTGCACTTGTGGAGCTTTCTCCATAATTCGTAGGTCATAAGCGCTACTTTCGCTGTCATTTTGTTTGATTAAGTTGTAGTAGCTTCATTCATTTCAGTTTATTGTTAAAAGCTACTTGGTATGAAGCAGCAACAGTTGGTTTAACTTTGTTATTTTGGCATATTGACCAAATAGGAGCTCTCTCTCTCTCTCTCTCAATCTGATATTATTTCCCAACATGAATTAATCTTTTAAAACCTTTTAATTTGTTAATGATAAAGTGCTCAGATAAAAATGAATGGCTGCTGATTTATCTAGCTAGAATTTTTCCTCTATGCTTTCCATCTCAGTAATATTACCGTATTGTGATTGATAGAAAGGTGCATAGCAGCAGCATGTTCTGTTTATTGTTGTGCTGCCCTGCCCCCCTGTTGTTTTAATGCAGTCTGGTTAGAAGTATATAATAGGCCAAGTTATAGTAATTTGGGCTAGGCATTGGTTGATTGTATATAATGCGCGACTCTGTATAATATGGTTATCTTTATTGATCTGGGATTTTCAGTAGGGATGTTTACTGGACCTCTATGAATGTTGGTTATGTTTGAGCATGTTTTCACCTATTGCAGGAAAAAGTTGGATTAAGTTCATCTGCACCTGACACTGGAAAAAGGAAGAGTGAGATGTCAAAGCACATAACACATGGTTTTCACTTGGTAAAAGGAAAATCAAACCATGCCATGGAGGACTATGTTTTTGCAGAATTTAAGCAAGTCGGCCACCATGAGCTTGGTCTATTTGCAATATTTGAAGGACATTTGAGCCATGTTATTCCTGATTATTTGAAGTCTCATTTGTTAGAAAATATTTTGAATGAGGTAACATATGCTATCTGGATCTTATGTCATTACTTTGGAATGGCTTTCTCATGAATTTCCCGTAGTGTTAAAACTTCGGTTAGGCTTTATCCCATATTTTTCTTATTGTTTAATTAAATGTTTCTTCTTTTCTTTTTTCCTCCTTTCCTTTTTGGTTAGTGTTCAAAATATGATAGAAATCAGTCTTAGCATGTTCTTTTCTTTCTGCATGTAGCCTGACTTCTGGACTGAACCGGAGAATGCGGTCAGGAGATCATATCGTATAACTGATACTAACATTTTGGAGAAAGCAGCTGATCTGGGCAGAGGGGGTTCAACTGCAGTTACAGCAATATTGATTAATTGTCAGAAGCTGGTAGTGGCCAAAGTTGGGGATTCTAGGGCTATCATATGCATGAAGCTGCTTGAAGTGTGTGATGAGGATCAGCAGATGCAGATACTTCAGGCAATCACTAGAAAAGCTGGGGACCTCATTAGGATTTCGTGTGATATGCATGAGTTTGCTCTCTCTCTCTCTCTCTCTCTCTCATCTTGTACATTTGATACTTGTTATTGTTTCACTCAATAGTCAATATATTTTAGTTACTGCTGAGTTGTTCTCCTTAAATGCAGGACTCGGGAGTCGGGATGTTCAGAAGGTTATTGAAACCCTTAAAACTCCTGAGCAGTTTTCCATGGTTGTTTCCTCGCTGAAGCCTGGTATAGTGACTTTGATAAAAAACATGAATGGTAACCATGTTGCACAACGCTGCTTGCAGTACTTAATGCCTGAATTTAGTGAGGTAAGAATAGATATACCTTTATTGAAGTTGAAGCTTAAGCATGTTAAGCCCTAGCTTATGTGAAAAAGAAGTTAAATTCCTATTTACAGGGTTTTAAATAGCCAAGTTGCATGGTCACTAGGCTTTGCCCGTCTTGACTCATGCTTGTTACTGTAGAGAAAGGCGTGCATTTAACTCAATCTCTTCGTTTCAAATAAGTGCGTGTGTATTTCTGTGTAGCTAGTCATTAGACCCTTGTTTTACAACAACATAAAAACTAGGAAAATCAAATTTATAGTCTAGAAAATCTTGAAGTCTGCATTGAATTCATCATAGCTTGGATCAAGCTCATAAAACTAAAAAAGATTTCCGTAGGGTTTGGGCTTGGCTCACAAGCTAAAAATGTATAATGACGAGTGGGAATGACTGAGCAAAAACATTCTTAGGTTTGGAGTTGTATGTATGAATAACTCGTTTATAAACATATATACATAATATATGCATATATTATCGGTGGACAATGCAGTAATGCATGTAGTGAACTTTTATGTTAAGATGCATCCGTCAACTGTACATTTTATATTATAGTTTTGTGTATCATAACATGTAAACCACTCTTGAGTTGTACCAAGGCTCAGCACTACGATAAGCATAACCACTACTTAATTTAATGTCTGCTATAAGCTAGGTGTTTAGCTTTGCTTTTCATGCTAAAGTTTTGATGCCTCTTTGGTTGCGTTGGGTGTCACATTTCAATATGGGTTTGCTACTGAAGAACCAGAATAGATTTTACACCTTCAAAAAACCCAGTCCTCTGTACTTTTCTACCCTCTACTGATGGCATGTGAAGAAAAGCTATTGGATCCATCAGACAATATGTTCTCTTATTGTCTGAAACTCAAAACTCCTATTCAGGGAAGTTTCAACCTACGTTAATGGTTAAAAAGAAACTTGTTTACCCATATTTGGCAAGTTACCCACTCTATGGCTATTTTCCTGTTTTGCAGCTTGTGTGCAAATCAGGAACCTCCTTTTATTTGCTTCCTCCTAGGAGATGCCCAGGATAAAATTTGACATGAAGTGGAGGAATCTTACCTATTTATCTATTTATTTTACCAACCTTCTCCTTTATTTTAATTTTTTATTTTAATATTTTATTTTAATATTATAAAGGAGGCCAACTGGGCCTTTAAAGATCTCCTTGCTGGGAACTCCACTGATGGAGACCTTTGTGTTGTGGCCCTCGCTATTGTGTAGTTGGTAATTGCCCCAAATTTGGCTATACAGTAACTTTGACGTTCTAATTTCTTTGGTAATTTTTTGTAGTTTTATTTTCACTTTCTTTCAAGTTTATGAGGAAATGCATTCCATTGCATTGTGTCCTCTGGTGGCAAGATAATCTCACCAATGTGGTTTAGCTTGAAACTTTTTTTGCCCAGCTTTTCATCCATTTGCTGTCATGATTTGGATTTGATCTTTTGCTCGTTTTCTTGCTATATAACATAAACCAATGTAAACAATTTAAGTTAGGGTTGATGGCTTCTTTGATGTTTGTTGATAAGTAGTAAGTAGTTTCTTGTAGGGAGTGAGGGAGGTGAAACTATTCGCTAGTGACATCTGAGTTGATGGGATGCCAAGAGAATGACGTTGTATAGTAGAGAGCAAGGCAACCTGGGGAACTATTGAGGTGTGTCAGTAGGAAAGGGGATCCAAAGAGTGCGAATGCTTTTGGTCCTTTGATGTTCTTAAATGAGAGAAAATATCAATCTTAGAGCATCCAATCTAATGAATTCTAATCCATGTAAATGAGCCATGAGTGGCCTTTATATAGGGATTTAGATTTAGGGCCATCTTTGGCGGAATTCTATTGGTTGGATCTTTAAGGTATTTTATTCAAGAAGGGTAGCAGTGGTACTTCATAGTATTCCTGTTGCCGTCTTCCTTCTAATGCCATTTTTTTTGCATTTATACATTGGGTTGTGCTCTTGCTTTGCTACCTTCTGTGACTTCATAGTAAAGGGGTTTAAATCATTTAAATAAGTGCTCAAATATGTGAAAATGAACTGTTTGCATGTTTCTTGGTGGCGTGCTTGACTTAATGCAGGTTTGCTCATCCATACTTGGCTTTCATGATGTTCATCCCCTGCTCACTTCTTGTACCGTTGTTTCCAAGACTTGTTTGGAGATACTTTCCCCACGCTCAAGATGTTTCAGTTCTAAAAACATCGAAAGAGGTAGTTTCTTCATTAGTTTTAATGCATTCTAATTTACTTGAATCTCCAATTTTACTCAAAGGTGTGGGACCAGCCACCATTTGAATTTTTTTTTTATAATGTTTTTGTTCCATTTTCTGTGATGTCTATTATTTGGCTTGTTTGCAGAAAATTAGCAATTTCATGATAAATGTCAATGTACATAACTTGTATATATCTTAATCATTTGGCTCTTCTGTAGACTTATTGCTCGAACAGATTTAAAATAAATCTTAGCAGCTTTCTCCATCTTGGGGGTTCTTAGAGCTATCTTTCTGCCACATAAAGAGCCATTGCATTAGAAATGACAAGATTGCCTTAGATAATGCTGAATGTTGAATAAGGATTCATGTATCTGACCATAAGTAGTTAAAATAAAGGCTTGGTTGAGTTGTTCTTGTTTGTTGTTTTGGATAAGATTTCCTCCTAATTTCTCTCTTGTATTTCTTCTCTCTCAACAGAGTTTTGTCTTGTCCAAAAGTAACAGTGGAACCACCAAAATGGATGCAATATTTCGTGCTGTCTGTGGTTAGTCAAAGGATACCCCTGTTGTTGGACACATTGCAAGAGAGGCACCTGAATGAAAGCTTTCGAAGACAAGTGAAGAAAGCTGCATTCTTGACTTCTTCTGTAATGAAGCATTTTGTGGTCCCTAGTGCTTTGAGCAAAGATGAGAACCTGTACTATGACTCTACTAGTGTGATAATATGCGCAATTGGATCTCTTTATAACAGCTACTGCTCAAATGTTGCTCGAACATTTCTAATTGATGCCAATGATATGCAGAGCAAGGCTTATGAGGTCCTTTTGAAGGCTAATGAAGAAGCAATTAGCGCTTTGAAACCAGGGAACAAGGTCAGTGCTGCATATCTAGTGTGTAAATGTTTTGTTTACATTATAAAGACGGGCATTTGACTTCATCAGTTATAGTTTGCCAAAAAGTTTCATATTTGATTAAATATTAGTTTGTTTACATTATGGGCATTTGATTGAATATTAGTTAGTCTCAGATTTTTAAATTGGTTTATTTGTTTCTGTATTGTCTACGAGCTACGAGTTATGAGCCATTGAAATTCTATTAGTTTGTATGAAACATAATCGATTGGATAGTCAGGTTCATTTATTTTATTCAATAAGTGATGAATAATATGATTGAATTATGGTTTCAATAAAAATGGAAATAGGATTTGTTAAAGAAAAAAAAAAAGGGGGCATTTTGCAATGGCTAATTTGAAGAAAAGCTGTTGGAAATTCGAGTGGCGGAATTCCTATTGGTAGAATTCAAAATTGTAACGGCAAATTTCGTGGCAAGTATATTAAAATCTTGCAACGGCAAATTACCTCGCAACAATTGTTAATAAATAATAATAAAACCAATTAGAATTTTTTGCAACTGCATTTTCCATTGCAAAAATCCGCTTATCTGCAAGTAATTTTAAATTTTGCAACAGCAAATTCCCTCGCAATAATTGTAAGTAGCAAACCGAATGGAACTTTTTGCAACAGCATTTTCCTTTGCAAAAATCCGTATAAAATTTTACAATGGCAAATTCCCTCGCAACAATTGTTATGAGCAAACCGAATGGAAATTTGTTGTAACGGCATTTTCCGTTGCAAAAATTGGTATAAAATACCATATATTCAGGATTTTTCTTGCGACGGGGAATACCGTTGCTACATTTATTTTGCAACGGAAAAAGCTGTTGCAACGGCTGTAATTTTTGCGACTATAGCAATTGTGACGGAATAGCGAGGGTTATTTCCATTGCAAAAAGCTTATTGCGACAGGAAATGTGCTTAATTGCAACGGAAAAGTCCGTTGCAATTGATCATTTTTTTTTTTTTGTAGTGTTATTTAAACACTATTGAACTTTTTAATTAAAAATTATAATTATGTTGATAAAAAATACTATTGAACAATATAGCATACCACTGATGCCTTACAATTCTACTAACATTTCAAAATACTAATGTGAGATGAATATTTTGAAAAACCGACCATTAGATTAGATTATTTTCTTATTTACGTCATGCATGCCAAAAATCACAATGATCCAATGGTTGGTTTCTAAAAAATATCACTTTGAAAAACTACTATAATTGAAAATATCGCAATTTTTTGTAGTATAAATTTTAAAATTCGACCGTTAGATCAATGTGATTTTTGTCATGTATGACTAGCTTGCATAAAAAGTGTATCTAATCCAACGTTCGATTTCTCAAAATTTTATACCCACATTGATTTTTTGAGAACAAGTGTTAAAAGTAGTACGTGGTGTGGGGGAACCTATAGTCCCCGTATATATAGGCAGCTTACGAATTTTGAAGTTAAATCTCACCCGTGTGTGGAAACAAGATACATCTTATACGTCACTCTTGCTAACTCTTACAAAGTGTTTGTATGAAATATTTATAAGTGTTGGATTATGGGCCCATTTGCATTAACTTTTCTTAAAATTACTCTTGTAACTTAAAATTCCACTTGATAGGATGGATGGGTGAAAAAAATTTCATATTAGAAGTGATTGTGGAAAAAATTAAGGGGCCCCATTTTCCTGAAAAGTAGGACGTACTGCACTGATTTGATTCACCAAAGATTGCATAGAGCCAAAATTTGTGCCAATTGCCCCAAACCAGGGAACTATGTAGAGGCTCACCAGCCCCTTGAAAAGCACTCCAATAAAGATTATTCAAATAAATTTCGGCCAAAAAAAAAAAAGAGAAAAAAGTTAGACTAAATAGAGAAATAACATGGAAGTTTCTATATGACTACCTTTTGATAGCTAGCCTTCCAAATATACTGATCAAGTAACCAATGATAGCCCCACACAAGTCTTCCACACATTCTAATCATCATTTACAATATTGAGATTTCTATAAGACTACTTTTTGACGAGCATATTTTTATAAGTCTACTTAGATCTAATCTCTAAGTATCAAGAAGTATAAGCAATTTGCATTTTAATGACTCTAAATATCATAATATCATAATGCGGAATTTGAAGATTAACCAAATTCAACTTGAACCCTTGAAAACACACATCAATGAACAGAAAATTGAAAGCACAAAGATAGAGACAAATATAGAGATAAAGTTATTCAAAAAAAAAAAAAATGTCACACGTATATTTTCTTTGTTTCTTACCTATGGCTTGAAAGTCAAAGTCAGTATTTTTTATTGTTTAACTCCAACTTACTACGGAATCATCAATTTCATTCAACCCTCTGTTTGTTTCATAAGAAAAAAAATCAGACACCCAAAAAAAGAAGAAGAAGGGGGGGTCAATAATTAACTTAATAGAATATATCCAAATAGTAGTACAAAAGTTAATTCGAGTTGAAAGATTTCAGTAAATTTCACTTATCAAAACGAAATAATACATAAACTTCTAGTTTTTCCTTCTGGCCTTTTCCTATGGTTTCTCGGGAACGAAACAGAAAAAAAAAAATCACATGTACGTATGAGTTAAAGTAAGTACCTTTACATGCTCTTCAAAAATTATTTCTAAGAGTGGACACTGAAAAAGCAGAGAAAGGGAACGAAAACAACAATAAAATTAATCAAGTTCCTTGCACAGAGATGAACAAACAATCATAAACCTTAATATTAGTATAAACCCTACCTATATATATATATATATATATATATATATATATATATATATATATATGGGGAAAAATGCTTTAGCATACAAGAAACCATAAATAAGCAGAGACCAAGAGAGAACCCAACGTAACCAAGATTCGGTTGAGTACCCAAACCAAAACACGAGAGATTCTGTGTATATTTTGTGGGAAAAATTTATCTAGAATTGGATTATATTGTGTTAAATAATCACTTGAAAAATAAGAAATAGTTTGTATATAAATTCTGTAAAGTGCAAAATTATATACCAATTTAATAAAGAAGAAGATGAAGAAGAGAAAGACAACTTGAATAATAATTCTGTCAAACCAGAAAATTATTCAAGTAACAATTCTATAAAAGCAGTAAGCATAAAATAAATAACTTACAAGTTTAGCAGAATTTGAAGCAGAAAATTGATTAGGAAAGTTGATCAAGGCAAGTGTTTAACACTTTGTCCTTAAGACAGAATTCATCCCTCCTATAGGTGCTTAGAGTTCAATGGACGTTTGCCTCCCAAGATACAATGATCACGTTTCAAGATGAAGCACTACAATTTTCAAACATAGAGAACCAACAATGCCTATCTCTCTCTCTTTAAAACACTATGCAGACACTGATAATGCAAGAATGCATGAATGATTGAGTACTTTGGCTCTGGGACCAGAGGCCTATTTATAGACGAAATGGTGCCCCTTCTTGATGTGTTGAAGGGCACCATTTGGGACCATGACTCTTTGAAGAATTGCAAAAACCAAACACAACTCTTCAGCATTATAGAACAGTCACAACTGTTCTGGAAGAGCTGCCTAGCCATTCTGGGTTGTGGGCTAGCCCAAAAAGATAATGGGCTTGGTCTAAATGACCCCACCAGACCCGGTTCAGTGCGGTGCGGGCAGATGCACACGTGTGTGGTTTGGATCAAGCCCAAGTTTGGGTAGGTCCTCTCCCCTCACAAAACTTTGGTACCTGTGGACACCCCATTTTTACCAATTATTTCTATCATATACTTATACAAATGATTAACTAGAATAGCTGATCATTTGGTGAGGAATTGGCCTTGTAAAGACCAAATTGCCCAAATTGCCCTTTTCTGATGAAAAGGACAATTCATTATTTCATGTGTACATTTGGATTCGAATCAACCCATTTGTATTGCATTTGACTTTTGAGGTGTTTTAGAACATCCCTGTAAATTTTCGTAGCATTCTGATGAGAGCTCGATAGGTAATTAGGGTTTTTGCGACTTGAAGGACATTTTCGTCCTTTTTCTCGTATAATTTCCGAATGACCTCCGAATTCGAAACGGATTGTCTCATGAGGTTTATATGGATGTAGGGAGTGTATTTGGAGTGCCAATTGAACCTTTAAATTGTTGGGATATATTCGCCCAAAATCGATCTCCCGGGTAAGAATGAGCTGAATTAGGGTTTTGTTCAAATCGCTTATGAATTGGTCATTTTCACCAAAATAAAAGATTTTCAAAACATGTTTTCAAGTACCAATTTCATATTAAAACCATGTTTTTAGAAGTGGTGCAAGCCTAATTGATCAATTTTACAAAACAAAGAATGGTCATATGACCAATTTTGGCACAACCGGGTCAATTGGCTAGCTTTTTGCTAAAACCCTTGACCATGGTCAATTGATTTTAACCCAAAAACATTCTAAAAATGTGGAGGATCAAAACACGGTCGTTTTGAGCCCTGAACTATCGAATTTGGATCAGATTTGACCAAAATATGGCCAAAATTTGAAAACCCTAGAATTAGGGAAGGAAATTTGGGAAGTAACTATGGTGACCGTCCTAGCTAGGATGGCCAACCGTCCAGCCCAGGACAGCCAGCCGTCCAGGCTAGGACGGCCACCAGCATGCTCGTGCCCATTTTGCAATTTTGGAAAATTTCACCTATTTTGGCCGATTTGACTTGATTTTTTGGGACAAATTTGAACTTGGTTCAGCTTGCAAACCCTAGGAGGAATTGTTCTAAGCCCTAGGATCGTTTTTAGATGATTAAATCCTAACCATTCAAGGATTTGAACCCTAACTCTATATATACTGCATTATGGAGTTAGAGGAAAAGGGAGAGAATTTTAAGGTTTTTGGAGAAGGAGGCCACAGATCTGGACTTTCATCTTTACACCATTGAAGGGGCAAGAATCCAAGACTAGGAGCTTGGAGGAAGGTAGCCAAGAAGGAGGGAGAAGGGTAAATCCTTAACCTTAGTTTTCTTTTTCATGAATTCTTACATAAGTCTATGATGCTATGGTGTAAGTCCTCTTGATTTTCATATGAGATGGATTCTCTTTTTTTTTTTTTTTTTTTTTGCTATGAGAATGTTTAACATGATAAGGTTAGTTTTATTGTTATTTCATGTCATATGTATGATTAGGGTTAGCCTTGGTGTTATTTTATGTAAGCATGCATGATTAGGTTTAGTTTTGTTATGATTTTATGTTAGTATGTATGTCTAGGGTTAGTTAACCTTATTGAGATTTTGTGTTAGAATGGATGTTTAGGATTAATGTAGTTTTATTATGATTGCATGTTAGTAAGCATATTAGGGTGTCTTTTATTATGATTAAATGCATGTTAGGGTTAGCTTTATTATTACTTTATGTGATTAAATGTGATTAGGGTTAGCTTAGTTAGGATTTTATGTGAGTATGCATGTTAGGGTTAGCTTTGTTATGATTTTATATGAGTATGCATGTTAGGATTAGTTTTTGTTATGATTTTATGTGTAGATGCATGATTAGAATTAGTTTTATTGTTATTTTATGCTAGTTATCATGTTTAGGGTAAGTCTTTCATTATTTTATGTGTAAACATGTTTAGAGTAAATGTTGATATATTCATATTGTTATTTGAATCTCATAATGCTTGATTGATAATGTTAATGATGATATGAATGTGTTAATATATTGTTCTTGATATGTGATGAGTCGTGAGTCTTTTTTTTATGATTTTCATGATTATTTAAGCACTTGGCATGAATTTGATTGTTTGAATATATAAATTGTGTACGAGGGAGCGTGCGAAGGTAAGACTCTCCCCTTGTGTTTAAATTAATTGTGTAAGCATGTTTTTGTGTAGTTTTTGATATGTTTTGCATGGTAATTTAATCAAGCATGATAGATTGTATGCTAGGGTGTTTATTCATTATTAACTATGGATTAAGAATGATTTTTAGGCCATTAAAAGTGTATATTCAAATCTGTCCATATTTGAATATATACTTTAAAATGGTTTAATTATCATTTTTAAGCCATATTTTGCATGATTTTTGTAGTTTATCTTGTATATTCATGTAGAAAGCATGCTAGGTCATTTTCACAATTTTTTATTCTTATTTTCATGGTTTTTTAGAGTGGTTTAAGGTTCTTGCTCAAATCTGTCCGGGTTTGTTTATGTCTTTAAATCACTTCTAAAAATCATTTTAAGGCCAAATCCAACTTAGAAATATGCTTAGGTTCACATAGCTTAATTAGTGTGCATTTAGGAGCATTTTCATGCATTTTTAGAATTAATTACATGCTTATTTGTTTAAATTTCAGCATGCATTGCATTAGTATTTTTAGGTTTTTAGATTAACTTTAGGGCTAGTTAGGGACCCTAGGTTTAGGAAGGTCACTTGACCTTCCCTAGGACTGTCCTTTGTTGTAAGGACCGCTATCTGATTTGTGTATTTTATTTGATTTAAGAGTCTATCTTCGAGAGATTTTCTAAAAAGATTTTAATGTGATTTTTATGAAATAAACATGATTTTATGAAAGATTTGATTATTAAATGATTTTCAAAAAGATTTGAAATGTTTTAAAGAGTTTTACTTTGGAATGAAATTCCTCTCAATATGATTTGTTTTCTTGAAATATCTTTGAAAAAGATTTTCAATTGGAATTTAATTCTAAAGATAAGAATTGTTTAGAATATTTGGATTTTAAGAAAGTCTTTTAATTTGAAATGATTTCAAATAAATGATTTTTAAACAAATAAAAACTCTCAAAGTTAGAGTCTTGAATTAGGTTGAATACCTTTGATGATGTGATCGATTACAATAGGAGAGTCCTAGGGTAGTCGAACTACGTGGACTTTGATACTTGCTAGGTGATACTAGTAAGTTACGTAGGCGCTAATAGGGCTCAAGTCCGCCCTAGGATGCCCGTAGGGTGTCCTAGGTTCTTAGGGTTTGTTTGTATATATTTTTTATTATTATTAATATAACTAGTATAGATAATGCATTTATATCACTATTTTTTGGTTGATTAGATTATTTAGAATTGTTTGCATTAAGGATTTAAATAGCCCAAATAAATTAGAAATTCTTTAATTAGGGCGAGATGGGTGCCTACAAGCGAAAGCTTGGAACCTTCCCACGTCGTAACCTAGCCCCCGGATCCAACTCTGGTTTGTAGACTGCTTTTCCATCAATGGAGCTTGTTTTATTGAAAATAAAATATTTTTATGGTTTCCTTATTCCTTAAAAATAAGGTGGCGACTCCTTTGTTCGATTTCTAGCCCCCCCTAATCACATCGCCCGTTGATGATGTGGACACCTTTTAAAGTCCCGCCACGTGACTGGTCCACAGTACCCCTTGGGGCCCAACTCATAGGTCCAATGTGAGAATATATAAACACACAAGCTTCCCCACTTTTTTCCAATGTGGGACAAAAATGGCTATCACCTTCAATCACTTTCATTTGGGTGATTTTGCACTACAATTTCTCATTCAAAACATTAATATTTTGAGCTTATTAATACAATATATTAATCTACTTTATGAGATGAATGTATTCCAATATGGGCCCACTTCAAAAAGCTTGTGGGACCTATATATAAATTAAGTTAAAGTAGCTTACTTAAGCTCAAAATATAACAATCCCCCACATGAATAAAAATTGGCTGGTTAACTATGCATATGACAAATATTGACTCAATAGAGAGATAAGAAGAGTCCCCGCATCAGGAAAGGTAGCTTGTGGCCTTGAACCTTCCTTAGTGAAAGACTATCGAATTTGCTAGCTAATCAGTGAACATGATGTCTTGAACTGTTCAGCTCTTTTATGCAAACCAAGACAATAGAATTCACACGGTTTTTCTTCGGACATTTTTGGTTCTCATGATTGTGTTCATTTTGGCTCTGAACAAACCTGATTTTCATGAGTACTCTAGAGAACTTAGCCTTATTCATTCTCATAGAAGCGGCCCCTTCTACTCTCATATAAGAGATTCTTATTAAGAGTATCCTGCTACACCCCACTTGAAGAATTCAAGATATAAGAATTATTAAAAGCTTAGCTTAACCTGATTCACGCTACAGGCATCAAAGTCTCATCCTAGGAACAGGTAAGAGAAACCTCTTCTTAGTGATTCTTCTGAGTCACACACAATTAGGTTGTCCCTTTTGAACCTAGATCTTGGGATCTCCAGTCAGCTAGGTTGGGCTTCCATTATGGTAACTCTTAAACTTTAGGCTTTAATCCCATTCCCCTCGATGAATTATATACTTGCTCTCTAGTCAAACCTTTAGTTAACGGATCCGCTAGGTTATCTTTTGACTTTACATACTCTATAGAAATAATTCCATTTGAGAGCAACTGTATTACGATATTATGTATTCGACGTATATGTCGAGACTTACCGTTATACATATCATTATGTGCCCTTCCAATAGCTGATTGATTATCACAATAGATACAGATAGCTGGCACAGGTTTTGACCACATTGGAATGCCTTCTAAGAAGTGCCGAAGCCATTCTGCTTCTTCACCAGCTTTATCTAAAGCTATAAACTTAGATTCCATTGTGGATCTAGCAATGCACGTTTGTTTGGATGACTTCCAAGACACAGCTTCGCCTCCAAGAGTGAATTCATATCCACTTGTGGATTTAGAGTCCTTTGTATCAGATATCCAATTAGCATCAGTCACTACAACAAAAATGGTTATTTACGGCGTTTTATTTACGGCTTTTATGTGTAACGCCGTAAAAAGTGGTAATATAAGTCATAAATCCCGTGTTTTCAAAAAAAGTCGTAAAAGCATTAATATTCACGGCGTTTATTAAACGCCGTAAAAAGTATAGGTATTAACGGCATTTTTCAAACGCCGTAAAAGTTATATTTATTGACGGCGTTTAATAAACGCTAATAAACGCCGTAAAAGAAATATTCACGGCGTTTTTCAAACGCCGTAAAAAGTATTGGTATTAACGGCGTTTTTCAAATGCCGTAAATAGTTTTAGTATTAACGGCGTATTTTAAATGCCGTAAATAATATGCCGCGACATATCCCCTTTTCTTTTCTTTTCATTCCCCGCGCCCTAATTTGCTCTCAGTCGAAAACCTCACTGGAAGCTAAGGTAAAAGATTAGTATTAGTATTCACGGCGTTTATTAAACGCCGTAAAAAGGATTAGTATTAACGGCGTTTTTTAAACGCCATAAAAGATTTACTTATTCACGGCATTTATTAAACGCCGTAAAAGATAAAAGCAGTAGTATTCACGGCGTTTTTCAAACGCCGTAAAAAGCATTAGTATTTACGGTATTTTTCAAATGCCGTAAAAAGCCTAAGTATTCACGGCGTTTATTAAACGCCGTAAAAAGTGTGCCGCGAAATTTTCACTTCCCTCTTTTTCTTTTCTTTTCCCCGCGCACTCATTTGCTCATCTTACTCGAAAAGAAAACCCTCATTCCGCCGGTAGTCACCACCTCTCTCTATCTCTCGATCTCTCGCGACCCTGGCCATTGAAAACCCTCATTCCTTTGGTTCCTTTTCTTGTTCACTTCGTTTTCTGCTAGCTGAATACAGACCGAGGGACGAAGGAACCTCATAGCTTGCTGTGATACGAGATCGAGACATTGAGGTTCAAAGTTGAAACCCTAAGAGAAGAGGCCCCACTAGACGAGAATCTCCCCGACGGCGCACAATCTGACGCTAACCTTGAATTGACTTGCAAAACTAACTAGCGCTTGGGAATTCTTAAACCCCTGTCCTCGCTGAATCCTCTTCCATGAGGTAATTCTAAAACCACTATTTTCTGTTTCATATTTATTGAATGTAGACAATATGATTTGCTTGGACAGTATCAGAAACATTCTAGGGGTACAGGGTGTGTTATGTTGGGTGTTAGGGTTTGGGGAAGTGTTTGGACCAAGGGAGAGTGGAGTAACTAGAGGGATTTGATTTGATTTTGATGAAAAATGTTGGGTTTAGGGTTTCGAGGAGCACTTAGATATATACTCTTTCTGTTTCAAGGTTTGTCTATTGCTCCATTGAAGAGATGATGTGAAAAAACCAATTCTGTTTGTCGTGTTGTTCAATTATAAATCAATACTGTTTATCGTGTTCTACAATTATCATGTATCTCTCTCTCTCTCTCTCTCTCTCTATATATATATATATATATATATATATATATATATATAGGTGAACTGTCAGTGTGAGTAGAGAGTTAGATAATAAAAGATTATTCTTATCTGTTTCTCAAGTTTTTGAGTGGAAAGTTTTGTTTGTGGAGAAACTGAAATACACAGATTAACTGGTCAACTGGCAGCTAGATGATCTTTTATTTCCATGCTCTGACGAAGTAATGGGCTATCAAGTGTTACTATAGTGGTAATGACAACTTTTTCATTAATCTAAATAAAATAGATTTCATTTAGAGTTTTTAACATGAAGTTTTCTTACAAAGAATGCTAGCCCACCTATATGGGCTATATTCTGAACATTGGAATTACAGAGTAATTGTTTTCGAACTAAAGTTTGATTTTTATTTTTATTTTTTAAAATTATTGGGGAATTAATAGTTTTCAGATTTATTTTGACTTAGAAAAGATTTGGTTTGTGCTGAATCATAAGTGCATCTTTTAAGTCGAACATTGCTTCATGTTTTAAAACAAGCTGTAGTGTGTATTAACAGATGATTGCTTTCTTTTTGGTTGAAATAGAGAAGCAGATTTCTGTAAGTTGATTATTGTTTTTAGATACAGGGATTTCAATAATGTACCTAATGGTTGGTATGATATATTGTGTATATCTGCTTTTTTCTCATGAGGGCTTCATGTTACAGGTTAAACTCTCTGATTATATTGGGAAGAAATATGTGATCCTCTTTTTCTATCCGCTGGACTTTACATTCGTTTGCCCTACAGGTGAGTTTCACACTGAGAATGTAAACAGAAATTTGGATAAGTGTAGATGCTAAATCTCTCGTGTCCTTTTCCTTTTTGTTCCTGTTTGTAGAGATCACTCCTTTTCCTTTTTCTGTCCTGTTTATTTTGAATGATCTTTAGCATATTGTGGATTTGAAAGATGGGATGAGTTTGCATTTCAGAGGTTTTGAACAGTGAATTAAAATGGGCTGTGAAACATTAATTAACAAGTTTGCAACTTTTTGTGATATGTACGTCAGTTTCTTGTGAACATTTTGTGACTTCAACAGAAATATGTGAACTTTTGGTGAATATTTATCAGAAACTTTGGGGAGAGGAGAATGCAATGTTGATGATATGTATATATATCAACAAGCATGAAAGTTTCTTTAGAAAATTAGAGATTTTGAAGAGTGAATTGAAATCGGGTATCCGTTACATCATTCTTGTGACTTGGAGCTTAATTTCTTCACTCTCTCTTCAAAATGTTATACTGAAAGATATCAGTTTTTCTAGGACAAGTTGGGATTTTGAATTGAGGTGAAATGGGTTTTTGATAATAAAAAGGAAAAACTTTACATCTTCAACCGTACCCCTTTTTCTAAATTTTTTTATGGGCCAATTAATTGACTGGTTTCAAAAGAATCTTTAAATAAAAAAGAGAGAAAAACAGATTCAAGGTAAACAATGGTATTTGGGTTTCTTTTATATGGTTTGATCTTACTTTCCTTTGGGTTGCTGTTTCTGGTTGATGATATCATCAGGGCACAGGGACTGAACAGAAAAAAAGAAGGAAAGAAAGAAAAGAGGTGATTGGAAAGGTGAATAAGAGAAGCGTTATCTCCACGACAACCGTGAAGTCTGGTGCTTTGTCCTGGCTAGTGTTGATGTGTACCTCATTCTGTCATCAATTCCTGAAGCTGAGGCATATGGAACACTGAATGCCTTTAATGGTCTGACTCTCTCTCTTTCTCTCTCTCCTTTTCTTTCTCTCTCTAGTTGCCTTAATACAGTGCAGTCACCATCAGCATTTACGCCATGGATTCCACTTCATTCTTTACCCATGACTTTGATTGAATGAATCATGATCAAATCTATTTGGCAAAACTATATGGAATTGGTGATTAATGGGTGCACCTTATATTTACATCTCCATTTTAATAATATTTTATATTATATATATAGTTATTTTAAGGTTGTTTAATGGCTGTGTTATTATCACTACCTAGTATTGTTACCCTCTAATATGAAGTGATGACAGTGTGAATTTCATTACTTCATGTAGTGGCTGAATATCATCATATATTGATAATATTTTTGTTGGCTTCTCATTACTTTATGGTCAATTTTACAACTGGTGCTTGTCACCCTTCATGTTGTGTTTGTACAAATTAGCTATTAGGAATAGTTTTATTAGTATTAATTTATTTTCAGTGATTTTCTGCTAACACCTA
The DNA here is from genome assembly GCA_017140935.1 of Hamamelis virginiana. Lineage (NCBI taxonomy): Eukaryota > Viridiplantae > Streptophyta > Magnoliopsida > Saxifragales > Hamamelidaceae > Hamamelis > Hamamelis virginiana. Next base: position 121,600 of record JAESVK010001128.1, read on the forward strand.
GTTACTCTTATTATTATAATTACTGTTGAATTACGAGATATAACACAACAAATGCATCTAACATTTTATATAGGACATATACATCAGGCAACTGCCTAGGCTCTTATGTTGGCATCTAGCAACAGGGCTGTTGCCTAGACTTGCTTTATATTTTGATAACTATGGTTCAGGAGCATCATTCATATTGTTCCATGAGGGCTTCATTGAAAAAACATACCCAATAGTGGAACAAAACTAACATTTAATGGCATCCGATTCTTGCTTACATCCAACTGGGTATTGAATATGGACATGCTCTGTTAACTCTCTTAATAAATGAAGAAGAATTCATGATTTGGAGCCTGGGATGTCATTTTCTGATATTATTGGACTTCTAAACTCCACTGGTGTAAGGCTAATTGCAAGTTTTCAGCACGTTGTCATAGACTCATCGAACCGCTACAGTTTAAGGGCCCATTAGGACAATTTTTTTTTTTTTTGGGCTAACCAATGTGATAACTTCTTGTGCATTTTAGAAAAAAATTCAGAAATCTGTATGTACCTCAGCTTGGTGGTAATAATATATGTCTCATGTATGATTTCCTGAAAAAAAAATAAATTTCTGCACCTGACATTGATTAGTAAAATAGGTAACAGCACCTTCAACTAATAAAAATTACCTCACTTCTCAATTTTCAGCTAGTCTTAGAAATGAAAGCTAGAGTTATCCGCTAACTATAGATATCAAAACTTTTTAGTCACCTCTGACATCCTAGAAATAGTGGGGGATGTTACCTTAGTTATAATTGGACCATACTTACCAGATTAGCTTTTTCTCATTAAACTGCAATTGACTGAGCAGTCAAAACATACCAAAAATGCCTGCTGTGCATACTGCAAACCGTTTAATTATGCATTGGGCATTCTCTTAATTGCATATATGCAAATCATATATATTATTTCATTTAGATGCCTATCTTTCTTTACATGCATTCTGGTGAGAAAATAACAAGCACTATCTTCTTTTCTTTTCATACAAAGAGCTCACACTATATTGGGTTGTGTTTGTGAGACAAGATGGCTTATGATTTAAGAAAATTATGTACCCTCAATAGAATTGAATGGTGAAAAAGGATTTGTTATCGGTCCCCAAGTAGTTTTTAGAAGGCAATGTTTAGTTTAAAGCTCGTACTTAAATTAAGACGGGAGGTTGACCTTAACAAAATCTGAAAGTGATGCTGAATTCATACTGTTGTAGCATCAACCCAAAATTAGTATGCTGACTTTGATAAGTATTATTTCTATCTACATTTGAATAGGATTATTTCTAATTTTCCTGAAAATTGTTCAAGGCAATAAATTGGAGAGCAAGTTGGTAGATCAAAGGCTCTCTGCTAACAAATGTCACATCACTCTAGCATTATTCCCAAGTAAAGACAATTGCAAGTGACTTGTGTAATTAGCTTGGTATGCTATAAGGGCTACAACTTGCATTTTAAGATAGAACTTCACTCAAAGTATGCAGTTCTTTTGGAAGTCAGCTACATTGAAACACATCAATAATTTTTTGTTACCATTCAAGATGCTTAATCTTCACTTCGTTGCCTTTTTGTTACCATTCCCAGAGTGCTACGCATTCAGCTGAAAAAGAACTGTAGTGTTCTCTAGGGGTATAGCACAACAACAAATCTGAAAAAGAACTGTAGTATTCTCTAGGGGTATAGCACAACAACAAATCTGCTCCACTTCTGGGGATTCCTTTAGAAACCTATTGAACTTGTTTGTGATCCATGGACATCTAAGAAGTCCCACCTCACATATGGCTGTTAATTATGGTTGTCCAAGTTTTCTACTGGGTTATCTATATATAGTATAAACAAACCATAAAAAAATGTATATGAGCATAGTCTCTGTACGTTCTTTTGGCTTCCTCTATTATAGCAAAGGGTGCTATCCAATATCGCTTAACAGTGTTAATCAACTACTATTGCACCAGCACAGGTTTGCCAAAGGATTTTAAAAACTTCTTTTGGTCTATTCACTTTTACTTCTCTAGATAATTTCAAAACTTAGTACTGTCTTAGTTACAATGCAAGTGTTTTCCTCAACTCCAAGAAAGAAGTACTAGATATGAGCTTCCAAACTATCTGCATTCCTGTAAAGAAAAAGCAAATAATGCGGAATACATGCTTCAAAATGCACTAGATACTCAGGTGACAAAATTAATATCCTGGTCAAAAGTTTTAATATGACTAGAAATCCCCAACCTATTCAATCCTCCCCAGTTTTATAGTTGGACTGTGGAGAGCGGAGACTTTGAACCAATCAAATAAAACTTGCATTTGAAATACAACTGTTGATGTAATCTATTAGAAGGAAAGATTGCTCTCATTCAATGCACTCTGGTGGATGTATAAATCTAAATAGAAATTACTTGATCTAGTGCTGAAACCTTTCATTTTGCAGATTGATAATCTAACCGGTGACCTTGCTCTGGCAAAATTTATTTGATATTTTGAAGAAAACCAGTTGCCTGTGGAAGGTGAAGGTGAATGGGAGAAGAATTACAAAGGATGAGCTTGAAAGAGAATTTTGGAAGAGTTTATTCAATAACTAACAACTACTATTTCTTATTTCAGATCCATGTCAAGTCCGTAGACCATGTGACATTGAATGATCACTGGATGACACCTAGCAGATTCAATTAAAAGAAATTCTCTTATATATAACTTTTGATGATTTGCCTTTCTCTGGAAATCTCTCCATTAAAAACACAGTTTATGATTTGCCTTGATTGTGCATCTTGATCCTAACTTAGAACTTTGAATGCTCATGGCACCATGCAAACATCTATTCCAGCCCCAGTACCTATTTCAGCATCACTGTGCAAGTCAAGGATCAAATATTTCAGCCTTGGCTTGTTAAGATAATTCAGACATTGAGAAGATCCAGATGAGGCAAGTCACAAGGAAATAATGTCCATGGCAGCTGAAACTGAAAGAACACAGCATTAAGTTTAACCATATTGATACTTGTCACACAATGCATATCAGTGTTATCTGAGTTTGAAAATCTTGCTTTGAGTGAAACCAAAAATTTAGACAGTAATAAACTTTGTTCAATATTCATTATCAAGGTACACTTTTCATGGGATAACTGCTGTTCGTTTTGTTGCTGATTTGCTTATTTTCTTAAACCTATTTCTACTCTAGTTGATTTAATGGACCATTTTGAAGCTAACACTTTATCATGTGCTTTTATTTAATGGACCATTTTTTGCATCAAATGATACAATCTTGCATCTCGCATTTTTTTTGAAGTAGGCAAGCATTATGTCTGGATATGTTTACTTGCATATGCTTTTTCTATCTCTATAAGAATTTCTTAGTTATTTGAGTTGCAATTTTTCTTTTCTTTTTTCTGTCCGAACATTGTATATTGTTCTGAATTTTTCTTCTTTCTTTACATTTTATACTTCCTAGGCACTGATAATGAGTCTCGTAGAAGTCATGCTATGGGAAGTAAGCTAGAAGCAGTTGACATGGTTCGAGTTATGGAGCAGAGTGAAGATAGTGAAACTGAAGAATGAAGATGATGATGAGGCCTCTGATATGGATCAAGAATACTTGATAGTAAATGGTTAGCCTGCTGCTGAGGCAGCAGTTAGCACGAGGTTTTCTCTCCCCTTTTTTTTTTTACTTTCAATAATTTTGCTCTTTTATGTGGTTGTTCTTCTATTAATATTCTCATCATCATTTTAGTATATCATATTATGTTGGAAATAAAAATAAAATAAAACATGCTTTGCATGTTCTTGGATCCCATTTTTTTTTATTTACTACATAGCCTAGATTTGATATCTTGCATCCTTGTTGAATGTTGACACCATAGTGCCATTGATGTGATGTAGGTCTTGGCAACCTGCTACAATGAATTGCCTAGTAGCTGGTCTCAAGTCCTCGCATTGCATTTTTCTTGATCTGTTGGTGCATCTCCTTGGTCATAAGTCATGATTCATAGACTTGATTATGTGTAAATTGCTAAACTTGTAGTCTTTAAGTATTTCTAGACATCTAGGTGTGCTTTTGAGTTCATTTCACTTCATAAGTGGTGGAAGTTGAACTTGAAAGGCCGTTTATGGCCTGTAAAACCCTATTCTTTTGATCCCTAAATCATTGATGGTAGAGTTTTTATTATTTTAATTAATTGTGATCAAATGAATCCTTAATGGACCTACGGCTTTATTTTCTGGTTTTGATCTAGACTTTTTGTACCTTGTAATTTTCTTGTTCTATTATTTTATGGTATATATATATATATTTCGTTTTGTCTATTGTTATTTCTCCATGTACTATTTTCTAATTTTAAGAGAGCACTGTTGATTTATATTTCCCCTTCTTTATCTTCCTTCCTCTCATTGCTTAAGGTAAAGCATAGAAGACACAAACAAACAACAATAGCATCTGACAGTATGGGTTGTCAAGTGGTTATTAAGGGTTCTAGAAACCAAAACAGATCTGTTTTCCATAGGCTTAGTGTATACTTGTTCCTAAATAGAATGTTTCATTGTGGATATGCAATTACATTCCGCAACCTTTTATGCAGAAAATGGAGGTTATTCAATTGTAGTCTTGTGGATTGTTCATTACTTTGAAATAGCTTGGAAAATGGTAAAGTTATACTTAATGATATTTGAAAGTCATGGTAGAAAAATTCAATAGATATTCAAAGTAAGAGATACATTAATCAAATTTAATACTTTAACTTAAAAAATTAATAGGTTTTATAAAATATAAAATTAATTCATTCTCAAAAATTTGCTTTGGTTGAATAATGAACAAATCCAGCGTACTAATTGCTAATGTAGAAACTAATTAAGTTCAGTGATACTTAAAATATCACTTGAAATTCTCAAATGCTTCAATGCCTAATGAAAGATACTTATGCATAGTAAGCAATTAATTGTGCCCAATATTTTTGTACATGCATAAGGTTTTTGCAGTTAACTTTTGGGGGAAAACACGCAGGGTTCCATTAAGTGCAAATTATACTTATCATGTTAGTTATATCGTATCTGTAATAGGGCGTTGATGGGAAAATTTTACAACCAACAAGGCAATTTGCAATTTCAAATAGTAAGAATCTAGTTTGCTAAAAGAAACCAGATTTTGATTAAATAGATATTGGATATTTGACTGGATTTCAATGTTCTATTTGCCTAAACCTCCCTTTCCCTCTCCCTGTGTGTGTGTGTTGCATACACATTTCAAAAAGAGTTTCACTTAACTTATTTAGAATGAATACTCGTACAAAATTTATAAGGTGTTATGTTGCTTTAGTGATAAACATTTAACTCCATCCTTTCATGATTCTTAGTTTCCATTTTGTTCTGGATTACTTTGCATAGGTTTGATGATTTAACTGTCTTAGATGTTTCCCATCCCACCAAGAAAAAAAAATCTAATATGTTAAGGTCTTTATATGTAGTTTTATTGTGCAGTTTCTTAAAATTCAATGTTTTTAGAAATCCTGATTTTGAAGATATTTCTCATTCACAGGCCCTAATATCCATAGATCCTGTTCGTGCTAGGGATGATCCTGTTATTGTGAAAAACATTCCTTACTACAAGTTTAATAAGTTTGGGCTTCACTTTGAGTTCAGCGTGTACAGCTTGTTAGGTTCTCGTGACATACGAGCATGAAGAAAAAATGGACTAGAATCCAACATATGATAGGGGTGTATGTGTTCTTTTTACGGCGTTTGAAAAATGCCGTGAATAATAGTATTTACGGCGTTTAAAAAATGCCGTGAATAATAATAGTATTTACGGCGTTTGAAAACGGCGTTTGAAAAACGCCGTGAAAAATAGTATTTACGGCATTTTTCAAACGCTGTGAATAATAATAGTATTTACGGCGTTTTTCAAACGCCGTGAATAATAGTATTTACGCCGTTTAAGAAACGCCGTGAATAATAATAGTATTTACGGCGTTTATTAAACGCCGTAAAAAGATAATAAATGGCGCCAAGATTTCCCTCCATTTTTTAGCAGCAAAATGACAACTATTTACGGTGTTTAATAAACGCCGTGAATAATAATATTTACGGCATTTTTCAAACGCCGTAAAAAGCTGGACTATTTACGGCATCGCGATAGACGACGTTTTTTGCGGCGTTTGAAAAATGCCGTGAATAGTTATTTACGGCGTTTTTTAAGCACCGTAAAAAGCAATTTTTCTTGTAGTGAGTATACCCTTCAAGTGCAGCTGGATATTTGGTATAGTGCAACCCATAGTTTAGAGTATATTTTAAATATCTTAAAACTCTAACTATTGCCTTCCAGTGATCTACACCTAGATTACTACTCAATCTACTCAATTTAGTTACTGAGTAAGCTATGTCAGGTCGAGTACAATTCATTAAGTACATCATACTTCCAATAATTTGAGAGTACTCTAGTTGAAATACAGCTTCACCTTTATTTTTCGACAGATCTACCGGTGTTCTTACAGAATTGCAATCAAACTGATTAAATTTCCTTAGTATTTTCTCAATTTAATGAGATTGAGATAATACTATTCCACTAGATGTTCTAGAAATTTTAATTCATAGAATAACATTTGCAACACCCATGTCTTTCATGTCGAAATTTCTGGTTAACATCTTTTTGGTAGCAGTAATGATACCATTATTACTTCCAATAATAAGCATATCATCAACATAAAGACAAACAATGACATAACTATCAGCAGTTTCTTTGATATAGACACTTGTCACACTCATTGATTTTGAAACCATTTGACATCATCACTTTGTCAAATTTTTCGTGCCATTACTTCGGAACTTGTTTTAATTCATAAAGAGATTTTACAAGCCTACAAACTTTCCTTTCTTGGCCTGGAACTACAAATCCTTCAGGTTATTCCATATAACTTTCCTCATTTAATTCACCATTTAGGAAAGCTGTCTTAACATCCATTTGATGTATTTCAAGATTATTCACAGCTGCAATAGCTATTAACATTCTAATGGAAGTTATTCATGTAACTGGTGAATATGAATCAAAATAGTCCACACCTTCCTTTTCTTTAAATCCTTTAGCAACCAACCTGGCTTTATATTTGTCAATTGATCCATCAGTTTTCATCTTCCTTTTGAATGTCTACTTGCATCCAAGAGGTTTATTCCCAATAGGAAGATCCACCAGTTTCCAAGTATGATTTTGCATGATAGATTCAATTTCACTATTAATAGCCTCTTTCTAAAGAGGTGCTTAAGGAGTAGACATAGCTTCATTGAAGCTTTAAGGCTCATTTTCTGACAAATAAGTAAGAAAATCATGACCAAAAGATTTTGAGTTCTTTGCCCTCTTACTGCATTTAGGTTCCTCCTCATTTTGATCTTCATTATCACCATTCGCAGTATCATAAGTTCTTTTAAGAGAACTAGTTTATTGTGAAGAACTTAATTCATGTGAAGTATTGTGTGGAAACACATGTTCAAAAAAGGATGCATTTCTTGATTCAATAATCGCATTTACATGTATATCAAAAATATCAGATTTATGAACAAGAAATCGATATGCACTACTATTTTGAGCATAACCTATGAATATACAATCAACTGTTTTAGGTCCTATCTTGACCTTTTTAGGAGTAGGAACAGCTACCTTAGCCAAACACCCCCACACTTTTAAGAATTTATAGGAAGTCTTTCGACCTTTCCATAATTCATAAGGTGTTGTGGTTGTGTTTTTCCGAGGTATTTGTTGAGAATATAATTTGCAGAAAGCAAAGCTTCTCCCCACAAGTTCTGAGGTAAACCATAACTTATTAATATAGCATTCATCATTTCTTTTAAGGTTCTATTTTTACGTTCAGCAACCCCATTTTGCTGAGGTGAATATGGTGCAGTGGTTTGATGTATGATCCCATGGTTAGAGTAAAACTCACCAAAAGAATCAGAATCATATTAACCACCTTCTTTCATTTCTTAGTACCCTTATCTTTTTGCTAAGTTGATTCTTAACTTCATTATTGAAATGTATAAACACGTCTAATGCTTCATCTTTACTTTTTAATAAGTAAAAATAACTATATCTAGTGCTATCATCAATAAAAGTAATAAAATACTCTTTACCTCCTCTAGTTTGAACAAACTTTAAATAAAAAATATCACTATGTATCAAATCTAGAGGTTCAGTACTTCTTTCAATTGAAATAAAAGAAGACCTTGTTAACTTTGCTTCAACACAAGTTTCACATTTATGGTTTGAATCAATAGTAAACTTAGGCAAATAATCCATGTTAACTAATCTACGCAAAGTATCATAATTAACATGTCCTAGTCTACCATGCCAAATATGAGAAGACTCAACAATATAAGCAGAAGATGTAATTTTATTAATTTTAGGAATAATAGTAAGAACATTCATCTTAAACAACACATTACACATATACCATTTTCCCACATACATCCCATTCTTAATAACTATAAACTTATCAGACTCAAAAACCAATTTGAAACCATTTTTGCTCAACAATGATCTAGACAGAAGATTCTTGCAAATATCTGGCACATGTAGCACATCATTCAAAGTAAGCTCCTTTCCATAAATTAACATTAAGATTACTTTTCCATGGCCTGCATTGTTAGAAAAAGAGGAGTTGCCTATATAAAGTTGTTCTCCATTATCCATAGCTTGATAAGTAGAAAACATCTCTTTATCTAAACATATGCGGCGAGTATCTCCAGTATCCACCCACCATTCTTTCATATTATGCATAAGATTTGCTTCAGATACCACAGCAGCAAGATTCATGTCACTCATTGTATTTGAAAGAGTCTCCAATTCATTAGCTTGAGCATTCTTTTTGGTTCCTTGGTTCTTTCTATGACGACAATCCTTTGCACGATGTCGAGGCTTATCACAAATAAAGCACTTTCCTTTGAACCTCTTTGGATTGCCACCTTGGTTTCCTCCTTTAGACCATTGAGAGCTTTGGCTAGATAATTTTCACTTTTTATTGTTATTATTCTTTGGCGCTTGCTCCACTATATTGGATTTTGACTCCATAGGATTTTTCCCGTTGTTCTTTTTCAGAATTTCGGTTGTCTTCTTCAATCCTTAATCTCACAATCAAGTTCTTGAGACTCATCTCTTTGCACTTGTGCTTCAAGTAATTTTTGAATTCTTTCCAAGATGGAGGCAATTTTTCAATTAAAGCAGCAACTTGAAAAATTCACTTAAAGACAAACCTTCAGCATGTAGTTCATGTAAAACAACTTGAAGCTCTTGCACTTGACTTATGACAGTCTTGGAGTCTATTATTGTGTAGTCTAGGATTTTGCCCACGATGAACTTTTTCATTCCAGCATCTTCCATTTTGTACTTCTTGTCCAAGGAGTCTCATAGTTCCTTCGCAGTCTTTATTGGACCATACACATTATATAATATGTTGTCCAATGCATTGAGGATGTAGTTCTTGCACAAAAATTCAGAATGTTTCCACGCCTTTAACGCAGCAGTAGTAAGATTATCAGTCTCACCCTCTTTGAGAATAGGCGCATATTCATAAAGAAACCTTGCCAAATTCAAAGTTGTGAGATAAAACAACATTTTTTGTTGCCATCTCTTAAATTCAGTGCCATTGAATTTTTCAGGTTTCTCCCCATGTGCAGGAACTGGATGTTAGAAGTATGCCCTAAAACCAATCCTAAAGGGCATATTAATTTCATATTATCATATATATGGAAGGTATAACTTGTCTTATGTGTTTAAACATATATGATAAGGTCCATGAATAAATGATAAGAGAAATATACATCTCAAGTTGTTGAGATAGAGAGACTGATATTTCTCATACACATTTATTCTAAAGAGTTCCTACTCATAGGTTTATTAAAGTAGATATTTATAAACCATTATTAAGAGTAGCACATATTTCTTAACTAACTCCTATATGAGGATAGGTAGTCTTTCCTATCAGTGTAGTGACACTTTAGTTAATCTGTGGGTGCATATTAGGGAATATGTACACTGAACATGATCTGCAAAGAATGTTCGTATGGAAGTTATGTCAAAAGAATATTCTTATGTTACGTCCATTTAATTAGTAGTCCTTAGCCCTGAGACACCAAAGCTATCTTATGCATAGGTTGCTAGGGTTTGATAGTATCTTGTACAGCCTTAACCATAAGGTTGTAATCGGTACTTATTGGCTCTAATGAGTTATGCATGAAGATGGATGAGTGTGCAATAAGAAATCATCACTCTCACTTGATGAGAGAGAATGTCAAAATTAGTTCACAAAGATAATCCTCAAAGTGAATCTCTGGCCAGAGTGATAGGTAAACAGTGAAAAGAGTTTCACTGCATTTACCTTATTGAGATTATATTTTGTGGAAGATATATCAAGTTGTTAAGATAGGGTTTGACCGATAACCATACCTATTATCTTAACAGTGACATTAGGGGATAAAGGATTAAGTAACATGAAGGGTTCACATAGTACAGCTATTCACCCAAACCTAGGGTACGTCATGATATGTTGCTAGATGTCACTCATGACCAGTGAAAGCTTATTGATAAAGTGTTATCAATGAGGGCATAATTGGAATCGTTCCAATTGAACCTTAAAATAGAAAGTTTCTATTTTTGGGAGAAATAGAGATGTCCCTGTCCACTGCTAGGTTGGGGTGAACCCAATGAGTCACACACAAACAAAGAACATAAGTGAGTCTCTTGAATTAAAGAGAGTGGGGAATTTCCTAATTAATAATTAAACATAAGCCTTATTATTAATAGTTAATAATTAAGGAGTTTAATTATAATAGGAAATAAATATTAAATAGAAACCCTAGTGGTTCTCTATAAATATAAGATGATGGGTCAATGCTAGCACAAGGTAACCACTCATCAATTAGAAGAAGGCACAAAATTAGAAGAGGAAACCCTAGAGAGGCCGTGGACTCTCTCTCTCTCCTCTCCTAGTCGTGAGCCCCTCTCCCCTCTCCTCTCCTCTCCTAGCCGTGATCCCCTCTCCCCTCTCCAAGCTTGTCTCTTCCATTATTTGAGAAGTGCAAGGGTTCTTGAGGTCTTTTGTTCATGTGGATACCATCTGAGGCTTCATACGCTTTGAAGCTCGAGGAAAGCTACATCAAAAGGCAAATCAAGTATGTATGTTTTAATTTATTAAATGCTTATACATAATTGTTTTATACTATTCATGGTTCCTTGCTTGTTCGAATCCAACGTGGATTTCGATGAAAGGATTCAAAATTTTTTAAATGTTATTCTCTGTCTTCCGCTGCGAATCTGGGATTCATCGATTTCCTTTCAGTGGTATCAGAGCCAAATCAAGTATAAACATGAATACAATAATGGCTATAATGGCAATGATTAATTAAAATCAAAATTGTAATGGTTTTGGAAACCACTATAAATTCGGCAATGAGGGATGTGATTCCTTGTTATTGTTTTGTTTCTTGTTTTGCTTGAGTTTTAAATGGAAACTAGGGTTTATGTATAACCCTAGATGGATTCGGCAAGGGTGGGGGCTGCTCTATGGTGTTCGGCAATCATGGGATGTGATCCCATGGATGTTTTGAAGCTAGGGTTTTGTAAAACCCACATATGGAATTTCGGACCTAGTGGGATTGATCCCACATATGATTTTATGTTTGGGGTTTCATCCCCTTGATGAATTGAAGCATGGGATTTGATCAAAACCCCAAGGTACAGCTCCCTCTCTCTCCTCTCTCTCTAGTTTCAGCCTTCTCTTTCCTCTCTTTGTTCATATAGGCAACTTAGGGTTTTTTGATATGCCTATATGATTCTTGAATGATATGATTGATGATTTGGGTTTTGGAAACCCTATAATCATCATCCATGGTTGAATCTTGATATTTAGAAACCCTAGGTGTAAATAGATGAAGTTCTTGATTTTAGGAAAATATGAACAAAAGCTTGATTTTTGTGAAAACAAGCTTTAATGGCTTAAAGGGGTTCACGGCCATGGGTTTTCACCCCTTTTGTGATTCGGCCATGAGGGTATCTCACCCTTTGAGGTCATGGCTTCATGGGTTTTAGAAATCCTAATATGATTTGCATGTTCTTGATTAATTTTTAAAAGTGTTTAAATATTGATTCTTGAAGCATGTCATTGTTTGATTTAAAATTGTTTAAATTCAAGCTTTAATAGAGTTTTTGTTAAGGTATAACAATGGTCATTTAGGGTTCACCAAAAACCCTAATTGGATAGATGATGGTGGCTGGAAATTGGTTTAGGAAACCCTAAATCAATATAGGGAACTTCTTGTTTTGAAATTAGAAACCCTAATGCTCATATCTTGAATTCCCAAGTTTCCCATTTTGAAAATTTTCAAGTTTAGGAAAGTATCTTGATTGTTTTTTATTCTTTCTTATTTTGAA
>JAESVK010001128.1:134294-160221 GCA_017140935.1 Hamamelis virginiana
GAATCCGAGATTCATCGATTCCTTTCACTGGAGATGGGGTTGGAGCCACAACATGAGGCACAATCACAGTGTTGCCATTTTTGTTGGCCATTTCTGTAAATCCAGAAATTCAATAATGCATTTAATAAACTATAAACTATTATTTCAAAGCACAATATTAATCCAAATTCTAAATAGGAATTTTGTCTTAAGATTGTTGGAAAAATTTACCTAGAATTTGATTATATTGTTTAAAATAATCACTTGAATAAAGAATTGGATTAGAGTTCAATGGACGTCTGCCTCCCAGGATACAATGATCACGTTTGAAGATGAAGCGCTACAATCTTCAAACACAGCGAACTAGCAATGCCTATATCTCTCTCTTTAAAACACTATGCAGACACTGATAATGCAAGAATGCATGAATGATTGAGTACTTTGACTCTGGGACCAGTGGCCTATTTATAGAAGAAGTGGAAGAGCTGCTTAGCCATTATGGGTTGTGGACTAGCCCAAAAAGATAATGGGCTTGGTCTAAATGACCCCACCCTGCCCGGTGCGGGTATGGTTTGGATCAAGCCCAAGATTGGGTAGGTCTTCTCCCCTCGCAAAACTTTGGTACCCCTTGGGGCCCAACCCATAGGTCCAATGTGAGAGTATATAAACACACGAGCTTCCCCACTTTTTTCCTATGTGGGACAAAGATGGCTATCACCTTCAACAACTTTCATTTGGTGATTTTACACTACAATTTCTCATTCAAAACATTAATATTTTGAGCTTATTAATACAATATATTAATCTCTTTCATGATATGAATGTATTCCAATATGGGCCTACTTCAAAAGGCTTGTGGGACCCATATATAAATAAAGCTAAAGTAGCTTACTTAAGCTCAAAATATAACATATTTTTACTCTTTAAAAAAAAAAAAAAAAACCAAGATTTATGTCAAGAGTAATGGACAAGTGAATCACAGAAATACATTTATCTAGAGAGCTTTTAATATTTAAAGGTACACTATATGGATTGGAGGTTGTGTTTTTTAGAATTTTGTTGTAGAGATAAATGCAGGGTCCGCCCTAAGAGTTTGGAAGCACTAGGCAAGCCACTAAAACAGGGCCCTCCTACTAAAAAACATATATAATTTAAACATAATCGAACTTTAAAATTTAAAATTCTAATTATGTTAATAAAAAATACTACTGAAGATTATAGCATACCACCAATAACGATACCAACAATTCTACCTACATTTCAAAAAACTAATGTGGGATGAATATTTTATAAAATTGACCATTATATTAGATTTTTTCTTATTTATGTCATGCATGCCAAAAATCACAGTAATCCAATGGTCGGTTTCTAAAAAATGCCACTTAAAAACTTCAATAATTGAAAACATTAGAATTTTAAATTTTGACCATTAGATCAATGTGATTTTTGTCATATATGACTTGCATCAAATTAAATCATATCTAATCCAATGTTCGATTTCTCAAATCATTCTAGCCATATTGGTGTTTCGAGAACGAGTGGTAAAAGTAGTGGTAAAATAAGTGGTAAGGGAACCTGTTGTCTTTATATATACAGGCAACTTATGAATTTTGAAATTAAGTCTCACCAGTGTATGAAAAAAAAACACATCTTATACGTCACTCTCGCTAACTCTTATAAAGTGTTTGCATGGAATATTTATAAATGTTGGATTATGGGCCCATTTGCATTATCTTTTCTTAAAATTACTTTTGACACTTAAAAATTCTACTTGATCTAGAAGATGGAGTGATAATCACTTTTAGACAAGTTGAGAGATGATAGGATGGATGACAAAGTTTTCATATTAGAAGTGATTGTGAAAAAGTTAGGGGGTCCCAACTTTTGTCACAAACACTTCTAATATGGAAATTTTGATATGTGAAAAGATGGTTTGGACATTATTTTAAAAATATATGTAAAAAAATAGTACTCAAAAAATTGTTTTTGAAAATGCTAATGTAAACAGACCCTATATATGGGTTACCAAATGAAAAAAGCTTTATTATAAGAGTGCTCACTTGGAGGCCCTGTTTTTAAAAATAATTTTGGGGGCCCTAGGCGACAACCTTACTGACCTATGCCTAGGGCCGGCCTTGAATAAATGTAACTATGCACAGATAAATGAATACACCGTGAACTTTTTGTTCCAATCTCATAAAGAGTTGGTTTTATTTGCATTGGATTGCTTTAATTTTTTTTTCTTTATATTCAATTTATGTCAGCGGATAAATTAATATACCATGAAATCTTTGCTCCAATCTCATAAAGATTTAGTTTTTTCCAATGGATTGCTCTCACTTTTGCTTTCTATTCAATTTTTGTGCACGAATAAATTAATCCTTCGTTTAATAGTTGCTACATACGACGTCATAAAGCTTTGATTTTTAGCCTTTGATTGCTTTTTCTTTTTTCTATTCATTTTATTTCCTCGGATAAATGAATACACTATGAATTCTTAGTTCCAGTCTCATAAAGCTTTGGTTTTTTGCATTGGATTGCTTTGATTTTTGCTTTAAATTCAGTTTATGTCCTTGAATAAAATAGTCCATCGTGAAATCTTTGTTCCATTCTCATAAAGATTTGGTTTTTTTTTTTTCAATGGATGGCTCTCACTTTTGCTTTCTATTCAATTTTTGTGCACGAATAAATAATTCCACCATTAAATACTTGCTACCATGTCCTAAGCTTTGATTTTTTGCATTTGATTGCTCATTTTTTTTGGTACAGATAAATGAATCCAAATGTATTTGATCATCATTGATTGTTTGATTTTTTTTTTTTTTTTGATTTTCTAAATTTGGTTTGTAATTGATATGAATAAAATATGAGGTAAGTTTGAAGTAAATTCAAATTCAAATTTAATTATCTCATATATATTTTATCAATTTCAATTAGAAACCAAATATGAAAAATTACATCCGATCAATTCTAATCTATAATTAAGGAAAGGTTAGAAAAAAAAAAAAAAAGGTTAGTGTCAATGTCACACCCCTCACAGGGTAACTCCTATGTCGAAGTGCTACAGTGACATAAAACACCAAGCGCTTATCTTTGGATAATTCCATTGCAAGCTAAAACAATTTTACAAAATATATAAGTGCGTAAATTTAAATAATTACAACATCCCAAAAGGTAAAGACATTACTAAGTACTAGTATGTATCACGAGTACAGACTCATAATGTACCCAAAACAAAATCTCATATTACAAACCCAAAAGGAGTGTTCACGGATGAAAAAAAGCAACACTGTCATGACTACCTTCAGAAAATCCCAAAAATCCAAAAACCTCCTTCTAAGTTACTGGTTTTATGGTCTTGTGGGGAGAAAAAGAAATGGGGTGAGCAAAACCACTATTGTTCAGTAAGGTTCGTAAACCTCAAATATTACATGACGTTTTTAAAAGAAATGTTAGGATTCTTAAATCTATCAGCAAGTTTCATCATCAACTAGACATCACATAGTAAGGTCATAATATCCATATTCATTTATATATTACAGGATATTGTAGACATCCATTTTTGACCATGAGTATGGTCACTAATGGTTGCCTATGATTTGAGGTGAAATAGGGTGTCAAAACCCTAAGTTGCCAGTTTTACCCTTGTGAGCAGTTAGTTAGAGGTCATTATCGCATGTAGGTTTTTATATCAAATTGAGTCAGTTCTTCTTGCATTTAGTTTTTAGAGAGTCTAGGAACATCATTGTTAAATTTCGTGGCATTCTGAGCCAGGCTTGATTGGAAATAAGGCCTTTTGTGACTTGAAGGGCAGTACTGTCCTTTGAATCATAAAAGCTCTAAATGACTGTCGATCTTGTCCCAAGTGGTCTTGAGACTTTGGCATAGATATTTAGGGTGTGTTTGGTAGTTAAGTTGATCAGTGGCAAGGATTGGTGAGCCTCCTGGCTCGTGTTTGGCTCTTAAGGCCCAAAGGACCCTTTCAAGCTCAGAATTAGGGTTTCGACCGAAAATGACCGGGATTCGATCTTTTTATCAAACCAAAGCCTTCAAAGGCTCCAAAAAAACTTTCTTAAAAATGTTTTAAAACTTGTTTCAAGAAGGAGGAATGATTTTGAGAGCGATTGATTAGCAAATTTCAAAACCCTAATTTGGGCCCGGCAGGCCCTGAACAGCTAATCTATTGATTTTTCCCTAAAACCTTGACTTTGGTCAATGCATTTTCACTTCAAACACTTCTCAAAACATCAAGAATCGAATCAAGATCGTTTTGGCGCTTGAATCATCGAATTTGGACTTAAAACGGGCCCGAAAAGCCGAAAAAAGCTGAAACTGGGTCGAAACAGGCTGAAACAGGCCCACATAGGGCAAAATTGGGCTCAAGGTTCGATGACCATCCCCTAAGGGACGGCCGACAGTCCATGAGGGATGTCCAACCATCCCAAGGTGGATGGTCACCCTAGAATTTGGCCTATACCTGCTATTTTTCAGTCTTTTACCTGCCTGGGACTCTTCCATATGCTTCCAAGTGGCTAACTCGGCCTTGGGGACTCTGGGATGAATTGGAAGACCTTGGAAGGCTGGTTTAGAGTCCTTGGATCATTCCTAAGAGATTCAAACTGAGCCATTGATCAAAATTAAGTCCCTCTATAAATAGATAGCCCTGAAATCAGTTTCAAAAACAACATACAAGGCATTTAGAAAGCTTTGGAGAGTAGAGGCTTGGAGCTTTGCACCAGCCCCTCCATAGCAATCTTAGCCACCTATTTTTGAAGTCTTTGAAGTTTAGAGAAGAAGCTAGGAGCAAGGGAGAATGAAGCAAAAAAGGTTAGTATAATTATTGAGTTAGTTTTTAAGTTTTCTTGCATACTTCTTCTTCTTCTTCTTATTCTTATTCTTATTCTTCTTCTTCCTCTTCTTCCTCTTCTTCATTCTTCTTCTATGTTCATTACCATGCTAGGGATGGGTACCTAAGTTGGGTATTCAAAGGTTAGGATTAGTTGCATATAGGTTAGTTTATAGATTTTCTGCATTTATGGTTTTTATTCAAGTCTAGGTTTGTTTATATCATTCACTTTCATGTTTAATGCTTGAAATATCATATGAATTGTGGTCGAGGGAACGAGCTATGGTAAGCCCCTTCCCTTATGTTAAAATTGGTGTTTTTTTTAAGCATGATGCATGATTATTTTGGTATATCATATTAGGTTGCATATTAGGTCATTTACACCTTTTTATTATTATTATTATTTTCATGGGTTTTAAATCCACTTTTTGATTACATTTAAATCTGTCCAAGGTTTAAAGTAACCTTAAAGTGGATTAAAAACCGTTTTTAAGGTCAAAACTAACTTAGAAATATGCCTAGGTTCACATAGATAACTTAGTTTGCATTTAGGACATTTTTTCATGCATTCTTTTTTGCATTTTTTAGTGTATTTTTCATAAATTCTAGCATACATAATGTTAGTATATTAGGTGTTTAGACTAACCTAGGACTAGTTAGAGACCCTAGGATTAGGGGGGTTACTTGACCCCACTTAGGACTCTTCTTTGTTGTAAGAATTACAATAGGAATAGAGTTCTATTTTACTTAGGAATCTACTTCGAGAAGGATTCTAGAAAGTGATTTTGAAAGAATTCAAAGTGGAATGAAATTCCATCCTTCATGAAAAAGTGTTTTGATCAAATTCAAACTCTCGAAGTTAGAGTCCTAGATAAGATAGAATTCTTTTGATTATGTGGTTCATTACAATAGGAGAGTCCTAAGTAATCGAACTACGTGGACTTTGATTCTTATCAAAAAATTGGTAAGGTATGTAGGCAGTCAATAGGGCGCAAGTCCAATCTTAGGATGACTCTGTGTCTCCTAAGGTCTTTAGGATTTTGGTTCTTTTTTTTTTTATTATTATCTATTATCTAGTATTATCTATACTATTTTCTTGGTTGATTAGATATGATAGGGTTTTTTTTATGAGATTTTGATCAAGCCAAAAATTAATTAGGAGACCTTTAATTAGGGTGAGGTGGGTGGCTACAAGGAGTTCCTTGGAACCTTCCCACTTCATAACTTAGCCCCCGAATCCAACTTTGATTCGAAGGCCACACTTTTCCAAAATATGGGGTCATTGTTTTATTGAAAATAAAACTCTTTTTTATGGTTTCCTTATTCCTTAAAAATAATGTGGCGACTCCCGATTTTTTGCAAACACTTATCCTTTTTCAAAACCCAATATTGAGTGGATAATAGAGAAGGATAAATGTGGATAATTGTAGACATCCATTTTTGACCATGAGTATGATCATTAATGGTTGCCTTTGATTTAAGGTAAAATAGGGTGTCAAAATCCTAAGTTGCCAGTTTTACCCTTGTAAGTAGTTAGGTAGAGGTCATTATCGCATGTAGGTTTCTAGGTCAGATTCAGTCGGTTCTTTTTGCATTTAGTTTTTAGAGAGTTTAGGAACATCCCTATAAAAGTTCATGGCATTCTGAGCCTAGCTTGATAGAAAATAAGGTCTTTTGTGACTTGAAGGGCAGTGCTGTCTTTTGAATCACAAAGGCTCTGAATGGCTGTCAATCTTGTCTCGAATTGTCCTAAGACTTTGGCATGGATATTTAGGGTGTGTTTAATAGCTAAGTTGATCAGTGGCATGGATTGGTGAGCCTCCTGGCTCATGTTTGGCTCTTAAGGCCCAATGGGCCATTTCAAACTCAGATTAGGGTTTCGACCGGAAATTACCGGGATTCGATATTTTTATCAAACCAAAGTTTTCGAAGGCTTCAAAACACTTTCTTAAAATGTTTTAAAACTTTTTTCGAGAAGAAGAAATGATTTTGAGAGCGATTGGTTAGCAAATTTCAAAACCTTAATATAGGCCCGGCAGGCCCTAAACAACTAATTGGTTAACTTTTCCCCAAAATTTTGACTTTGGTCAATACATTTTCACTTCAAATACTTCTCAAAACATGGACAATTGAATCACGATCGTTTCGGCGCTTGAATCGTCGAATTTGAACTTCAAACGGGTCCCGAAAAGCCAAAATTGGGTGTCAGCATAGATGACCATCCCTCCCCGGACGGTCGACCAACCCTAGGGGACGGTTGGCCGTCCTAGGGTGGACGGTCATCCATGCCCTCGCCCAGTAACTGCTAAAAATCAGTCTTTTACCTGCTCGGGACTCTTCCAAGCCTTGCCATGTGGCTAATTCGGCCTTAAGGACTCTAGGATGAGTTGGGAGACCTTGGAAGACTGGTTTAGGACCCTTGGATCACTTCTTAGGGTTTTAATGACATCCATTGATCGATTTGAAGCCTTTTCCTATATATACATCACTTAGGGATTAGGTTGGAGGCAAGTTTTTGATCTTGGGAGACTTGGAGCACTTGTAGCAGCCACCAGCATCCTTAGCCACGAAATTTAGAGCCATTTGAGGTTAAAGAAGGGTTCTTGGAGCAAGGAAGAAGGAGGCTAAAGGTATGTTTAAGCACACCATTATTCTTGTAGTGGGTTTTTGCATAACATAGTTTAATTTTAGGGATTTTTGGGTAGTTTATATATGTTATTCTTCTTCTTCCTCTTCTTCTTTTATGTTTTAGGAATCATATTAAGTTTAAGTATTAATGGTTAAGAATAGGAGTGCATGATGTAGAATAGGTTTGGTTTAATGCTTGTATAATATAGATGCATGTTTTTCTGTTTTGAGTCCATATTGTGTGTTTGGTTCATAAAGTATATTGTATGTTTAGGGTTTTGAGTCTTTAGTTTTGTTTTAATATATTAGCTATTGTTTGATTGTTAGGAGCATGTGTAGGATTCATTTCATGTTTAGAATGCATACTAGGAATTAGTTTTTTTCCATGTGATTTCATGTTTTCACATAAGAATGTATAGTTAGATAAAAGTTTGAGTATTTTTTTATATGAGTTTATGAATAACATGCATTCATATTTTGGTTTATTCTACTTCTCTTTTCTTCATTATTATTTGAAATATGGAATTATATGACTTGTGTTTGAGGGAGCTTGCAAAGGTGAGTCTCTTCCCTTGTGATAGAGTAAATTATTTCGGTTTGTTTTCTAGTTTAATATTGTTTTGATGGTTTGAATATATGAAATGTGTTTGAGGGAACTTGCAAAGGTGAGTTTCTCCCCTTGTGTTTAGCTAAAGTTATTGTTTTGTATAGTTTTTAGTTTAATATGTTAGTATGCATATTAGGACATTTGTTTGTAATTTTTCATGGATTAATATTGATTTTTAGGACATTTAAAGCATATATTCAAATCTGTCCAAATTTGAATGTCTACTATAAAGTGGCCTAATCATCATTATTAAGCTCATTTTTACATAATTTTTTCATGTAGTCTTGTAGTATATTCATGTAGGATGCATGCTAGGGCATTGTCACACTTTTATTATTTTTTTAAGGTTTTTTAAAGTGATTTAGAGATTATATTTAAATTTGTCCAGATTTATTTATATCTCTAAATCACTTCTAAAAATCATTTTTAAGGCCAAATTTAACTTAGAAATATGCCTAGGTTCACGTAGTTAAATTAGCATGCATTTAGGACATTTTTTCATGCATTGTAGGGTTAATATTATGTTTGTTTATTTAATTTTCAGCATGCATTATTATTAGTATTTAGGATTTTAGATTAACTTAGGATTAGATAGAGACCCTAGGTTTAGGAAGATCACTTGACCTTTCCTAGGACTGTCCTTTGTTGTAAGGACTATATTCAAATTCAAGTAATTGATTGAGTCTAAGAGTCTATCTTCAAAAGAGATTTTGAAAAAAAATGATTTTTATTAAAAATTGATTTATTAAATGGTGTTTTCATGATATAGGAATCTTTTAAAAGAGTTTATATTAGAAATACTTTCTTTGAAAAAGAAATGATTTTGGAATGAAATTCCATGGATAATGTTGATTTTGAAAAAAGAAGTTTAAATTGAGGTTTACTTCTAGAAGATAAGTTTTATGTTTTAAAAATCCTAAATGTATTGGAAATCTTTTAATTATCAAATAATTTTGAAAAACAATTTTGAATGGATAAAAATTCTAAAAGATAGTATCTTGGATAAAGTCGAACACTTTTAAATGATATAGTTCATTACAATAGGAGAGTCCTAGGGTAATCGAACTACGTGGACTTTGATCTTTATCAAGAAATTGGTAAGGTACGTAGGCAGTCAATAGGGCGCAAGTCCAATCTTAGGTTGACTTCGAGTCTCCTAAGATCCTTAGGATTGTGTATACTTTTGTACTATATATTATTATTATATATTATTATTCATATTTTGTAGTTGATTAGTTAAATAGTATTGTTGTGATAAGATTTTGATAAAGCCCAAACTTAATTACGTGGCCTTTAATTAAGGCGAGGTGGGTGCCTACAAGGAGTTCCTTGGAACCTTCCCACTTCGTAACCTAGCCCCCGAATCCAACTTTGATTCAAAGACCATTCTTTTCCAGAATATGAGGTCAATGTTTTATTGAAAATAAAACTCTTTTTTGTGGTTTCCTTGTTCCCTAAAAATAAGGTGGCGACTCCCAGTTTTTTACAAACTCTCATCCTTTTTCAAAAACTCAATCTTGAGTGGATAATAGAGAAACGTGGATAATAGAGAAGGATAAATCGAGACGGATAATGAATAATCCACAATCCACTTAAAATCTCAAAGTGAACGAGAGGCTTCCCGATCCCTCAGGATATTCAGGTTGACTGTTTCACAATAATAAATAAGGATAAATCGAAACGGATAAAGATCATCCACAATTCACAATGATCAAAGTGAACGGCCTCCCAATCCGAGATGGCTGGTTCACAGATTGGTGACTCTGCTGGGGATATCGAGGGCTAAACTCCAATTAATTATTTTTGGGCTTTTCAATTTCTTAATTTAATAAAATCAACCACTGGCATTTACATGACTATTTGACTTTGATTTCTGCATTGTGTGCACATTGACTCTGCATGTTTAGGACGTTGTATGCTAAAGCCAATGATGAGCCTAGCCCTGGGCCCAGTCTCTTTGATTCTTGGGTTCCATGTATGCGAAAGCCATCACTCTTCTCACCACGTACCCTCGAGTATATCAAACGGACCAATCACGTACAGTTGGACCCACGCGGCATTCCTGATGTCACATGTGGTTTGGTATATCGATTGGACTGAGCGAGTAGGAGACACTCAGCCTACCTTTTGCATTAGTCCATATAGACTGTCTCTTTAGGACACATACCCTACATCGCCTGTTCACACACTATTGTAATGTTATGCTGCCGGGTTTACCCCCCGGTTTTGATTAAGTCTTGATTGTGAAGTGTGTAGAACCATTAGGACCTGGATCTGTAGGACTAGATCTTTGTGAGATGCCCTAAACTCTTAAGGAAAGCTTCCTCAAAGAGTCAAGGTACCTAATAAAGACTAGTGCCCTATAGGTTCATGAGCTTAGGTCAGTGGTAGTATTACGATGCCCGAATAGTGGTTTTGATTTGTGAGTCTTAGGAGAAGGCGTAAGATGTAGGCTTTAGGCCCATGTCCATTGGATAGAAGGTTTAGATCCGCAATGAGTTTGAGATGTGGGCTTTAGGTCTATGTCAATTGGATAGAAGATATAGACCGGTGGTAAGATTGAGATGTGAGCTGTAAGAATGAGATTCATGCTTAGGCCTTAGGCCCATTTTCATAAGATAGAATGTGAGAGAGTGAGATTGATGTGTAGGCCTTGGGCCCATACTTTTGTGAGCATGTGAGATTGTCCTTTTTCATCCTTTTTCCTATTGGAAGCTCTCAGTTGATTCGAGTCCTTTCCCATTTCTTTTCCCAGCATTCTGGCTTGGCGTCGTGATTCTAGTGGTCGGTTAATTAGCTTGAAAGGTTTATCCGTTGATTCAAGAATGTCTAGTCACGAGGATCGTACCCCTATTGTTGCTGAATCTAATAGAAAAATAGTGGATGAGAATATCGAGGCACTTTTAAAAGTAGTCCAAGAGTTAGTCCATCAGAAAGAAGAGAAGGATAAGGTGCGAGCCCGTACTAATCCCCTATTTGATAATGTTGATGAGGATGAGTGTTTCTTTAAGCCTAAGGCAGTTGCTGAGCCCACCAGGTCTGGTACAGAATTCGTTTAGCCCATTGATCTAGATAAGGAGTCCAAGCCTAAAGCCCCTGCTTTTATTTCCATCGAGCCCATTTTATTGGTAGTAAGGTGAAAGCCCTAGAAAAAGCCTTGAGAGGTATCAGAAAATCTGATGACTTGGTAGATATGTCGTCATTATCTTTATTCCCTAAGACCCGTATGCCCTCTCATTTTAGAATGCTTGAGTTGGAGAAGTTTGATGGGATGAGTTGTCCTAAGACCCACCTGAAGATGTATGTGAGGGCCATGCACCCTCGAGGGGTTGACGAAGACCTGCTAGCCCAAATGTTCCACGAGACACTGGCTGGATCCGCTCTGAAATGGTTTCTGTCACTGGATGAGTCTAGAATGAAGACATGAGAAGATGTATGCATCGAGTTTAGCAATCATTACAGGTATAGCACGGAGGTTGACGTCACTAGGAGGGATTTGGAGACTACTAAGCAAGAATCTAGGGAGACCTTCTCTGCCTTTATCACCCATTGGAGGGCCAAGGCTTCCAAAATGCCTAACTGTCATGAAGAAGAAGAACAAATCCGCTTGGTGGTGAAGAACTTGCTCTCGGTTTATCATAAACACTTGTTCTCCCAATACCTTCCTAATTTTCAAGCCTTAGTCGTTGCTGGTACCCAAGCAGAAGACGCCCTAGCCAATGGGGCCCTCGGAACTGATGAACCCTACAAGAACCACTGTCCTGTCATCAATGGGAGGGCTACTGAAGTCAACAACATATCTCAGCCTGCCCCATTCACCCAACCCTTTTCCTTAGGAAATAAACCATTCAGAAAATTCACCGAGCTCTACATGCCATTGAATCAAGTCTTTGAGAAATTAATGGCTCGAGGCTTGCTCCAACCATTAGAACCCAAGCCCACACCCAATCCATTGCCCAGAAATTACAATGAAAATGAACATTGTAACTACCATCAATCCAAAGGCCATATTACTAACCGTTGCATCCGCCTTCGCCATGAAGTCCAAGACCTCATAGATAACAAAACCATTTCCCTACCTTCTCAACCCAATATCACTCAAAATCCACTTCCTACCCATGCAGTCCCACCACCAGCCAATATCAATGTCATCCATGCTGACCCTTATAGCCACTGTGAGCTTATCCATCCTCACCTTTCATCTCCTATTACCACAGTCGAGGTGTCCCATCCTTTTCAGACCCTTAAGCCCATTACCCCATTCAAGCCAAGTTCCAAAAAAGCCTTCCCCAAGACTGGACCAGCCAACGAGAGTTGCGAAAGAGATATGAGGCCGGCGATTCTGAAGTAGGCCTGTTGGGTGAACCAAGCGGAAAGTTCGATTTCTATGTCCTTTATCCAAGGGTAGAGAAGCCCACTTTTGAAGAGCTCATTGTCCCTACTGGTTTGGGTGATATCCCTGATTTGTCTAAAGAAAATGTTCCTCTGGCTCATGATGAACCCAAAAATCCAAACTTCATTCTTTCCGAGGAAGCCAGCCAGGTTATCCTCAAGAAGTATTTTGAGAATAGAACCCGCATGACCGCCAGGACCACCGATATGTATGGGGAAGTTCGTTACTTAGCTGTTTATCTAAGACAACCGTGGGTCACCTAATGTTTCAAGTTAAGATTGGCTTCTGCCGAATCTACTATAGAAAATGGGTTAGGAAATGAGGTTGATATCATAGAATGGGAAGATTTGATGAATACACCTGAAGAGATAGTAGATATTTGGGCCAGCGATGAGGAGGATGTTAACCATGTCACTAGGGGAGGTCGTCATTTCAAGCCCACTCATTTCAAGCCCACTCATTTGGAATCCGATAATCCCTTAGGAGAGTTAAAGAGACCCCAACGCACTGAAGTTCAAGAAGAAGAGGGTGAGATATTAAAATAACTCAAGCGGACTCAAGCCAATATCACCATCTGGGGGCTTTTAATGGCTCCACAGAAACACAGGCAGACCATACTCAGGCTACTTATCCAAGTGCAGATTCCCATCGACATTTCACCCGAAGATTTAGTTGGTTTGGTAAGTCCAGTTCAGCATGGGCAATCAATATTCTTCACAGAGTCAGACTTTCCAAAGAAGGGGCCTCATCATTTGCAAGCTTTATATGTCACGGTGGACACTATGGGCAAGAGGATTCCTACTGTATTGATAGATAATGGGTCAGCCTTAAATGTATGTCCTCTCAGCACTGCTACTTCTTTGGTCATCGAACCATCAGAATTTAGGCCATCAGGGCAAACTGTGAGAGCATATGATAATATTTGAAGGGAAGTGGTTGGCATGGTCACCTTACCTCTACTCATCGGGCCTGTAGATTTCTAAGTGGATTTCCAAATATTAGATGTGCCTGCTTGTTTCAACCTTTTATTTGGTAGACCTTGGATCCATCCAATTGGGGCTATGCCTTATTCTCTCCATCAAAAAATTAAGTTCTCCAACAAAGGCTCAGTGGTGACATTGAAGGGAGATTCCGAGATCACTCCTACTCGTGTACCCATCTATGAGATCAAGCCTGAGATTGAAGAGGTACCATTGACAGGCTTTGAATATATACAGTGTGTAGAGGTTGAGCAAGGATGTAAAGAGAAAATGGTGCTAGACTGCAGTCCATATGAGAATATGCAAGTGGGTCAGATCATAAAAGATATGGGTTTCTTTTCAGGAATGGGCTTAGGTCGTCGTCATCAAGGCACGTCTGGTCTCATCGAATATCCCTCAGCAATTTATTCTTTTGGATTGGGCTATCAAAGTACCGAAGTCGACAGAAAAGAGATGGCACAGAAAAGAAGAGAGAGACAGTTGGCCAAAGAAGATGGACGAGCTCCTAATCTCACTCTGAAACCTTATCGGCACACTCTCAATGGGACTTTTGTCAAAGAAGGAGATGATTTCCATTATTGTGGATTCCCTGAGCCTATTTACCTTGAAGATCAGAAAGCTAGGGTTCCTGGGTTTGAAATCTTCTTCAACACTCCACTACCTCTCTCTCTAACTACCATCATGGCCAAAGAGCATACAAAATTCGACTGGTCTGACCATATCGATGAAGTCGTTATAGGGGCTATGTTCAAAGAGATCGCCTGCATCGAAGAGCATGTTCATGAACCCGATCCTATCCACCTCATTGAAGATACCACCAGTCTATTGACCAATTGGAGCCTCGAGAATGAGCCTCAAGTTGAAGACTCGGTCGCGGAAGATTCGCTCCCATCAGATGATAGCTTGTAGGATGTTTATGTTTTCTTTCCATAGGATTGTAGAATAGTGCTTTTGTTTTTCCTTTTCAATAAAATCATTCCTTCTTTGTTAGGAAGCGAATGATAGTTTAGTTTGTGTTACATCTCTTCTTCATGATTAATAAAGTATTCTTTTTCTTCATTCTTCTCATTTGCAGTTTGTTTCTCCTTTCTTCTATGGGTATATATGGCATGAACATAGATCCTAGAGAGGATGTTCTCCCTGAGTTTGAACAACGAAGGGAAGTGGAACATGCTCGACCTAATATGGATGAATTAATATCGATTAATTTAGGATCCGATGAATCGCCTAAGATAATTAACATTGGGGTAACTCTATCATCACAAGAGCAAGAAAAATTGGTAGGATTATTGAGAGAGAGTATAGAAGTTTTCGCGTGGTTGTACAAAGATATGTCAGGGATTGACACCGACATAGTGCAGCATTTTATTCCCACTAACCCGGGGGTTAAGCCAGTTAGGCATAAATTGAGAAGAATGAAGCCGGAGTGGGCACTTAAAATCAAGGATGAAATAGTGAAACAGATGAATGCTGGATTTCTCCAAGTAGTAGAATACCCCGAATGGCTATCCAACATTGTACCAGTGCCTAAGAAAGATGAGAAGGTTAGAATGTGCGTAGACTTTCGGGATTTGAACAAGGAGTGCCCTAAAGATGACTTCCCATTGCCACACATAGATATTCTGGTAGATAGTAACGCTGGTCATGCACTATTATCCTTTTTGGACGGGTTCTCGGGTTATAATCAGATAAAGATGGCCCCTCAAGATATGGAGAAAACTTTTTTTATCACTCAATGGGGGACCTTCTGCTATCGGGTTATGCCCTTCGGCCTAAAGAATGCTGGTTCTACCTATCAGAGAATAGCAACCACCCTGTTGCATGATATGATTCATAAGGAAGTTGAGGTTTATGTGGATGATATGATCGTGAAGTCTAGGGATCGAGAAGGTCATTTTGGGGCTTTAAGCAAGTTTCTTCAGAGGATTAAACAATATAATTTGAGACTAAACCCCTAGAAATGTGCTTTTGGAGTAACCGCTGGAAAGTTATTGGGATTCATGATCACACAGAAAGGAATAGAGGTCGACCCGGGAAAGATTAAAGCTATCACGGAGATACAGCCGCTAAAGACTGAGAAAGAGATTCGAGGGTTCTTAGGCAAAGTTAAGTTCATCAGTCGATTCATAGCACAGTTGACCATGATTTGTGAGCCTATTTTCAAGCTTCTTAAGAAAGACGTACCCACAAAATGGAATGATGCGTGCCAAGAGGCCTTTGAAACCATCAAGAGATACTTGAGCAACCCACGGATATTGGTTCCTCCGCGGCAATGCGAGCCCTTTCTACTTTATCTAGCACTCACCGAAACTGTGATGGGAGCTATGTTAGCTCAATATCTACCAGGATCTTGGAAGGAGAACGCAGTGTACTACTTGAGTAAGAAGATGACTGACTATGAGATCAAGTATGATGCATTAGAGAAAACATGTGCGGCATTGGTATGGGTCACCCAAAAACTCCGCCATTACATGCTGTCTTTTTAAGTACAACTCATTAGTCGCATGGATCCCTTGAAGTATTTATTGGAGAAGCCAATGTTATCCTATAGGACAGCCCGTTGGTTGTTGTTGCTATCAGAGTTTTACATCCAATATGTGGTGCAGAAATCAGTGAAAGGAAAAGCAGTGGCAGATTTTCTAGCAAAGTATCCGCCGTCAGTAGAAAAACCATCTGAGTACCATTTTCTTGATAAAGAGATTCTAGAAGTGAGTAAGCAGCCTTGGAAAGTATTCTTTGACGAAGCTTATAATAAGAGGGGATGTGGAATAGGCGCGTTGTTAGTCACACCGAAGGATAATCTAATACCATTATCTATTAGGTTATCGTTCGATGCCACTAATAATATAGCTGAATATAAAGCTTGCATCCTAGCATTGGAAGCTGCCTTGGAGTTGGGCGTGGAAGAATTAGAAGTATATGGGGATTCCACCCTGATCATATGTCAGACTAGAGGAGAATGGAAGACTCGTGATAAGAAGTTACTACCTTACTATGAATAGTTAGAGACTTTGGTGAAAGAATTCCGTCAAATTGACTTCTATTATCTGTCTAGATTAAAGAATAAGTTTGCGGATGCCTCAGTCACTCTAGCATCCATGGTAGATATCCCTAAAGATGAAGGTGTAACTCCTCTCATTATCGAGTCACGGGAAGCGCCAGCCTACTGTTGTGTCATATAAGAAGGAGAACCGAATGATGGAAAGCCATGGTACTATGACATCCAGCAGTTTGTAGAAAGAGGAGAGTACCCGAAAGAAGCTTCGTCTATAGATAGGAAGACCATAAGAAAATTAGCTAGCCAATATATTCTATGTGGGGGGGAAAGTTATATAAAAGATTATACGATGGGGTGCACCTATTATGTGTCAGTGAACAAGAAGCAAAAAAGATAGTGTTAGAAGTGCATGAAGGGGCTGGGGCTCCACATATGAATGGATACATGTTGGCCAAGAAGATCGTGAGATTAGGATATTATTGGTCAACCATGTAGAGGTATTGCCATCTACATGTCAAAAAGTGTCACAAATGTCAAGTGTTTGCAAGTGGAAAGCATCAACCCTCGATGCCACTCACTGCCATGTCTTCGTCATGGCCATTTGCAACATGGGGCATTGACATCATTGGCAAGGTAACCCCCGCAGCATCGAACGGACATGAGTACATCCTAGTTGCTATAGACTATTTCACCAAGTGGGAAGAGGTTGCGTCCTACAAGACATTGAATGCCAAACAAGTAGCGAAGTTCATACAGAATAACATCATCTACCGATATGGAGTGCCCCACGAGTTCATCTCTGATAATGGACAGCATTTTCGAAAAGAAATCGAAGAGCTCTTGCAGAAGTATAATATCAAGCATCATCGCTCATCTCTTTATAGACCACAGACAAATGGGGTTGTCGAAGCGGAGAATAAGAACCTCAAGTCGATCCTAAAGAAAACTATCGAGTCCTACAATGATTGGCATGAGAAGTTACCGTTAGCATTATGGGGATATCGTACTTCTATTAGAGCTTTAATAGGGGCTACCCCATTTTCACTTGTGTATGGAATGGAAGCGGTATTACCCATAGAATTAGAAGTCCCATCACTAAGGATTGCAATGGAGAGTCAGCTGACAAAAGTTGAATGGGTAAGGAACCGATATGAAGAGTTAGCTCTACTGGATGAAAGGCGATTGAGAGTGTTTTGCCACATTTAAGGGTATCAAAGAAGAATAACTAAGGCGTTTGGCAAGAAAGTGAAGAATCGAGGTTTAAAGAAATAAGATTTGGTATTAAAGGAGATTCGAGCACCGAAACACGACCCGCGATGAAATTTCAAGCCCACATGGGTAGGTCCTTACATCATCAGAGAAATACTGTCAGGCGGAGCAATGAAGATTTCAGACATTGATGGGAATGAATTCTCTCAACCTACTAATTTGGATCAATTGAAGAAGTACCACATATAAAAATAAAATAAAAAAGAGCCTGCTAGGTAGAAAACCCGAAAGGGCTGCTTAGGCAAAAGTTAAGGCATTAAAAAAAAAAGTAGACTTCTTCAACTTGATTTATAAACTACGAAGATCTGATTCCCCAAATATCACAATGAATTAAAAAAAATGACAAGGAATTACATCAAGGATGGGGAGACATAGGCAACCTATAAAGTTACTTTGGGTGCGGTCTATTTCTTGTAAAAACATCAAGAGTTTGGTTCATTTGTAATTATTAAAGGATATTAGTTGAGCTTTTAATAAAATTGATATTTATTCATCCATAAAGGGAAGAAACCTTTTGAAAGTCTTATTAGATGTCATATGTATCCATAATTCTCATAGTTCTTACATCCATTCGCTTAAAAAAAAAAAAAAAAAAAAAAAAAAAAAAGGAATCCCTAGTTTACTCTAAGTCCTCTTCGCTCTGCGGGCTTGGGCTTCATCTTCATTCATCTTCTTTCTCTTAGTTGTCCTAACTCGCGACACATCTGATAGGAGTGATGAATCTGCTAACTGAGTGGCAACCCGTGAATCATAAACGAGACATCGAGCCTTATCCTTCATAGCTTACACCTTTGAACCCAAGTCCTATTTAAGTCAAACCCGATACCCCTCATCAAGTCTAAAAGACCCGTTACCATCCCCTATCTGAGTCATAGACAAGCCCGAAGCCCATTTCTTCACAGCCCAAGATACCAAAGAAGGAGTAGCTGTCTCTATTCCATGAACATGTCCTTTGATGGGAAGGTTTATTTGAGCATGGCCCATTTGGCGAAGCACGCGAGAAGCCCAGTAGAACGATGTATGCCTTAAGCCCATGAGCTTCACCTAGCAACACCCAGAAGTGTGTAACACATATTCCTCGCTACAATCCTAGATAGCCATATGCCACTGAATATCTCTCTAAGATAGAGAAGTGAAGAAGATGATCATGTCCTGAATCGAACATCCCTCGAGAGACATAAGCTTTCGTGAACAGTAGCTAAGAGGAAGGTGTTTTGGCCCATCAAGAGGAGTGATCAATTTGAGCATTTCAACCAACCACATCTGTAGAAGAATGGGGCTACCCTCAATATGTGGAGAATAATGTGAGTGAAAGTGGTCAAGCCCATTCAGAGTTTCGGCAAGTACTAAAGGGATGATGTTATGTGATTTCGACAATGGTAGAATGAGCTCACATATTTCATTGGGTATGGAAGGTGTCCCATTCGAAACAAGGAAACAACCCAATATGCATAAAGCAAGTGCGTATTGGGTAGGCCTATGAAGAGCCAGTGATTTTCCCCATTCCCTCAAGAAAAATGAAGCAAGCTTAAGAAGATTTATGGAGTTGTCGTGTGTGAACCAGCTGACCCGGATCGGGAGGCCGTTTCACTTTTTGAAATCATTGTGGATTGTGGATGATCTTTATCCGTCTCGATTATCCTTCTCTATTATCCACCTTTTATCCTTATCTATTATCCACTCAAGATTGGGTTTTTTGAAAAAGGATAAAAGTTTATAAAAAACTGGGAGTCGCCACCTTATTTTTAGGGAACAAGGAAATTAACCACAAAAAGAGTTTTATTTTCAGTAAAACATTGACTCCATATTTTTAGGAAAAGCAAGTCTTCGAACCAAAATAGGATTCGGGGGCTAGGTTATGAAGTGGGAAGGTTCCAAGGAACTCCTTGTAGGCACCCACCTCACCTTAATTAAAGGTCTCCTAATTAAGTTTAGGCTTTATCAAAATCTCATAAAAAAACAACCTATCATATCTAACCAACCAAAAAGTAGTATATATAATACTAGATAATAATAATAGATAATATAAAAGAATAAAAGAAACCTAATGATCTTAGGAGACAAGAGTCAACCTAAGATTGGACTTGCTCCTATTGACTGCCTACATACCTTACCAATTGCTTGATAAGAATCAAAGTCCATGTAGTTCGATTACTTAGGACTCTCCTATTGTAATGAACTATATAGCCAAATGGATTCCACTTTATCTAAGACTCTAGCTTCGAGAGTTTGAATTTGAACAAAACACTTTTTGCATAAAAGATGGAATTTCATTCCAATTTAAACACTTTCAAAAATCACTTTCTTTTAGAGTTTCTCTCGAAGTAGACTCCTAAGTTAATTAATCAAACTTTACTAAGTTAATCATGCAAATCCTATACTAACCATTTTCTATGCAACAATCATTTAATCTTTTTTTCATTCCTAAATATGAAGACTCAACATTTACTCCTAACATGATATGAGCATAGAAGAAGAGAAGAAGAAGAATAAGAATAAGAAGAAAGAGAAAAGATATGCAAACTTTTATATAATAAACACCATGATTAATGGAGCTAACCTTTTTTGCTTTCTTCTCCCTTACTCCTAGCTTCTTCTTCAACCTCCAAAGACTTCAAAAGTGTGGCCAAGAGTGCTATGGGGGAAGCTTGTGCAATGCTCAAGCCTCTACTCTCCAAACTAACTCTCTAAAGCCAATTGTGTGTCCTTAAACTGATTTCAGGGCTCTCTATTTATAGGGAAGCTTGGAATTGATCAATGGCTCAGTTTAAATCTCTTAGGAATGATCCGAGGGCTCTAATCCAGCCTTCCAAGGTCTTCAAACTCATCCCAAAGTCCCCAAAGTCGAGCTAGACACATGGCAAGGCTTGGAAGAGTCCCAAGTTGGTGAAAGATTGAAAATGAGCAGTTATTGGGCAAGGATTCCGATGACCATCCACCTTGGGACGGTTGGCCATCCCTCTAGGACGGTTGGCCGTCCCTTGGTGGACGGACATCTGGCCTGCAGTCCAAATTTGCCCTATATGGGCTTGTTTCAGCCCGTTTGGACCAGGTTTCGGCTTTTTCGGCTTTTCGGGCCCGTTTTAAGTCCAAATTCGACGATTCAAGCGCCAAAACGATCGTGATTCGATTCTCCATGTTTTAAGAAGTGTTTTAAGTGAAAATGCATTGACCAAAGTAAAATTTTTGGAGAAAAGTCAACCGATTAGCTATTTAGGGCCTGCCGGACCCAAATTAGGGTTTTGAAATTTGCTAACCAATCGCTCTCGAAATCATTTCTTCTTCTCGAAACAAGTTTTAAAACATTTTAAGAAAGTGTTTTGAAGCCTTTGAAGGCTTTGGTTTGATAAAAAGATCGAATCCCGGTCATTTCCGGTCGAAACCCTAATCTGAGCTTGAAAGGGTCTTTTAAGCCTCAAGAGCCAAACATGAGCCAGGAGGCTCATCAGACCTTTCCACTGATCAACTTAGCTATCAAGAACACCTTAAATATCCATGCCAAAGCCTCGAGACCATTCGAGACAAGATCGACAGTGATTCAGAGCTATTGTGATTTAAAGGACAGTATTGCTCTTCAAGTCACAAAAGACCTTATTTTCTACCAAGCCTGGCTCAGAATGCCATGAAACTTGACAGGGACACCTATGGACTCCCTAAAAACCTAATGCAAAAGGAACCAACTCAATCTAACCTAAAAACCTACATGCGATAATGACCTCCACCTAGCTACTCACAAGGGTAAGATTGGCAACTTAGGGTTTTAACACCCTATCTCCCCTCAAATCACAGGCAACCATTCATGACCATACTCATGGTCAAAAATGGATGTCTACAGAAGCCCCTTGTTGATGTTCATGGCTTCGCTAGTGAATATCAACGAAATAAAATGACATCTCAGTTCTGCCATGACAGAAGAGAGGAAATCAATCCAACTATTCACAAACATTGATTAAATCATTATCCTTTGGAAGTCCTACACACACTTCCAATCATCTTAGGGGACCTCAATCCCTTTTCCTGGAAATCCTACACACATTTCCAATCATCATCTTTGGAAGTCCTACACACACTTCCAATCATCTTAAAGGACCTCAATCCCTTTTTGGAAGTCCTACACACACTTCCGATTATCTTATCTTAAGAGGAAATCTCACACATATTTCCAATTTGGAAGTCCTACACATACTTCCGGTTATTTTATCCTTAGAGTCTACGACTCTTTTAGAAGTCACACACATACTTCCAAAAACCACAATCTTATCCTTAGAGTCTACGACTCTTTTTGGAAGTCACAAACATACTTCCAATATTCTTCAAATTGCCTATATTCTTTTGACATCTATGTTATCACCAACATATGCATTCCACAACATTTTAGGGTTGTTTTTATGAGATTTTGATAAAGCCCAAAATTAATTAGGAGACCTTTAATTAGGGTGAGGTGGGTGCCTACAAGGAGTTCCTTGGAACCTTCCCACTTCATAACCTAGCTTCCGAATCCAACTTTGATTCGAAGACCATGCTTTTCCAAAATATGGGGTCATTGTTTTATTGAAAATAAAACTCTTTTTTATGGTTTCCTTATTCCTTAAAAATAAGGTGGCGACTCCCAGTTTTTTGTGAACACTTATCTTTTTTCAAAACCCAATCTTGAATGGATAATAGAGAAAGATAAATGTGGATAATAGATAAGGATAAATCTAGACAGATAAAGATCATCCATAATCCACAATGATCAAAGTGAACGGCCTCCCGATCCGAGATGGCTGGTTCACAGATATATCCATCACATTTTAATAGGAAGTAATCTCACATTACTTGCATGCTTTATGCATATAATAAATATACGATACAATGCTCATGCAGTCATATCTGTTATCTCCTCTGTTCTGTCCTCTCTGCAAAATAGTTATTAGTATTCTGATGGTAACCTTATTTTAGAATTCACCATCTGACCACAACAGCATCCCCACCTTTTTAAGATGTATATCACCTAGTCCCCACCTTTTCAGGACCTACTGCGATTGTACTTACAGACAGGAGGATTTACTTGTTATTATTAGAAAGGGTGATATATTAGTGCACTAATTGTTTTCAGGATCTTTTGTCCATCGGTGGTATCTCAACACCTCGTTTCCAAAGTTTCATAATATGCATGACAGTTATATTAGTGCTATGCATATGAATTATTTTGTTCACTCAGCTTGAGCCACCACATGTAACAGTGCCACAATAACATCCCACACCTCTCCAAATAACAATATTATCCCCTTTGCTTGCACGTGTAACATGCGCACCCATACACGCATGTCCACGTGACAAGCATACTGCTTTATTTTCTCAAAACGCATTGTTACTAAGAGATGTATGGAATCTACTTATAAGCCCAATCACTTCCTCTCTCAGGACATTACAGCCATATGCCATATGCCAATTTATTGTGCAATGAATATGGCAAATATCACATGCATATATTTTGTGCATAACAATTAACATGCTCCATGTACATATCATGTTATTCAGAATAAATAGTAGCAGCATGTTATAAGCTTTACTACTTTCGCATGCTTGAATTCAAAAGAATCAAGATAATCACACCGCAGTTCATAATATAACAGAATAATAAAATATTATTCATAATTGTATTCATGTATTCTTATACACTAACCACATAGGTTAACACAGTCCCCTAAGTAGTATATCCATTTTCAGGGTTTTCCATAAGTCCACAATATCATATATATATATATATATATATATACGACCATCGGTTTTCAAAATACAGTTCGTTAAACACTCTAATAGTATTTACTGTTAGATACTGTAACAATTGTTTAACAGTTTTTATTTTGAAAACTGACCGTTGGATCACTAATGGTCTGTTTTTTCAATCTAACTAATTGTTTTGTTAAACAATTGTTTAACAATTTGTATTTTGAAAATAAAAAATATTTGTATTTTTATAGTCTGTTTTTTAATCTAATGGTTTGTTTTTTTAATCTATAAGTCTTTGTTTTCAAAAGTCAACTGTTGGATTGGATAATTTGTCTGTCTATGTTAAACACGCCAAAAATTACAGTGATCCAACGATCAGTTTGCCGTAAAACATTATGTGAAAAATTATAGAAGGAGGTTATTTGTAACAATTCAATAATTTAGGGGGGCAAAGTGTTGCAATCAATAGTTAAGGGGAGTAAAATGTCACAAGAGTGATAGTTGAGGGAGGTTTTCCGTATTTTCTCCAATTGAATAACTACACTAATACCAATCTACCTGTCAAAAATTCAATTTTTTTTTGGAAAAATGATCAATAGGCCCCTCAATACAGTTTATTTTATTAGTAGGCCCAAAAGATAAGATCCTATACCGATAGGCCCCTCCAGGTCAAATTTAAAGTCAACTATTAAGAATAAATTGTCTATTATACTCTTTCCTTATTTCAAGCTAGATTTTATGTCAAATATTATCATCTGTTTTAATGTGATTTTATTTTAGGTAATTTATTATTTGAAGAATAAAACGGACAGATTGAAATATTGAGATTTTGTCTAAATTTGAGTTGAGATATAGCAAAATCAGTATTGCACCAACCGTAACCTTTCATTGTCTAAACATTTGAATGGTTTCCATTTTGCAAAATCAGAACGGTATACCTGGTATAAAGTTACTGTATTTTGTTGCTTCAAGGCATCTAAAGTTTTGTGAATATATTGGATACTGGTATTGTGTTGATATAATTCAAAACCTGGACTCCTCAAGATTTACAGAGATACATATATCTTTGTAAATATTCAAATTATATCTATGCAGAGTCATGTATATATACACATTTCAGAGAATCATTATATAAGTTTCTTTGATTCTAAAACCTCATTTCAATAGCTACAACCAACACAACAATTTATAGATTCCTGACTTAGAGCATCAATATTACACACAAAACAAAAAACTTCAAAGTTTTCTTAAAACCCCAGCTTAGAGTCATGTATATCTGTGCATTTTTTGAGAACCATGATATAAGTTTATTTGATTCTAAAACCCCATTCAGTATCTACAACCAACATAACAATTTATACATTCATGACTCAGAGCATCAAGATTACATACAAAACAAAAAACAGAAAAAATTTCATAAAACCCAACCTCAGAGTCATGTATATTTGTGCATATGAGATAACCATGATACAAATTTAAGTGATTCTAAAACCCCATTTTAGTACCAACAACCAAGATATTTTCCCAAACCAAAACCCATGATTTGGATGATCACCATCTATCTGATACCTAAATCATCCAAAACCCAAAACTCACTGATCGACCATTTGCGAAAAAAGGAAAAGAAACCCAACCTCCATGAACAGATTAACCTAAACATTTTTGTTATGGGTTTCCAAAAATAAAAAGAAAAGATTATTTCGGAGCCCAAAATACAATAATGGCCGATCAATTTCGAAAAAATGAAAATCTTTCAATCATCCTGTGAACTATTGGGGAATTCGATGCAATCCACATTTTAACAGAATTGAGTTTTTGAAAAAGACAAGGAGTCGCCACCTTACTTTTAAGGAATAAGGAAATCATAATTTTTTATTTTTATTTTAATCAAAACAAAACAACTCCATATTTTTGGAAAAGCATGATCAACGACCAGAGATGGATTTGGGACTAGGTTATAATGTGGGAAGGCTCCAAGAAATATCTTGGAGGCACCCACTTCACCCTAATTAAATGTCTTTTATTTTATTTGGGTTATTTAAATGTTACTTGAAACATCCCATTACCTCTCAATTATTTCATGTTAGATGTGCATGTCATATTATAAATTTAATTGTTAAGGACGGCTTATAACCTTTTTATGATCTTATAACCTTGGTTAGAAATTTTATTACGTTCGTTACATCTTTCACTTTTAGAATTGAAGATTTTGATAGATTTTGCAAAAATCCATCGTATAATTGTAACGGTAGACATTTTGTCACCAATACTGAAAATTGGTGGAACACAACATATCTTATGTTGAAATCTTGTGAAAATTATCAACTTAATTATAATTAGCGATTATATCACTCTTAAAGGTAGTGCCCATTATCACATTAACAAGGTTAGAAAAAAATTAATAAATTAATGTCATATTTAGAAGTTTTTTACAATGCTACTAATTTATGCCCAGTGTTTACTATCACTACTACTACTACTACTACTACAAAAAAAAAAAAAAAAAAAAAAA
>JAESVK010001128.1:160321-175014 GCA_017140935.1 Hamamelis virginiana
AAAAAAAAAAAAAAAAAAAAAAATCCTATGAAGACGGCTAAAAACCGTTCATAATCCTTTGAAGACGGTTTGGGAACTATCTTCGGTAGCACTATCGTCTAAGATTATTAGCCCTTTGGGGGCTGTTTGGGAACCACTAAAACCGGTTCTACCGGATATAAGTTGGGTCCAAATATATGTACTCGTGTTTGGTAAATAAAATGAGAGGCATTTAACAGGTTTTTAATTGATCCAAAAGGGGCAAAAAGCTGGCTAGCCTTGTTCCAAGGCAACAGCTGGTTTTCACGAAAACCGTATACGGTTCTCAAAAAACAATACTGCAACGTCTCTTCGCGCAACAACACAGGGTCTCTTCTTCTTCCATCTGTAGAACAGCAGAAGGCCTCCTCTTCACAAAAAAGACTCCTCTTCAAGCAACGATTCTTCATAGGTCTTCTCTTCATGGAAAAAGGTGAGTTCCCCCTTGATTTTTTTTCAAGTTTTCTTTGATCGGTACTGTGAGTTTGTTTGTGGATCATTTTAATCCTTGTTTTGTTCTGATTAATCCCTAGAAACTCCATCGCATCTGATTCGATAATCTTACGGTTTTCTCTTTCTATATATATCTTCTATTTTTTTCCTTCCAGTTAGATGCAAATCAATCTGTCGTTGATTATTGTATGTGAAAAGATTTGTGTTTATGTGTGTATACTAACCAGCTGCCATGAGCTGAAAGGTGTATAGGTAGATCTGGAATGAGAGCTATGTTTAAATATTACTTCGGCAACATTTTGGTCTCTTTACCTCAAGTCATTTTGATGAAAAATAATATGAAATCTTTTAAGAGTTTACTGATTCTATCTATCAACCCTCACTGTAGCTCCAAAATATAAAGTTTAACTCCCAATCAACCCCAATTAATTAACACAAAGACTGATGAGTTCAGTTTAAAGTTGAAGTGATCAACATTGTATTCCGCTCATGGAATGGCACCAAAGTCATTACTTGTAGGCACAGTTGGGTTAAAAAGACAAGAGCAGTGGAGAGAGAGAGAGAGAGGAGTAGGGTCTGGGGATTTAATTCGTCTCGTTGACTGCTTCACAAGAAGGCAAGTAGCTGATTAATGATACCAACTTTTACTTGTCTAATAGTTTAACAGGGGATTGAAACTATGTCACTTGTTATTTGGGCACAACCACATGAAGATGGAATATTCTCTCTCTCTCTCTCCCATCCACCCACCCACCCACCCAAACCACATGGAATAGTGTAGCTCATAGTCAATCTAAGAACCAAGAAGTTCTTTTATTTCACTAATCTGCTCCTTTTTAAGTGATTTGTACAAACAAACTCACAGATTTTTTTTTTTTTATTCTCGAATCACAGATTTTTTTTCCTCATGGGTTATCATATTCAATCTATGAGTAGTTTTTGGTTGAGATTTGGATATTTTTTTATTTTTATGAACTTAAATTAATTACAAACATGAAGAGAGTGGATATATGGTTGAATGGGTTTGAAATTGGTAAATGTCCTTGTATGCATCTTCACCTTTATGGGTTAAGTAGTAGCCTACTCACTTCACCTTTATTTGTATTTGTGTGTGCACTTTGACTGGAAGATGTGGGCAAGTCCCACTCCACCTTTATATGAATCCTAAATTTTTTAGCATGTGTATTTAGGGGATGGTTATGGCAGTTGAAGACTTTGGTCTTTCACATTTGAAATTGAAGGTGTTCCAATTTTTTGTAACTTTTATTATCATCTCCCTCTCTTTTAAATTTTCGTTGCATTCGTCATTGATATAGAGGCTCCTATAGTTTCATCTTTTATTTTTTCTTTTCTTTTGGCATAGATAATTAAGGGTTTATTATTGATTTTTGGCCCACACTTAGCATATGGTCCGATAAAAACCAGTTTAGCTATCCCAAACTGGAAATTGAAGGATAAACATTAAAACGAAAAAATGGGCCATGATAGGCATTTTGCTTAAAGGACATTTTATTCATTTAATGTAAAAAAGAAATAAGGAAAATTTTTAATTGTGAACAACTAGGCTTTGGTAGAGAGTCAGAACAACTAGGCTTTGGGCATATTTGGACTTTGGACTGTGACAGCTCTTTCCCAAGGTTTTGAAATACTAGGACTTGAAAATTTTCTTTGTTTTCACATTTAATTTGTGGTGATGATAGTGTTGAGTTGCCAATTATATAGATTTTTTTTCATATGAATAGCAACATCACTTGAAACATAAATACTCTTACAAAGTGTATATGAGCTAAATATTTGTTGATAATAATTTGTAGACGAAAGCATGGAAAATCAACCCCTTTCTACTGTGAGGACTAATTGGACACCATCAATGGATCGTTACTTTATGGACCTTATGTTAGACCACGCACGTAGAGGTCAAAAGAGTGAGAAAACGTTTACCAAAAATGCGTGGATGTGGGAAAAAAGGCCACAACATTAATTATGGATTCAATAACTACTTGCGTGATTTGTTTTGGTTGCCAACTACTTTTTTTAATCCTATTTTCATATCTTTCTAAACTTTGGTGTTATAATAGTACATTAACTGAACTTTGATAGAAAGAGCAATTGTAGTATATTATAACAATTACAGGATAATTTGAACCAAACAGCATTCAGAAAAAAACTAGGACAGAACTTAGTTTTAGACAAACAGGTAATAAAATGGAAACAGTTCAGATATAATCTGACTGACAAAAAACTAGATAGGTAAATTGGTTCTGAACTAGACTGAACCAATTTCCTGATTTGCCAAACAGCTCCTTGAAGACGGTTTTTAGCCGTCTTCTTTTCTCTCTAAAAGACAACGGTTTAAAACCGTTGTGTATTCCTAAAGAAAAAAATGGTTTTAAACAATCTTTTCTGTCTGATGATAAGGCAACAGTTGTAATCCGTCTTCTTTGTCCAAAGAAAAGACAACTAACCGTTGTCTTTTAGTCCACTCTAAAAAAAAAAAAAATAAAAATTGAAAAGGCCCTATTTGGTTCCATATATATATATATATATATATATATTTTACAATTTTGGTATCATTATGATCTGTAACTTGTATATATGCAATCACATATAAAAACCCACCAATAATTAATATGCAAAAAATCTTTAACAAAATAAATTATGATACATACAACAAATTCGAAAGGTCTTCAAAGTATAATACATAAGTTGAAAGTTGCACACTTTTGAATCCTAGGTACTTCTATTCAACTAAATCATTAAATATTCCAAAACCAAGTCCTAAGAATGAGTCCAAGAAAAAATCCACTGGAGTTGAATTGCTCCACCCACATTCCCATACTCACATCTTCTATCATGAACAACTGCACAAAGCCAAAATAGTTTTCTCATCACAAACATGCCAATAAGCATCACCTCCATTGAGAGAGAGAGAGAGAGAGTGTCTCATTAATGTCACTCACCCTTAATTTATGTTTCTAAAACTCAGATACAATGAAGCTTGTAATGTCGGATGACAAATTGTAGCCTGGTCCATTTGCATAAGGTGGATAATCATCTTTTGGCCATTCCTAAAGCGACCCAAAAAGAGGAAAAAATGGTGAGAGACCATCAAGATATAAAAGCAAAGAAACAGGCTTGTGTGAACAGGAAACAGAAAATATATATTCTGTAGATGTTTACTAGCCTAATTTTTTTTCTTTCCTAAATGATAAGGAAAAAAAAGATTTAAATTAAAGAAATTACTCTTTCACCCAAAAAAAATAAAATAAAGAAAGAAAGAAAATATAGCATTTGGGACTTCTATAAATAATTTGCTCCTGTAGGCACCATGGAGATGGAGAGATTAGGGAGTGCGGGACCCAAATCCAAAAGAAGAAAGAAAGAAAGAAGGAAAATGAGGCCATCACAGTATTCTTGTTTTTACTTCCTCTATCTTTCAGCACAAGTCTCAGCTATTTCTTGGGAATGAATGCCAAAAAAATACAGTAAGTGCTAAGCTTCTGAGAAATCATTTCTATCTAAAAACAATTCAATGAAATGGGCCTACATTAGACTTGAAAAGCCAAGCTTCCAAATTAAACTGAAATGGGGACAAAATTGAGGTGACAAATACTACCTAATAGGTTTATCCCGTACTGATCCTTTCACTATGTAACAATACGAGATAAACCCTGTATGTGAATAAACACCTAAAAATTTCAAAAGGTAATTTATCTGGAAAGGAATTCTCAAGATAGATATGATCATACAAGTGTACAAGCACATAAACATTTGTAATTCATCTCTCTAAGTAAAGAGCTAAAAATTAACCTCACCCTATGCTTTCTTTGATTTCCCTGTCTCTCAAGGAGGTAACAATTACTCGACATATGACCAACCTGACGCAACTTGAATTACATAAAGAAAAGCATAAACATTAAAACAAAAGCGCCATTGCTGCCTAATAAAGCTAAAAGACAATAAAGAAAGGCTCTTTTTTTTTTTTTTTTCTTTAAAAACTTACTCCTTCGATTGTCAAATTGCTGATCATTGCGTATCTTGTGATGACCATGTTTGTGTCTGGAAAGATTGCTCTGTCACAAGCACATTCCTCGCTCAATTCTTCTGCTACACCCTGCTTTTTAAGTATACCAGTCTGAATTTTCTCGGAAATGTTTCAAACTATGACATTGTGTTAATTAAATGTGCAAAAATTATATGAAATCATTTTTTACATGAGAAATTAGATGCTCTATGAGAGAGAAAGTACCTCTTGTATTCAGTAGTCTTGCTTAGTGCTTTTAACTCCAAATTGAAAGCTTTCAAATGCTTCATAACCTCTATCTCTTCCTTAAATTTTTCACCTGAAAAAAACACGAAAATTAAATATGTTTTACTGGAAAAAAAAAAAAAAAAAAAAAAAAAAAGTATAAAAAAAAAAAAAAAAAAAAAAAAAATAGAAGATAAATGTAGCATGGTCGCTGTGGTGAAATTGGGAAAAAAAAAATCATCTATCAATTGCACAACTTCTAATGGTACATCAACCTGAAAATAAATGTCATCTAAATTCAGTTGAAAGGTCCCCATTCTGCATAACCTATGCAAGGAAAATCATCACTGCAGGAGTCAACTTCAACCATGATGATCTTGTAATTTCCTACAAACTACAAAAATTTTATTTTCAAGTTTTGAAGTGATCGATAATCTAATATTTAAACAAAGTTAAAGTCCACCTTATAA
The DNA here is from genome assembly GCA_017140935.1 of Hamamelis virginiana. Taxonomy (NCBI): domain Eukaryota; kingdom Viridiplantae; phylum Streptophyta; class Magnoliopsida; order Saxifragales; family Hamamelidaceae; genus Hamamelis; species Hamamelis virginiana. The sequence continues at coordinate 165,512 of JAESVK010001128.1, forward strand.
AATCAGTTAGTGCAAAGAGATTGATGGCTCGATCTTGAGGTTTCTGCGGTGTCAGAGATCCTCATGTCGGTAGTGCAGGGATAAATAGCCAGAAGCTAGGGTTTCAGAATCATTCATGAGAGCTGGAAGCTAAGTTTCGACTTCCGTTCTTGCACAGGAATAGATGACCGGAGATGAGACCAGAGGGTAGATCAACGGAAGGCCGGAGAGATAAGGGATTGATGGATCACAGATCAATTTGGGCCAACTATGACGGAAGGCTCAATCTTGGGGTACCGTTTTTGAGACCAGATGGCCGGAGCTGAGACTAGAGATGTGTGGCGATCGAGTAGATGGAGAGAGAGTGGGGTTCGCGGGGTGCCGATAAGATCGAGATATGTTTTGGAGGGAACGAAAATATAGTTAGCGGGTCTTTTTTAGGCTTTAGATTAAACGGTGCCGTTATTAGCTTCTCCAAACACCACTATTTGCTAATTTAATGATAAATGCATTGTTTTAAAATCCAGATCGTTCATCGAACCGGAAAAGTTACCGGTTTAAGGGTCAACCGGTTGAACCGTCGGGTTGAACCGTGACATCATAAATATATTATTTATTTATTTATTAGAATAAAAACTGTAAATGATTCAAAATATAATTTTTTTTAAATATTTGTACAATCAATTCATATATTTGAATTTATGTGTAGTCATCAAAATTGAAAATTGATAATTACTATTGATCAATCTTTATTATATATATTTTTTAAAATGCAAGACAATAATATTGTATTATTAAATTAGGTGCTTTGGTTTCTTTTTGTTATTTGAGATTTTTTAAGACTAATTTGCCTTTTTAACCTTCTTGGCTTTAAGAGATTTTAAAAATATTAAGACTATTTTAGTCATTTTAGCACCTTAAATTAAAAATTTAAAAAATAATAAAAATAAAAATAAAAATAAACGGGTTGACCGGTTTTTTAACCGGTTTGACCGGTTGAACCGTAGGATTGAACGGTTTTTAAAAAAAATGGGTTTTTGAGGGTTAAACCAACTGAAGAGGGGACCAAATCCCGGTTCAACCGGTTGAACCGGCCGGTCCGGTCCGAGTTTGATAATAATTGATAAATGTATTATTTAATATTTTATTTAATTTATTTAAATTTAGATGGGATCGCATGTTCATCGAGGCTTGTAATAAAATAAAAAGTAAGTTTTTAAATATTGGCAAGAGCCACCTCTATTATATATATATTGGCAACAATAATAGATCCTAGGATTAAGTATGATAACCTAGAGCTATTATTGGATGAAATTAGTAGTAATTTGGTTGATGATTTAAAATATAAATATCTTCTTTAGTATTTATCGATGTTATGAATCAAAATATGCAAATAATGTTTGAAGACCTCTTAAAGGAGCTTCTTCAAAAAGTTCAAATCCTGTTTGAACAACAATTGATACCAAAAGGTAAGCAAAAGACCACTCCTTCATCTCGTAGTGACTTAAAAAAATATTTTAATACTGATGACTATTTTGATGAGGATGAGAGAGAAAATCCCGATATTCTCAAATATTGAAAAAATAAATCAATGGTATGGCCCTGTCTTTACTATTATGGACTGTGATTTGCTAACCCCTCCAGTGTCTACTGTGGCTAGCAAAGCATCTTTTAGTGCAGGGAATAGGACTTTCGAAGAGAATGACTTCACTACTGCCGACGAATTTGGAAGCACAAATTTGTATATCGGATTGGAAGAGGGTGGACAAAAGATCTCAAGACCAAAATCCACCGGAGTATGACTTGACATTTCAATTTACAAATATGGACATTGAGCAATGAAGACCTTATCACATTCGTTAATGTATATTTGAATGTTGTAATTTTTTTTTTTTTCAATTTATTATTGAGTAATGCATATGATTGATGGTTAAGTGGATGCCAACCTAGTTGGGATGTACTTAACCATAGTGATGCAAATCTCAACATTTCAAATATGTACCAAGTTTAAATTATTAATAATAAATAAATATTTTTTATACTCATTATTCATTTCATTTTATATTTTTTTGGAATTTGAATTAAAGATTACAATTATTTATATAACTTGATTAATTAATTATGGTATTTTACATATATATTGGTTGGGAAAAATAATTGTAAAATTTAAAATAAAATTAAGTTTTAAAAAAATTGAATGAACAAGCCTATTGGGCATATGGCCCGTTTGGCCCGCCCGGTTGATAAATGGACAAGCTCTTTTGACCTGATTATCTGCCCATTGGACATGTCCACAAAGTGGCCCAGCCCGGCCGTCCGTTAGCTTAATAGACAGGTCAATTGGGTCAGATTGGACAACCTCCTTAGAAGTTTTGACCGGCTCGATCTGGTTTGCTAACATAATTGTCACAGATCCATTTGGTTCGTTAGCCCGCCAAGCCTGCTTCCTTATCGGACCAAATCGGTCCAATCCATCCATTTTGCCACCACTATCAATGAGAACACGAAAATTAATTAAAAATTGAAAGTGTACTTTCTATTTTGTTTTCTCCTCTTCGTTAGGTGCCAGAGGCGGCCAAGAAAATTAAAAATCGAACCTCCTCTTGGTTAGGTGGCAGAGAAGAAAATTCAAAATTGGAAGTGGGAACAAATAATCTACAGTATTTATTTCCCCTCTTCGTTAGGTGGCAGAGAAGACCACAGAAAATTCAAAATAAGTAGGTAATTAAAAAGAATCTATTCTTCTCTCACTAGATGGCACAGGAGGACACGAGACTTAAAAATTGAAAGTGGTCTTTAATTAATCTATTTGTGTCACCGACTTTTTATTCTTTTCAACCATCATATATATATATATATATAAAATAAAGGTGTCTTTTAGAGTTGATCGTGGTCTTTGGTATTCAGCTAAAGCTGCACAGAATCGATCTATTTATTAGCCCAACAGCCCACTACTGAGAATCGCAGTGAAGTACCTTGTAGCTGAATCAAGGCTCCTTCTTTACTCAAGGTAATCTCTCTTCCAATATATAAAGTTGTTCTACTTTTGAGTCGTCTTTAATTAGCTTCTTGTTCCATGGGATTATTTAATATATCATAGTGTACTTAAAATTATCAAGATTTTATTAGTTCAATCGATTTGAGCTTTCCATGGTTAATAGACTTTGATTAAAATTAGCTAATTATATTTAATATATATTGCATCAACGCATTACTTTAGTAGGCTAAGCAAGGTTCCATCTATATTGAATTTGAATTCCATGATAAAATGTAAAATGAGCTCGAAGCATGTATCCTATAATTATCTACTAGGTTCTAGCTTACGTAAACTTATATAAGAATATGCTGACTAGTTTAAAAATGAGAATTTTACCTTAATATCCTTATAGTTTGGAAAAATTCCCAACATAAACCCACATTTTGAAAAATGATCAAAATGTTTTTTTTTTTTTTTACCAAAATATCGTTCTAACAATTTTCTACATAATCCCCAATTTCTAATTTTGGGTGTTCAACACCTTTTTGAATTTGATGGGACATGTAAGGTTATGATTTTATGTATAAAAGTAAGTAATAATTGGTGTTTGCTGATTGGAGATTGTTAGCAAAATTAGGGATTGTTCAAAAAAATTGGTATTGAGATTTGTTATCAAAATTGAAATTATTCATTATTTTGGAGATTGGGGATTATGTGTTATTTGGGGAATTATTCATTATTTGGAGGATTGGGAATTATTCAATAAATTGGAGATTATGCATAAAATTGAAGATTGTGTAAAAATTTTAAACGTATCCAAAAAAAAAAGAAATGACTGTTCAGAAGGGCAAAAAAGTCCAATTTATGATACGGATGTGCATGTGGATAAATGTTGGAAAGGTGGGTTTATGTAGATAATTTTTCCCAACTATAGAAATATTGAAATTAAATCCCCTTTAAAAATCAAGGACTTACATAACTACTGAGCAAAAGCTTGCCAAAAATAGCAAAAATACTTAATTAAAAGCCTAAATTAAGAAATTATTATTATTATAATTATTATTATTTTACAAAAAAAAAAGGCCTATGTCATAGTCAAATGCGGTGAATATTGACCGTCTCTTCATTTTCAATCCGTCTATGAATTTTCATACAATTCTTGGCAACATCACCGAGAATTTCAATTCCTACTGGTCGGTTTTTTTTAGCCTTTTGTGTGCTACTCTTCAACCATGCATGACCATAACTGCATAATCGTAAATGTATGAAATTACTTCTATAGAAAGAAACTTTGAAAAACTAAAATTAATAAAATCCTATCTAAGATTGACTGTCACAAGAAAGATTAAGTTGATTACAAAAAGTTAATTACTAATTTGCATCTCCAAAAATAAAAAAGATGAATTTTAATGGATTTATTTTTACTATATAAAGAATTAACTAATGTTACCTATATTAATATATTAAATATCAAAAGGCCTTATTTCAAATTTATGTATTAGGCCTCAAATTACATCGAGACGGTCCTAGATATAGGATGGGTGCAGCATATGCAATAGTCCCAGAATTGCTTAGGGAAGGAAATCATGAAAGGTGGAAAATATGGATGAAAAGCTACTTATTGGGTGAAGAACTTTGGGACATTGTGGAAGGTACTGAACGCAAACCTAATGAAGCTACACAGGCTGCTAAGTTCAGGACTTGGAGAAAGAAAAATGGGAAAGCATTACATGCAATACAGTTGTCTTGTGGGGCTAAGGTTTTTAAAATTATAAGTGAAATGGATTCAGCTGAAGATGCGTGGGATGCGATAATATTGAATTTCGAGGATTCACAGTCATCGAGTGAAGAATCTGAATCAAGGTCCTTGTCCACGATCACCGAAGAATCTGAATCAAGCTACTGGCTCAGTCCAGGTAATATTTTTGTCACGATATTTTTAAATAGCCACACACCCACTAGTGGCATCTATTTGCTACCTATGCTCGCCGATAAAACTTTAAAACATAATTTTGCTACTTACACCCTCTATAATACCCAAACTAATCCCAATTCAACCAACCCTAAAACATTACTCCCTCCGTCCCAATTTATAAGGCCACATTTGACTTTTTTTTTGTCCCAAAACAATGTCCACTTTGACTTTTCCTAACCCAAATTTAAGTTATTTTACCATTATACCCCTTTCAATGAATGAAAATTCCATTTTGTAACACATTTAAAATAAAAGGAGACTTTTGCTTTTTAAGAGGGTATATTTGGAAGAAAATGGTAAAAAATTGTAGAGACAAAGTAATCATTAGGATTTCTTAATATGTGTGCAAAGTCAAATGTGGCCTTATAAATTGGGACGGAGGGAGTACTTTTTTTTTTTTTTTTTACACCCACCTAATACCAAAAGTCCCAAATATTATTATTTTTTATTTCCATCCAAAAATGAGTTTGTTTTCTTCACTCCACGAAGAGAGCAATCCAATATTCATTCCGCCATTCATCATACAAATTAAAGAGCCTATTTTCTTCACACCATGAACAGAAAGCAGATCAACCATTCTATAATATGTTCTAATTTAATGTGCTAAATATTTTAATATGTTCAGCTGACGACTGTTGAACATATATAGGATGATATTCTATTGGTGTCTACTGAATATTATGTAATGTTCAATAGGGGTTATTGAACATTTGTATATGTTCGGTTAGGATGACTGAACATTCTGTAATTTTCAACATCCACTGCTGAACATTTTTATATGTTCAGTTGGAGTAACTAAACATAGTGATATGTTCAGTTGGAGTGACTGAACATTGATTGATGTTCAATATTGCAGGGTTGAACAAAAGTACGAACTTAAAATTAAAACAACTTAAAAAAAGTTAAGCATATATACTTTAAAAAAATGTACATTTTTATTGTTGGAATCATTCTATATGACCATTTCATTATCCATTAATCAATAAACACATTTTTTTGCTAAATTTTTCATAAAGCTATACAAGAGTGTAAAGGCTTTTGAGATTAGGATTTATGGAAAAGATATGAATGTTGGAAGAAGAAGGTGGGTGCAGGAAGTAATATGATTTATTTTATTTATCTAATATTACCCTTAATAGTAAATTTACAAGTGAGTACAATAGTAATAATTTTTTTTATTAATTAGTGGATGCCACTAATAATATGGATGTGTGGCAATAGAATCACCCTTTTAAATTATATGTCCTTGATATGTCAAGCGTACTAAAGAAAAGAGAGATTTCATAATTAAGTTCTAATAAATTGATTTTGAACAGCTTTCCGAGGTCAAAAGAATTTGATTAAATTAGCTAATTATATATATAACCAAATGAATTGACTTTTATATACTTACCTACTAAATCTGACCTACTGTATGGCTCAAAATATTAGTGATGCAGCTGTTAGTTTTCAAAATACAAACCGTCAAACAATTGTTACAGTATCTAACGGTAAATACTGTTTGAGCGTTTTACGCCCTAATGATCCAAACCGCCCGTGACGCATATGCACGTTCTGGTGGTGCAATGTATAGACGGTCTGGATCACGTATGGTGTGCACTAGATCCATTTCATATATATATATATATATATATATATATATATATATATATATATATAGTCCTTTTCTTATGAGGACATCCTTACATAAGCCTATGTGAGGTCTTGGCATTTTAGCCAATGTAAGATGGATATTTTCAAAAACCGGCCTTTGGATTGAATATTCATTCTATGTATGACATACATGCCAAAAATCACAGTGATCTGACAGATGGTTTTTAAAATACAGACTGTGAAAAACTATGATAGTATCTAATGGTCACATTTTTTCACAGTTTGTATTTTAGAAACTGACCGTCAGATCACTATGATTTTTGGCATGCATGACATACATTGGGAGAATATCTAATCCAACGGTTAGTTTTCCAAAATTCTCATATTACATTGATAAAAAAGTCAAGTCCTCATATAAAGAAGTCCTCATAAGAAAATTACTATATATATATATATACATAGCTTCTAATTTTAGGTGCACCTGATACTTCTTCCTCCATGTGCTCTCTTGTAGAACAATTTACGATGAAAATTTTGAAAAACTGTGACTTTTTTGTTCTTTAAAATGTCATCTTTTTTTCACAGTCAGTTTTCTCATAAACCAATCATTGGATCATTGCAATTTTTGGCAGGCATGACATACATGATTGGGGTATCTAACCCAATGGTCAATTTTCAAAAATTTGCACAGAAAGTGGCTCTACAAGAGCTCTGATGACTAGTTTTTGAAAAATGTCACTATTTCTTTTTTATTTTTTCAAATGTTACTACTTTTTAGGTCTTTTTTTTTTTTTAGAAATCAATCATTGGATCACTGTGATCTTTGACATTCATAACATACATAAGAAGGATATCTAACTTAACGTTTGGTTTCCCAAAAACTGTTTTAAAATTAACTGTCAAAGATTACTTCTTGTAACTTTTTGAAAGGTGCACCATGTAATAATCTCTCTCTCTCTCTCTCTCTCTCTCTCTCTCTCTCTCTCTCTCCACTTGTGTATATATGTATATGATCAGGTTCAAGTAAGAAATAATTAATATCCATGATTTGACACATGGCTAACAGAACCCAGAAAACATAAACCAATATAGACAAGTATTTTGATAAACTAACTGTTGGATAGATGTTTCACTGACATATGTACATCATGCATGCTAAAAATTACATTGATCCAACATATGCTTTTTAAAAAGTGTCACATTTTTTAGATAAAATTTCATAGTTAGTGTTCTAAAAAATCGACTCTTGAATCAATGTGATTTCTAGCATGCATGATGCATATAAGTGGAATATTAATCCAGCGACCAGTTTTTCAAAGTATCTATCTCACATTAGGTTTTGCAAACCATTTGTCAGACCATATGTAAGAACTACGATCCAATGGCCATAAGTGCTTAGCTGACTTAGATCTAAGTCAGCATTAGTTGACTAGATCATTTCAATATATATATATATATATATATAGAGAGAGAGAGAGAGAGAGAGCTTCTATTATAAGGTGCACTTTACGCAACTTTGCATAACGTGACCTCTATAGGCTAAAGGCAGAGCAGATTTAAAAAAACTGACCATTAGATTAGATGAATTGTTTATAAATTTCATGTTCGCCAAAAATCAAAGTGATCCAACGGTCAGTTTCTGAAGAAAAAAAATTAACTGGCAAACACTAGTGACATTTTAGAGAATAAATTAAAAAATCACATTTTTTTACTATGAAATTTTTCAGAAAGTGAGCGTTGGATCACTATGATTTTTGGTGAACATGAAATTCATAAGCAATTCATCTAATCTTGTGGTTAGGTTTTCAAAATTTGCTCTGCATTGGGTCCTATAAATATCACTTTGCATAAATTGAAGTTGCATAAGGTGCACCTTATATTAAAAGCTCAGTGTGTGTATGTGTGTGTGTGTTGGGTCCATCCTCCTTACCATTTTTTTTTTTACAATTATTCCTGCCATCAGTTTTCAAAACACTAGTGTCGGTTTAATATTTTGATAAACCAATCATTGGATTAGATACTTTTCTTATGTATATCATGTATGCTAAAAATCACAGTGATCCAACGGTTGGTTTTTGAATTATGTCACCATGAAAATTTATTATAACTACAAATATTGCAGTTTTTTACAGTGAGAATTTTTAAAATATGAGTGTTGGATTAATGTGATTTTTGGCATGTATTACTTGTATAAGAAGAGTATCTAATCCAACAGTCGATTTTTCAAAATAGTCAACCGACGTTGGTGATTTGAAAATGGATGGTAAAAATAATGGTAAAAGAAACCTGTCCTCTCTCTCTCTCTCTCTCTCTCTCTCTCTATATATATATATATATATATATATATATATATATATATATATAATGACAACTAAGCAATTACAGTCACTAATATTTTTACTTGTACGTATATGCCTAGGCGCCTTGCTCGCATGATATGATCTTATGAATAACAAATGATAGGTAAATACATAATTAGGAGTTATGATCTAGTCATCAAATGCTGATTTAGTCTAAGTTAACAAAAACTTAAGTGGCCGTTAGAATATTTAAGTAGCCGTTAGATCACTCAAGTGGTTTAAATCATCACTCAAATGACCTAGATCTAATAGCCATTTAAGTGTTTGTTAACTTAGGTTAAGTTAGCAAATGTTGACTTGATCATTCCATATATAATTAGTGGATGCTGCAAATTTTATGCATGGTCCATTTGATGTGGTTTTAGAAAATTAATTCAACTAAGTTTCTAGCTTTTTTCTTTTTCTTTTTCCTCAATCTTGCAAATTCTTAAGAAAATAAAATGAAGATCTATCTGAATTAATTTGTTAAAACTACATCACATGGACCATGTGGAGCGCAATTAATTGGAATATATATAGAGTCTCATTCCTGTGAGGACTTCTTTATATGAGGACTTGGCCTTTTGGCCAATGTAAAATGGATATTTTAAAAAATTGAGGGTTATATTTAATATTCTTC
>JAESVK010001128.1:175414-199596 GCA_017140935.1 Hamamelis virginiana
GCATTTATTGGATTTTCTTTTTCTTTGTTTCTTTTTCTTTTTCTATAATTTATCAAATAAGAGTTGGGTTGAGTAATCTTCTAGCTCCTCGATTATGCTTCTCAAGCAAAAGAAACAAAGAAAAAGAAAATCCAATAAATGCTAGTCCTAGCTTGCTGCTAAGAAAAGTACATGACTAAATGTTCCATACTAAACATGTATCAAGAGATTCAAAAAATTTTGTGTGTTATTCTAATTTCTTCTTCCTATTCTTGTTTGTTGCCATTCAAATAATAGGTTTTGCTTTGGAGATATACCGACACCACCCACAATTAACTTTTGTTGCCAATAAAGAGCACTTTACACCCATTGAAGAACTGGCACAGAATTCGTCTTCATTCTCATGTGGAAATCAGTTCAAGTTTTGGCAAAGATGGATCTATAACTGTTAGTTCCTCTAACCTTCCTTCTCATCTTTCATAAATTATAACTTCCATATTGAAATCATCTACCCCAGTTGTACCTAAAGAATTACTTGAAAAATTTTACCAAAAAAAAAAAAAAGATATCATCTGTCCTAATATATATCCTGTCCCCAACCCCTTCCCCTCTCTCCAAAAACCATTTTGAAAAACTCGCCCTTTTAAAAGACAGCCAAAATTAATTTTTCAAGTAGACTTTTGTAAAAGAACACATGAAATCAGGAGAGGATAGTAGGACAGGTGATCTTCTTAATCTTACAAAATTTATCCTCTTAATCGTAATAGATCAACTGCTATTACCAGTTTTTTGTGCTTTACTTAGCTGGGAAACCACCCCAGTCGGAAATGATTTTGATGGGAGGAATTGCTTACTTCTCTGTTTGATATTCTTTCAATATCGATCTCGATGTTTCGTACTATTATGTACATAACATCTGGCTCATTTTTATTCAATGTTTCATCTTCAAAATAAATTTATATATATTTGTATATTTTTTAGGCTTTAATATGCAACAATCTTACGCTGGCAATAGTGAGGGCAACCTAACAAAAGGTTAGTATATGACACTCTTTCCGTGTGCCTATATGATAAATCTTCTCATCTTTTTATGAGTATGTATACATTTAAGTTTATTCACGGATCTCAACTTTTAGCCAACGCAGAGTAGGTATTTTGAAAAATTAACTATTGGATTAGATATGTTGGGATTGTAGACAACCATTCAGCATATTGATCGGGGGGTGGCGGGGGGGGGCAGAGTGTGATAGAGAGACTGTCATTCTCAGAGAAAAAAAACTCTGTGTACTATGTATTTTCGATCAATATAGTGAAATGGTCTGAAGCTTCCAAGGACGTAGGAAAGTTGTTGAACCTCGTATATCTATGTGTTCCCAGTGTAAAATTCAGTCTCGAGACCTTATAAGTGAAGGTCTCTGCGCGGGCGTACCAGGACTAGTTAAAGCTTAAGAGACCGTTTTAAACACTACCTCTAGCACATTCTAGGCCGCGAAATTAGAAAGTGGTCCTAATGCCTAATCAATCACTTTAAAATGAAATGAAAATAAGGTAATTGACGATGATTAGAGGTTGATCATTTTGGGTTCTAGTATGGAATGTTTAGGAAAAACTAAAATCCAATTCGAATTACATCGAAATCAAACAAATCAACTTGCTTGGAATGGAATTGAAAATGCATTAATAAGAGAAATACTTACAATGCTTGAGATTACAACCATAGGAATGGAAATCGACATACTTGGAATGAGAATATGTTTGGAAATTGAAATGTGACACTTGCTTGAAACTTGAACAACTACGGCTATAAATTAAGAAGATGCTTGAACAAAACTAAAGAAACTTGAAATAAACTTGAAGAGAAGCTTGCTTGCTAAGAGAATGGTCTAAAAATCTACTATAAGGTCTTGAAGCATTACGCTGTTTTGGAGTTGGAGTTGTGTGTGTTTGCTTGTTTCTTTGATTGAGTATATATAGGCCACAGTTGGCTAATCTTGATAACCACCCACTTTGTGCTCTTGAAGTATTGCTTCACTAGTTTTTAACTTCCCACTCCATGCCTAAATGATTGCTACATGTCTTACTAACTTTTCTAGACTTTATCTTTGCTTAACATATGGCATAACCACCCACTAACTAAATAGCCACTTTCTTGATTAACTCCCCACTAAGTAAATTATTGGCCCACTAATAATATAATATGGTTAGTGGCCACTAATACACCAACTTCCTAGGTACGTAGCTATCTCAGGGCCAATTTTGAATATTTTTCAAAAAAACACATTCACCAAAAAATAATTTAATTCATCCACTTTGGGTGAATTTCCCAACAAAAATCTTGAGAACACTAGAAGCCACTATGAAGTTGAAAAGAGAAATACATTAAATTGATTCTACTCACAAACAACCAACACTTGACTCCACAACCACAAGTAGACGAAGCAGTCTTGATTCTCACCACAATTGAATCCACGAATACTAGCTCTTCAATAGCTTTCTAGGAACCAAACTCCACGATCCCAGTTCTACAGAGTCCGTGGCAACAACCATATCCACCAATCACAATTCGAATCCACACAATGCCATTAATGGTTTAGAGTTATCTTGATGAAGGCATGCACGTATATGAATTTAAAGGGGTTTATTAGGGAATGATAGCCTGCAGAACAAAATGATTTTTAAAATAGAAATCAAAAGGGGAAGAGTTCATGAGGGACAATTTGTAGTTAAAATGAATTACGTATACAAACCTAAAATCAATAAAAAATAAAAAAATTTGAGTATATGGGGTTCTGCCCTAATTAACTGAATTTTTTTTTTCCTTCTATTGTCTCGAAAATATGTACTCATTGGAAGCTTCTATGATGCATGACAGTTGCCAATCGATTGAAAGAGCTATTTTGGGACGCTTCTGAAATTTTGGGTATGTAAATCTCCAACTCTCAGTGTTCAAGATCATCATCATTATCATCATCCAGGAAATCCTTGAATTTAAGTACTCATTCTATAATCACTTCATTTATTGTACACAGCTTGCGACGAGAATATTATTGGAACCCAACAGTTAAAAGACTTGCCTAAAGAACCAAAAACATATAAATTAAAGGGTTATAAATTGTGTGGATCATCTCATTTTACCCTATCTACGCACTGCATGTGTAATCCATTTTACTAATTGTTAAGGAATTTAATATATCAGATTTGTCAAAATCATTTGGTCATTAAGATTTGTAGAAGAATTGAATCTACTATATCCAATATTGCTTAAATAATAGATTCGCTATAACTTCTATCCAATATTGCTTAAATAATAGATTCGCTATAACTTATTCATATACCTGTATTGAGCCTTCCACATATAAGTTTAGGCTTTTAAGTTGAAAACTTAACGTGGTGTTAGAGTATAGAAGAATAGGATGTACTCTATCCCTAGTCACTATTGTACATTTTGAATAGGGTCCATTAGTAGCAAAGTGAAAGGAGTGCCCCACTCTGCATCCACCTTACAGTACTACCTTTATCCTCTAGTAGCATTATTCATCACACCTGCTGACTTAATATATTGGCTGGAATGATAGCACCAGGAATTGAGCAAATATACAGTAGGAAGTTGAAAAACATGCAAGCCCTTGAACTACTCAAGAGCATGAGTGACCATGTTTCTACTCTGAATGCCACGGAAATAGAAGAGAGCGGTGTACTAGATGCAATGGAGTTAGCCAGTGAATTTGGAAATGTAGAGTTTGTAGTAGAAATGGTAAAGTCTAATCCAAAATTGTTATGGATGAGTGCACAATCTCGAACCATATTCCACGTCGCAGTTAAATACCGCAGAGAGAGAATATGGAACCTTCTCTATAGTCTCGGTGTACAAGGGGATGAATTTGCAACTTTTGTGCGGGATTCAAATGAAGACACTTTGTCACATGCGGCTGCCAGGCTGGCACCTAGCAGCCGACTCAATAATGTCTCTGGACCAGCTCTGCAAATTCAATGGGAACTGCAATGGTTTAAGGTACGTACGTACGTGCATTCTCTTACTTTATATCTTTATCTTAATGGTATGACTCAATATCATGTACGTTCCATTTACATCTTTTTTGCTTTAAAAAAAGGCACAAAACAATTTTGATTGAACTTAGTGTTGTGAGGTATCTTATGAGTTCACGGCTTAAAACAAAACCTATTTCTCAACACTCTACTTCAAAGTTCTAGCTCGAAGACTTCAAAGGACAGGTAAAGGACTTTTTTGGTGTAGTGAGATCTAAGTAAAATGTCAGTAAATTGTGTCGTTTTTGAAGTGTCACAAAAGTGAAGATTGACTACGTACCTAGGAAGTTGTTAAGACAACTTTGGGATTGTCTTATTAGGTCCATCCGTATATGCATGTCTATCACTTTACGATATTGTAAAATATATAAGATCTAAATAGAATAGAGGAAAGGCGGCAGCATTTGGTTAAAATATCTTTGCAAGTTTCCTTTTAAAAATCAAGCATTTGGCTTTTTCATGTTAAGCAATTCTGCAATTAGTGATGCTGAGTGATTCCAATACTCGTAATCTAAACCCATTTCATTATGAAAAATCCACCTTTCGGGTTCTGTCCCGCATTAGACAAAGATTCTAGATGTGTCACATAGAATCTTATTTGGATGCCAGCTTGGCATCTATAGCATTGTCCAATGCAATTTTCCATCAGGGAAAAGGGTAATAAAACTATCCAAAAGCAAGAATAATATAGGTCACAGGAAACACTACCGATATATACCCTTAATTTGTGCTACCACATACAAAAGGTTAGAAGTTCATGAAGTCATTGCATTTCTTTTCTTATTCTAGCAGTGTGGAGCCATGCATGATGGAAACTTAATTTTTATAATAGTTATGGTGATTAATTTAGTTGCTTTCAGATAAATTACATTTGTATAGAAAGAGTGAGCTTTCATCGCCTTTAAGAGGCAGTTTTGTAAATAACTCCCTCGATCTCTTTTGCTAACTTCTCTCGTCATTTTCGAGGTTGCATCTTAATTATTTTACTCAATCACTATAATTAATTATAAGGAAGCTTTCCTTAATAATAGAACAAGAATGCTAAGGTTAGGTTGACCCGATGCAAGTGTTACATCAGATCACCTCAATTACAACCATTTGGACGCATATTTTGAAAAATCGGCCGTTGGATTTGATACCCCTCTTATGTATGTTATGTCTGCCAAGTATCATAGTAATCCAATAATTTGTTTCAGAAAAAACAGATGGAAAAAAAATGGTGATATTTTGATTGAAGAACAAAAAGATCACAGTTTTTCACACTGAAAGTTTTCAAAAACTGACAGTTGAATCATTGTGATTTTTGGCAGACATGTACGTCATACATAGGAGGGGAATAGTATCAAATCTAATGGTTGATTTTTCAAAATATACTGTGCAAATAGTTGTAATTGAGGTGACTTAATGTAACCTCACCTTAGCATTCTTGAATAATAGAATAAATATCAATCTTAAAAGAATTGGTATGTAAACAAAAGGGAGCCCATATCAAGAAAATTCTTCAACTTTTTAATAGACTTATTAAATGTTTCCTTCATTTTATTTTCTTTATGATTTTCTTGGGCCATAAATTTTATTATTTGTGTCTTCAAAATTTTGCTCCTTCACAAATTTATCTTTTACATGGTAGGAGGTAGAAACTATGGTACCACCTTCGTTCCTTGGACGTTTAAATGAGGAAAACAAAACAGCAAGAGCTTTGTTTACTGAACAACACAAGGATTTAGTTGAAAAAGCAGAGAAATGGATGAAAGACACAGCTTCATCTTGTATGGTTATGACCACTCTCATCGCCACAGTTATGTTTGCAGCCGCATTTACACTTCCAGGCGGTAATGACAGTCAAAAGGGCATTCCCATGTTCCTACAAGAAATGTCCTTTATGATATTTATAGTTGCAGATGCATTATCACTCTTCTCATCTACTGCTTCAATTTTGATGTTTTTGAGCATCCTTACATCACGTTATGCAGAAGAAGATTTTCTTAAGTCACTACCTAAAAGGATGATAATTGGTTTTGCCACCCTTTTCTTTTCCATTGCAACCATGATGGTGGCCTTTAGTGCAACCCTTGTTATTGTTCTTCATGACCGATACAAATGGATTGCTATTCCAATCTCTTTGCTTGCTAGCGTCCCAGTTACCTTATTCGCTTTACTGCAGCTTCCCCTTTTTGTTGACATGGTTTTATCCACATATGGACCTAGTATGTTTCGAAAGCAGACTAAATCGTTGTTTAATTTAGTTCCTGCACAGTCTAGACAGACCCAATATTTGGGTCCTTGAAAATGTAAGATTAAAGAAGCATCAAAGGATATTTATGATTGTATAAAGTATAACTTTTTGTAATGTCACGATTAGTCCATATTGGTTGATTTTTTCGTTCACAATTTTCGTTTTACCCCAGCTACGTACTGCATGTATCCATTTTACTAATTGTTAAAAAATTTGTTAGATAAGATTTCTCAAAATCATTTGTCGTTAAGATTTATAGACGTAGAATCCACTCTATCCCACATTGCCTAAATAAAAGGCTTTCTATAACTTCATATACCTGTATTTGGCTCTCCACCTAGAAGTTTAGGCTTTTAGGTTGGAAACTTAATATGATAAGAGAGTCTAGCATTTTGATTCACGCCCTACTAGCTTATTATATTGTTTGGAATGATAGCACCTGGAATAGAGAAAATATACAATACGAAGATGAAAAACATGCAAGCCCTTGAACTACTCAGGAGCATGAATGGTTGGGTTTCAGCTATGAAGTTCTCATAAATATAAATGAGTGGCGTACTAAATGCAATGGAGTAAGCCAATAGATTTGGGAATGTCGAGTTTGTAGTTGAAATGGTAAAGTCTAATCCAAATTTGCTATGGATGAGTGCACGATTTGGCTTATTTTCCGTCCCAATTGCACACCGCAGAGCCACAATATGGAACCTTATTTGTAGTCTTGGTGTACAAGCTAGCATTTGAATTTGCAACTTTTGAGTGGTGTTAAAACGGTGGCAGTTTGTTACATCAGGCAACCAAGCTAGCACCAAACAATGGACTCAATAATGTCTCAAGCCAAGCAATGCAGATGCAATGGGAACTGCAATGGTTTAAGGTGCATTCTCTTGATTTCTATCTTAATCAATACAGGAAATTCTGTGACGTCCCAAACCTGTTCTATGACGATATTATGCATTATATCGGAATAGACCAAGAATGAGATGAAACAATTTGAATTATATTAATAAACTCAAAAGTAATCCACAAAGGTGTGCATATGTCATGTCACACAAACGTCCTTAGCGATTAAAAAGAAACAAAATAAGCCAACAATCCTGGCTTATAGGATAAACAAAATACAACTTAACTATTCAACATTTACAATGTATTAATAAAAAGGGTTACAAGGAATGTGTAATTAACATATTCAAACATTCCTTAAAATCCTAACAGTGTGCCTTCCAAGCCTTGTCTCCATGCAGTTAAGTTCAACACGTTCACCTGGGGAATTGCAATTAAGCAGGGGTGAGTTAGCAGACGAAGCTCAGTAGGTAAACGTACAACCTCATTATAATAACTATACTGCATAAATTTAACACAATCACAATCCATTCAATTCATAACATAATGCAATGCAAAGTAAAATATGATTTCATGTCCATTCTAAGTTCCTCGAGGTGGTTCAACAACCAATAGGTGAGCAAATCAGCGCTATAGAAAGATCTAGTCTTAGGCCTTACAACATCTTTTCAGCCTAGACGACTACGATATAGCCCCTTTCACTTCCACATAGGCAAGTACTGTTTTTCAAACAATCCAAAAGATAAATCATATAATAATCCTTTAATCACATTTCATCATCACTTTTCAACTTATTTCTCCATTTTCCATAATTCAAAAAGTCAGTACTGCGGCCCAAGTCCAGATTCTTAATATGACTGTAAACTTTCAACCAATAATTCAATGCTTTTCATCGCAATAATTATCATTAAATAATGAAATCATAATAACACAATTCTTCCATTTCAATTTCAACCAACCTAAACATACAGTCATAATCATTTATAATAAGAATCGTAAGTTTCCCTACCTGCAAGGCTTATACAGTTTATTGTAGACTGGACTGGCTTTAGATATCACCTATCAATCACAAATAAGAAGCATTAATAATGAACCAACGATTATATATATATTTATATAACAATTATAATTCACATTTCAAGAAAAGATAACCAATTGAGCTTTAAAACAAAAATAAAAAAAAATATAAACTTACTGTGTCAAAATCAGTTTTGGTAATTTGGCTATATATTCTAGCTCGATTATCGGAATTTAATGAACTTTAATGTTCTGAAAAGAAGACTCAAAGATCTACAACTTTGTCTCTAATAGACATAGTCCAATTCCAACGTTTTCAAGGTCAAAATCAGCAATGAACATAACCTACTGAGTTTGGACGAAAACTGTTCAGTAATAAAAATCAGTCTTCAGTAAAATGGGCATAACTGTTAGCAGAAAATTCCAAATGAGGCAAGGTCAGGCTTGTTAGAAAGATAACTCGAAACTCTACAACTTTCATGAAGAAAGTTTAGCCTAATTCAGCCTCTAACAGTGCCTACAATGCCCAAACAGTATGCTCTATTTTTAGAAACTCAAATTCCAGATTTTCCCCAGAATTTTCTCGGTAACCAAACACTCTTTCTTTCATTCAAACTTCACCAAATTCACATATATTAGACACAAAGCATATACAAACAATTTTAATAAGGGAAATTTGTCTAATTTCAAATACAACACTCAATTAATCATCAAACACCAAGAAAACTAAAAACTAAACCCATAAAATCCATGTTCTTCATTCATAACCATATACAAGTTTAAATTCCCATCAAAAAGCAAATCAGTAACATGGATTCACTTTAAAATGATCATTTAAACACAAAACCCATAACAAAATTCATAAATAAACATCCATAATCCAATAAATCAGAAAATTACACAAAGAAAAATTAACCTCCATATACAAAAACTCACCTTTTATCACTTCAAGGATGAAGTTTAGCAAGAATTGGACAGGATTTTTGGTTGTTCCTACTCCCAGCTGCTCTTCCTCTATTTCGGCTCTCTACTCTCTGATTGTACCACAATCATACCATTCAACTATGGTATTACTATGTTCTCTTATATATATAATTGTTTAATAAATAGTGTTTTGTATAAATATCTGTACAACTGGGTTTAAATCTCTGTTTCAAGAAATCTGTGCAGATTATATAAATTAAGTCGTCACCGATGAAGCCGTGAAGAGCATCTCGAATCAAAAGAGCATTCAGAAGGATCCGCAGCAACCGGGGGAAGTACGAAAGAGCAGACGTTGAGACTCTGCAAGAAAAGTCAAACTTTGACCTTGACTATCGATAGCCAAGATGCGCTATCGATAGCGCCTCTATCGATAGCGCACCTTCGCTATCGATAGCCAGAGGCGGCTGCGGGCTTCTAGGATATTTTTAGATATTTTGAGGGCATTTTGGTCTTTTACCTTTTCCTTCTATAAATAGAAGTGTAACGACGACGTTTTGAGGGTTCATGACTTAAGCTCTGAATCATTACTCTGCTATTTTAATTCAAGTTACAGTTTATTTTCGCATTTTATTCGGTAGTTTCCGTTTTCAGCAATTTCCAATTCTGCAATTTTTCTTTCAATGCCTGGCTCAATTCTCACTTGAGGATTGTTCTATCCGATTAAGTCTTTACTTTCAGTAATTTACTTTTCTGTTATTTTCCTTTTTATGCATGGCTCAGTTCTCACTTGAGAACTGTTCTTTACTTTTTCTGTCTTTTTCTTTATTTACTTAAGTCTTTTCTTTATTTACTTCAGTCACTTTTCTTTATTTATTTTCGTCACTTTTCTTTATTTATTTCTGCCATTTTCCTTATTTCTTCAGTCATTTAATTACCGCTTTTATTTCTTTTTCCATCCCGTGAACCCTTAAGGCTTGTCATGGATAAAGGATATTCTCCTCCATTGATGTGTAGCTAATACTCCAAGCTTGGGTGAGGATGAAGTTGGATTCATTATACAATCCTATTTTATAAACATCCCTCTATTTGTATTATGTGATTGCATAGTTGTGAAGGTTTTACCGCACACTATTGCTAAATATAATATCATATAATTGTACATCTGTGATTGCAATTATATAATTATGCAATGGTTCTTATTGGTATGAATACAAACCAGCATGCTTTATTCCTCATTTAAGGTAGATAGCGATATTCCATTCTTTTCCAGGATAAACTTGCCGGTCCTGTATTCATAATCTTTTTGGGACTTCCTTCTTGTAGTTGGAAGAACCACCATACATAATTACTATAGTGAGGATTTTATAAACATAAATTGTATAATTGATATTCAATGGGCTTCTCACCCAAGTTCCGCTCATTCCACCAACTTAACTGCATTTTTTACTAAGCTTTATTTAAAAACTGCGTTTTCGCTTCGACCCAATCGGAGCATTTACCACCAACCAATTTAATTGACAATATTCTTTCCACTTGAATTGATTCTAAAAAGTCTTTTAATATAAACCTGCATTTCCCAGTGGTTCGACACCCGTGCTCACTAGTCACAATCGAATTGAGATTAATTGTCACGCGGTTTTATAAATTATTAATCTTGATCACTGGCAAGGAATAATCTCCCTTGTCGTCTGAGTCGATCACTCTCCCCAACTCACGAAGCTTCAAGAAGATGGAGGATGATACTCATCCAAAATGTTTTAAAACAAATTTGGGACATAAATGTCCTAATTTAAAATGTTTAAAACCTTTTAGTAATTTCACAAAACTTTTTACTTAAATTAAGCTATTTCTACTAGCTCCTAAACACCTACATTTTCAATAAAACAACCTTCTATAATAATCTACACTTCCCACATATTTCAAAAACACAATCACAACATTTCAATTATCACGTTATTAACTAATATTTAACACATAAACACATAAATTAGCATATAATTAGCACTAATTTAACATCTAAACATATAATTAGCAATTTAAAATTTTAGGTTCTTACAAATTCCCTCAGTGGACCCATGTTTTGGAAATATTCTCTCAATAGACACCCCTATTAGGTATCTCTCTCAATGGGCCTATGGGTATTTTTCTGGATAAAAATGCCCTTCTAATGGTCAAATATTTCAAATTTTGTACATAATCTCCAATCCCCACATTAACAAATAATCCCAAGGCCCAAGTTTATATAGAATTCCCAAATTTACAAATAATTAATCCACAATGCCCAAGATGTCACATTAATAGTTTTTTAAGTCAAATTGGTTGACTTTAATGTCCTATCATTATTATTTTAATAATAATAATGGGTGATATATTATTTGATGTGATAGTTGTGATGGGTATTTTGTGCCTTATCTTTTGGTGGGGATTGAAGATTCTTTGTTAGTTTGGAAATTTTGTGGATTGGGAATTCTATGTTCTAATGGGGATTACGCATTAGTGTGGTTGAGAATTATATTATTTAGCAGGAATTTTGTGAAAGATTGGGGATTATAAGTAAAATTGTTGGGCCAAATTTGTCCATTAAAATGGCATAATCGTAATTATTTTGTGTACTAAGGGCATTTTCGTCCAAATAGGTCTATTGAGGGAAATACCTAATAGGGGGTCCATTGATAAAATATTACCAAAACATGGGTCAATTGAGGGAATTTCGCATAATCAATATCATGTAAGTAACTTTTGCAGCTACGCTTATAAATTAAAATGGAAAATTTTGCTTTATGAAAAGGCATAAAACAATTTTAGTTCAACTTGGTGTTGTGAAGTAATAACTTATGATCGAGTTCGTGGCTTAAAACAAAACCTATTTCCCAATGCTCTACTTCTTTAATGTAAGCCCTTCAAGAAATAATCACAATTAGTGAGGACCCGTCAAATTTTCCTAAAACAGTAATGCCCTAATAATAACCTTGTCTGATGCGGGACAGAACCCAAAAGATATATGGATTTTTTAGAATGAAAAGGATGCAGTTACCTAAAAATCACTCATCACGAAGAGCAGTGCTACGGAGCCCGTCAAATTTTACCATTTATACTCCCGTCCACATATTTAAGTGTCACATTAACACAGTGAAAATGCACTTAGTCCACATATTTAAGTGTCACATCATCACAGTAAAAATACTTCACCACAGTGAAAACACTCAAACTCAATGAAAACCCAACACCTAAACTCAGTAAAAAAACTCGAACTCAGTAAAAATTGTACTGCTTGCATTTCCAATTTTTAATTTTTTTCCCTATATTTTCCCTGTGCTTTTTTTTAGTTTGCATTGTGTTTTTTTATTAGCACAGTAAAAAAAAAAAAGTTTAATGTACGCTGTGATTTTTTAATTAGCACAGTAAAAAAAAGTTTAGTTCTCACTGTGTTTTGTATTTTTTTTTTTTTTGGTACTATATTCTTTTTAGGTTTTGATTGAGCTTTTTTTGGGCTTTTACTGTCTTTTTTGAATTTTTACTGGTTTTTATTATTATTATTATTATTTGCTAACAGTAAATAAGAAGGGGGTTCTTTTTGGGTTTTTAATGTCTTTTTTTATCTTCACCGTCTTTTTTGGATTTTTACTATGGTCTTTTTTTTTTTTTTTTTTCCGGTTTTTTTTTTTTTTTTTTTGGTTTTCATTAACAGTAAAGAAGAAGAATAAGAATAACAAAAAGAAGAAGAGGAGGAAAATAGAGAAGTATATTACTAGTTTTTACTCTCTTTTTTTCCACGACAAAAATGAGAAGAAGAAGAGGAAGATAGAGAAGAAGAAGAAGAAGAAGAAGAGAGAGAGAGTAAAATTACCGGTGAAATGGCTGAAGCAGATCACTGGCCATGGCTTCCCCCATCATTTCCGGTAACAAGAGAGAGAGATAGAGAGAGGAAGAAGAACGCAGCGGATTTGCACGCAACAACTGCAGCTCATGCATGGAACTACTACAGCTCCGACATGGACGTAAGTCCCCTCACCGAGGCCAGACAGCTCCAAGATCTTGCTCTGAAACTTGAGCGATGACTCATCAAAATTGCCGGTGAGCCGAGAATGTTCCATGAACTGATGAAATTAAACCTTTGTTGTTAATGGTGAATGGAGAATGGAGGGAGAGGGAAAAAGAGAGAAAGAGGAGAGAAATGAAGAGATGGAGTAGAAAACATTATCGGTGAGCTAAACCCTATCTCTCTTCTTTCTATATGCTCCTCTGTTTAACAATAAATAATTCTGTTTTTTGTCTTTTTAATCTATTCTCATGTGACACTTTAGGTACCTGGCATTGCGGGCACCTCATTTCCACATCACATGCAGGGGAAATTTTAGTACAGGATTAGGGACGGGAGATTTAGCATTTTCCCACCACGAATAATGGAATCACTAAGCATCACTCATTGCGGAATTGCTTAACATACATGACTAAGTCAAATGCTTGATTTTTTAGGATGAAACAATCCGGCCACTCTGAATGTTGAAACTTGCAAAGATATTTTAACCCTATGCTGGTGCCTTTCCTTTATATATTCTATTTTGATTAAGGGATAAACAATTGCAATAGAACTCATAAGTGCAACTCTATGTTTTAATGCAGGGGCAGGAGGAATTGCAATATATATGCATGGATGCGCATTTTGTTGATTATATGAAGGTTGCGTGCGATTCAAGGACTCGTAAAAACTAGATTATATAATAATTGTTACGCTTTTGGTTCTTAATTAGAAAATTCTATATTAATTAACAAAGTGTTGACTCGGTGATACTAGTTTCTATATATTTTTTTTGCAAATGCATGTGGGTTCATTTTTTATGAGTATTATATAGTAATTTATTAGAGTTGATATTTTAATATTGTACGCGAAAAATGGTGTGGATGCATGTTAGAAGATCTAGTTGGTTTGTATGCACATATGATTTTACAAGTTTTTATGGTATTTTAAAATTGTGAAGCATTTGCTATAGAAAAAAAAAATTCTGGAGTAAACAAAGACACTTTTTAAGTGTCGCTCTTTTTGTAGATGCAATTAGGACACTTTTAAAGTGTATTAGTATGATCTCTTTTAAGACACTTCAAAACTGTCGTGGTTTCTGTCTATTGTAGGGACACTTAAATAGTGTTGCAATTCAAAATATAACGCAGACACTTTTAAAAGTGTCCTTATTGTGGACCCTTAATTTGTGCTGCCACAAACGATTAGAAGTTCATAAAGTCACGCACTCATTCCTTTTCTTATTCTCATTACTTATATGATGATTTAGTCGTTTTCAGATAAAGTACAGTTGAATAGAAAGAGTGGGAGCTTTCATTGCCTTTAAGAGACAGTTCTGTAAATAACTCCCTATGTCTCTTTTACTAACTTAATTCCCAACTTATTTTTGAGTTTGCACCTTAATTATTTTACCAAGTCGCTATAATTAATTATAAGGAAGTTTTCCTTAATAGTAGTATAAATATATATTGTTGGTATATTTTAATAAAAAAATAAAAAATAAAACTTAATTACCTATCTTCCCTTGTCCCACATTGGTTAGAGAAGAGAATAGAAAGTGGTTTATTAGCTCTCTTCTTCACTCATACATAGTGAAGGCTTAGAGAACTTGGCACCTCACGTACACAAGAAGGGAAGAAAGTGGAGGAGGTATGAGTTTTCAAAATGGACCAGCACCTGTAATAGTCCAGAATTCATTTTTCTAATTTTTTTTTTCTATTACAGATTCAAATTAAATCAAAATTGATTCACATGTTGAATTGGTTATATAACTCCCATCTGTTATGAATTTTATTCAAATCATATTTGAATTCTAAATTGAATTTTTTCATAACTGACATTTTCATTCATGGCTACCTATTAATTTCTATAGCATATGTTACACCTTACTACACCTATAAATAGAGGTCACCTCTAGGCATTCTAACTCACCAATTCTTAAGCATTCTCCTCTCTCTTTCATTCTCTATCATTTTCAGATTTTCTTTTAAGTGTTTTTGTGAGTTTTCTTTGGGCAAAGAAAGGTGTTGTGTGAAGCTTCAAAGTTTCTCAAAGTTGTGCAAGCTTAGAGAAAATAACAGTGAGTGGCTACGCTTATTGTATCCTGGAGGTGACGTGCTAAAAAGTATTGCATCGGATTTTCCGTAGTGGTGCGAATCGTCTTAAAGAGAGCGACCTAGTCTGCGCCTCAACCTGTCTTACTTCACTTGTCTTTCATTTTTTGAGGTAATATTGTTTTATTATTTCTAACAATTTTAAGATGAATAGCCATGGAAGGAACTAGTGCCAACACTAACACTCCTAACACCAGCGACCTCAATAAGCCATAGGTTTAATGGGGAAAATTTTAAAAGATGGGCAAGTAAGGTTTTATTTTATTTGAAGCTTATAAAAGTTGCATGGGTTCTTACTTCTAAGACTCCTAAAAAAGTAGCAACTGAAGATATGAGTGATGATAAGAAAAAAGAGCATGAAAAATTAGTTGAAAAATGGGAGAATGATGGGGAGGATTGTAAGCATTATTTGCTAAATTTTTTGTGTTGGCCCAAAATATACTCTAGAGGGAGGTGAATAGAGTATAGGCAAATAAAAATTGATTTCAGAATAGGATAGAGTATTTTTGAAATTTTAAACTTTAGATAATTAGAATGCAAATTTGAACAATAACTCAATAATACAAATAGCAAATAAATAACTTGAAATAAAAGAAATTGAGTTAGAAAGATTCAAACACTAGGATTTTAACGTGGTTCGATCTCCGTTTACGTCCACGCCTCAAGAACTCCGTCTCAATAATCCACTATCAAGACTCCTTCAAGGTGGAGAAACATTTACACTTGCCTTCTTTTAAAGGTGGAAGACACTCACCCACAAAAGTTTCACTGAACCCTTAAATATCACAATACAAGAAGAATATAGATGGAGTATTACAATGAATGCTTTAACAAGCTGATTTGTAATAAATACAAGCACACTAATGACTTCTCAAATGCTCAATAAATATAGCTCAAAGAGATTCACAAAGAGAAGTTTGGACAATGAGAGTTTGAGAGTAAATGCTTTCAATAAATTAGTTGAATAGTGTAGGTTGTTCATAAATGAGAGCAAGAGCTCTATATATAATGAACAAGAGCCAAAATGGCCGTTTGAAAACCCTAGACTCTTATTGGAGAAGATGGGGGTAGGTTAGGCTCATTTAATGCTTGATTTGCTATAAAGGGAAAGAGCCGTTTTGAAGTTGCAGAGTCATTAGTCGACTAGGTCAAGGTGGTTAGTCGACTAGCTAGTTAATTTTCAAATGATTTTGGCTTTCCGGGCTCGGTTAGTCGACTGGGCACAAGGTGTTAGTCGATTAGCTAAGCGAAAAAAGGTTTTAAACATTTTCTGGATTTGTTAGTCGACTAGGAATAAAAGAGTTAAACGATTAGCAACTTTAAAACTCACTTAGAAAATTTTCCGGGATTGATTAGTCAACTGGAAAAAGGGGTTTAGTCAACTAGCAACTCTGTTTCTCAAACATGGCTTTTAACCTGCTCTTAGTCGACTGGTAAGATATGGTTAGTCGACTAGATAACCATTAGTCGACTAGACCAAGGTGTTTAGTCAACTAACTTAAGATTTCTCAAAACACTGCCTCTGACCTTCACTTAGTCGACTAGGACTAAAGTGTTAGTCGACTAGAGAAGTTGCAATGTTAATATTTCGAAATTCTTAAGTCCAAATCAACTTATAACACTTGAGCAAGTTAATTAAGTGTTCCAAAACAATTTTGAGCAAGTTTGAAAACATTTTCAAGCATAAATGCTAATGCAATATGAGATAAAATGTATTTCTCTTAAGCTATGCAATATTGAACATGAGAAAAACCTTACAATAAGTTCCTAATCATAAAGAAAGCAACTTGACTTCAAAAAGGTCTTCATAAGCTTGTCGTCAAGTTGATCTTCAAGGATTGAACTTCATGAGCTTGATTTGAAATAAGGTGCGCATAGAATTGCTTGATTAATGTTGATGAGCTCCAACAAGATATATAACTTCAAATCTATAGAGACAACAATTAACTACTTATTAGATAGAAAGTATAGTTTAGTTATCATCAAAATTTGGTCAAAGACCTTAGGGCTAACAGTTTTTCTGATCAATTTTATGATTATTATAATACTACTTACTCTATTGCTAAGAAAATTTGGAAAGCTCTTCAACAAAAGTATGATTTCGAAGAAGCGGGTGCAAAGAAATATGCTTGTAGTCGCTATTTTCGATATCAAATGGTGGAGAACAAGTTTATCATTTCTCAAACTCATGAACTCCAAAATTTAGTTCATGAAATTCAAACCGAATGAATAAAGGTGGATGAACAAATGCAAGTGGCGGTCGTCATCGACAAGCTACCAAGTTCTTGGAATGAGTTTCAAAAAGGCCTTCGTAACAAGTAAAAGGATCTTGTTAGCCCTATGGCTTCAATCCAATATTGTTAAAAGGTTCATCCTACCTTGGTGTATGATTTTGATGATATATAAAAAACATTGTATTATGTTTATGCATATAATTACTTGGTTGAACATATTGCATATATGTCAAACCTATACAATGGATTCTTGGCTAAATCTCTTAAATGGTTATATTAGCTATCATTATTGATCTTTTATTCATCCTTTTATTCTTGTGAATATTCTCTATATTATATTCATGCTTATAAGAAACAGGATTTGAGCTATTCAATGAAGAATCAACTTTTCTTGAAGCACCCTTGAAGTCCTTGCTCTCCAAAATGATCCTCGTGTTCTCTAAGGACCTTAAAGAAAGCTATTTATTGTGAAGACTTGCTCAAGCCAAAGATGAAGCCATTCACAAGCCTATCAAGCATAGCACAAGATTCGAAGAGCCTTCATGAAGACCTTATTTCATCTTGTGTAAGCCTTTTAAGAAAACTTGTGTAAATCTCTCATAGGATTAAAACTATATTGGCTTAATTAACCTTGACCCTTTTAGACCATTGTTTATAACTTGGAAAATCATTTTGATTGGTCAAAATTGCTTTTAAATAACAGTGGGCTATTTTAAAATCAAAGTATAGCTTAAAGTTCATGAAAATTGAGTTATGGCCTAGTCTAGTCGACTAACCCTCTATGACTAGTCGACTAACTGCATGGCAGTAAGCATATTTTCATGAACACCTAAGCTAGTTGACTAACCTCTGGTCATTAGTCGACTAATCGTTCCCTAGTCGACTTACCCCTGGACATTAGTCGACTAATCGTGCCCAGATTTCAAATGTTTCATTTTTTACTTCTCTAGTCGACTAATCTCTTTGATCCAGTTGACTAATCGACTCAGAACTCATTTCATAAGTGTATTTAAAATACTCTAGTAGACTAACCCTTTAGTCCTAGTCGACTAAGGTTGCTCTGCAACAAAAAACGACTAGTTTTTGCAAAACAAACGGCTATATTCTTCTATCTAACAGCCATATTTGTTTGAGAACTTATAAATACCATTTGAATGAGTCTTGGATGAGTTAGTTAATCACTCTAAACATATTGAATCAATAACATACTCTTACTTATCCTTATTCATCATATTTGTGTGATTCAATCCAAAGAATCAATATCTCCTAAGCCAATATTAGTTCATATTCTTAAGAGATATTAGTGAGTGCTCATATTTGTAATCATCTACTCTTGATGGAGCTTTTCATTGTACTCATATTTCATCTTGTAATCTTGTGAGATTTAAGGGTTGGTGTAACCCTTGTAGGTGAGAATCTACCACCTTGAAAGTAGATTGTGGGTGAGTGTCTTCCACCTTTGAAAGAAGACAAATTGTAAAGATTTATCCAACTTGAAGGAGTGATCCATAGTGGATTGTAAAATCCTCAAGACAGTGCTCTTGAGACGTAGATGTAGACGGAGATCGAACCACGTTAAATCATTGTGTTTGAATCTCTCTAACTCTATCTCTTGCATTTAAATTTATTTACTTGCTACTTAACTTGTTTAGTGTGATTCATACTCATATATTCTATTCATCTTCAATTAAATTTATTAACTTGATTATTTTCTGCTAAATTTATTTGAACCAAAATTTTAATTTGGAAATTATTTTATAAAGTTTGCTATACTCAATTCACCCCCGGGTCCTCTAGAGTATATTTTCTGGGCAATAGATCTTACTCTAGTGAACCTCATGAGACGCCTTAGAGTTGAAAAAGAAGCAAGGAAACCGGGCAATCGTGCTAGGAATTGTCAATTTCAGAAACACGGGCCATTCCAATTTGTGGCTATTATTAGTGAAGTGAATATGATTAATAAGTCGAAAGGATGGTGGGTAGACACGGGTGCTTCGGTACATGTTTGCCATGATATATAGAACTTAGTTTAAAAATTACTCCCCTATAGAAAATGAAAGAAAAGTTTTACTTGGAGATTCTCATACAATCCAAGTTTTGGGAATTGGTGAACTTGATCTTAATTTCACATCGGGATGTATTTTGATCCTAAGGGATGTTCTTTACACCCCAGAAATTAGAAAAAATTTAATTTCCAGATTTATTTTGAATAAGGCCGGATTTAAACAAACTATAGAATCCGACCAATAAATCTTTACCAAGAATAATGTATTTGTGGGTAAAGGATATGCATGTAAGGGTATGTTTAAATTAAATGTTGAAGTCAATAAAGTATCCACTATTTTTTTTTTTATATATATATTGTTACTAGCTATGATATGTGGCATGCTTGTCTTTGTCATGTTAACAGTAAATATTTAAAAAATATGACTTATGTTGGATTGCTACCTAAATTAGAAAATGATTTTGAAAAATGTGAATATTGTAGCATGACAAAGATTACAAGACAACCACATTTAAAAGTTACTAGAAGTAGTGCGTTATTAGATTTAATTCATACCGATATTTGTGAATTTGAAGGTATATTAACAAGAGATGGTAAGAGATATTTTATTACTTTTATAGATGATTATTCTAGATTTTGTTATGTTTATCTTACGAAAAATAAAAATGAAGCTTTTGATAAACTTGTAATTTTTATTAAGGAAGTGGAAAATCTTTTTGAGATGAAAATTAAAAGATTTAAAAATGATAGAGGAAACAAATATGAAGTGTTAGGACTTATCACTTATATTCAATCCTTAGGAATAGTACATGAGACTAAACCACCTTATTCACCATCTTCTAATGGAGTAGCGCGCCGAACGTAAAAATAGAACTCTAATAGACTTAATAAATGCTATGATAGCATATTCGAGCGCACCTAAGAATTTATGGGGAGAAGCGGTCTTATTATGGAAAAATAGAAAGCGGTCTAATTATATAGTACCGCGTAAGCATACTCTAGTTACTCCTTATGAATTATGGAAAAATAGAAAGCCTAATCTTGATTATTTGAGAATTTGGGGATGTCTAGCTTATGTTAAAAAGACTCCTCCCAAAATTCATAAACTTGGGATTAAGGCAACTAGGTGTATTTTCATTGGATATACTTTGAATAGTAAAGCCTATAGATTCCTAGATCTTGAAAATAATGTTGTAATTGAATCTTTGGATGTTATCTTTCATGAAGATAAATTCTCTTTTAAATTTAAAGATAGTGGGGTCTAGAAATTAAATCTAAAATTCAAGAACCTAGTTCCTCACATTCTAAAGATTTAAATATTGAACGTAGGAGAAGTAAACGTGTTAGAGTTGAAAAAGATTTTGGGCCCGATTATTTAGTATGTAATGTTGAGGGTGATCCTAAAACCTTAGAAGAGACTTTATCTTCAAATGATTCTGATTTTTGGAAAGAAGCCAGAGCTTCTATACATGATTTAAAATTTCATCAAATGGATGTAAAAACAACATTTTTAAATGTAGACTTAGAGGAAGAAATATATATGGGTCAGCCCGAAGGTTTTATTTTACCAAGGAATGAGAATAAAGTTTGTAAATTAACTAAAAATTAACTAAGTCTTTATATGATTTGAGACAAGCACCTAAACAGTGGCATGAGAAATTTGATATGTTTATGTTAACAAATGGTTTTAAATCAAATGAAAGTGATAAATGCATTTATTATAAATCTGATAATGGTGCTCATGTGATTATATGTTTATATGTGGATGATTTGTTAATTTTTAGAACAAATATAAATATAATTGAAAATACCAAGTTTTTGCTTAACAATAGTTTTGATATGAAAGATATGGGTGAAGCAAATGTTATACTTGGTATGAAAATTACTAGAATTAACTTCTGAAGGTATTTTTCTTGATCAATCTCATTATGTTGAAAAACTATAAATATTTTGATTGCAAGCCTGTTTGTACACCTTTTGATTCTAGTATTCATTTAACTCCAACTGAAAAAGATAGTGATATTTTAAATCAAAAGGAGTATGCTAGTATCATTGGTAGTTCGAGATATGCTACAAATTGCACTAGACCTGATATTGCATATGTTGTGGGTGTACTTAATAGATTTACAAGTAAGCCAAATTTTGAACATTGGAATGCTGTAAATCGAGTAATGAGATATTTAAAAAGAACTACTAATTATGGTTTATTTTATAAACGATATCCTGAAGTACTTGAAGGGTATAGTGATGCGGATTGGAATTCCCAATCTGGTGATTCATTATGGTCAGAGCTTATAGCTTTTGCATCAGCCAATGAAGAAGCAGGTTGGTTAAGAGATTTATTATCTGAAATACCAATGTTGGAAAAACCTATACCACCTGTCTTAATATATTGTGATGGTACTGTTGCTATTGGCAGAGTACATAATAAATATTACAATGGAAAATCCAGATTTGTAAGGCATAAACACAGTACTATGAGATTATAATTAAGCAAGAGTGCTATAAATATAAATTATGTGAAATCCGGTGATAATCTTGCTGATCCTTTAATAAAAGCTCTAGCTAGAGATAAGATCTGGAATACATCGAGGGGGATGGGACTTGAGCCCAAAGAAAATTAAATCGCCTATGAAGATACCATTCCTAGGGACTAAAGATCCCAAGAACTAGGTCAATGGAAAAACGAATCTTAGAGTGGTTTGAATGGACATACACAATAAAAGTCTTAAAAAACTAATTGTCCATCCCTATGGTGTAGTGTATGTCATCCTGTAACGATTTAGAGGTTGAGATTACTTTAATCTCTTAATGAGTTCTATAGCCCTTATGGGTAGGATGTTAGAGTTACGGGAGCATCCTTGATAGACTCACCTATATAGTGTAGAAGTGAGGCCGCTTCCTATGAGAATTGGGCTAATTTTCTAGAGCACTTATGAAAACCGGGATAAAGCACATGGCCATAACGTGCTGGTTTTAGAAGCTTAAATGAGGACACCATGAATAATTTATATGTGTACGACGTAATTCTAGTATCCTCAAGCAGTCTTAGTTTCAAGGCTTAGTCCACTTTGACTCTAATACTAGATTTACCGAAATACTAAGCGAAGGTTTCAAGGCAGTGCCACCTTCATAATACATATGGTTCTATATTCTTTGCCCAGAATTTTTTGTTTTTAATTTTTTTTTTAAATAAGTGGGGGATTGTTGGTATATTTTAATAAAAAAATAAAAAATAAAACTTACCTATCTTCCTTTGTCCCACATTGGTTAGAGAAGATAATGGAAAGTGGTTTATTAGCTCTCTTCTTCACTCATGCTTAGTGAAGGCTTAGAGAACTTGGCACCTCATCTGCGCAAGAAGGGAAGAAGGTGGAGGAGGTATGAGTTTTCACAATGGACCAGCACATAGGATTATGGTCAGACTTATGCAATTCTGTAACAGTCCAGAATTCATTTTTCTTTTTTTCTTTTTTTGGTTACAGATTCAAAATTATGAATTTTATTCAAATCATATTTGAATTCTAAATTGAATTTTTTCATAACTTACATTTTCATTCATGGCTACCTATTAATTTCTGCAGCATATGTTACACCTTGCTACACATATAAATAGAGGTCACCTCTAGGCATTCTAACTCACCAATTCACAAGCTCTCTCCTCTCTCTTTCATCGATCTCTATCATTTTCAGATTTTTTTTTAAGTGTTTTTGTGAATTTTCTTCGGGCAAAGAAAGGTGTTGTGTGAAGCTTCAAAGTTTCTCAAAGTTGTGAAAGCTTAGAGAAAATAACAGTGAGTGGCTAGGCTTGTTGTATCATGGGGGCGACGTGCTAAAAACTATTTCATCGGATTTTCCATAGTGGCGCGAATCGTCTTAAAGAGAGCGACCTAGTCTGCGCCTCAACCCGCCTTACTTCACTTGTCTTTTTTGTTTTCTTGGTAATATTGTTTTATTGTTTCCAACAAATATCAATCTTAATATAAACTAAAAAAAAAAAAAAAAAACCTAAGAAAACAGTTTTCAACCGTTTTCTAAACCCTTTGAAAATGGTTATGGAACCGTTCTCTAAACGTGTGTTGTTAAGGATAGTACCCTTCGAAAATGGTTCAAAATCATTTTCATTGCTCTGCATACAAAAACGATTTTGAACCATTTTTAAATGTTCCACTTATGAAAACGGTTTAAAACCGTTTTTTTTTTTTTTTTTTTTTCTAAAAAAGCACAGACGAAAACGGTTTATGACCGTTTTGAAAAATGGCATATACGAAAACGGTTTCCGACCGTTTACAAATATGCCACATACGAAAACGGTTAGAAACCGTTTTCACAAATGTTGTTGCATATGATTTTGTTTGGCCCCATTTTTGTGGCTACTGGCATCAGTGTACAATTTCCTGTAATATAGCAATAAATTATAAAATTGACATGTGTTTCCTTTATTCCATTCCACACCAAATATAGGCACCCAAACAAGAATTCCAACTACTATCAGAACATTTTCATTTAGTTTTAGCATTTCAAACTAATATATATGTAAACCAAAAGTGTTTAAGTACAAATTTGTCCAAAAATTAACGAAAAAATCACTATGGTCCTATTATATCCAAATCCATCTTTCAAGACATGTTTGCTAATCTTCAAACCGCAAAATAGCTCTATGTTGTCTTTAATTGTCTTCAAATGCGCTGAGCCTACATAAAAAAAAAAAAAAAGATAGATATACAATTTTTAATTAGTTCATGATAGTGATGTGCTAAAAAATAAC
>JAESVK010001128.1:259760-286611 GCA_017140935.1 Hamamelis virginiana
TGATCACCACATTATATTTTATGATTAGAAAATAATATATATATATATATATATATATATATATATATATGATTAGGGTGAGACCCCACCCAATTTGTTGGGTAGTGGGGTGTTTGTATTTTGAATGGAAGATCGAGGAGTGGAATCGGATGGAGAAAAGAGAGTTAGGAGATTAAAAGAGAAGGGTGGAGGGGAAAGGAAGATAGGGAGAGAAGGTTAGATAAAAAGGAGAGGAGAGATCAAAAGAGGGAAAAGAAAAGAAAGATAAAGGAGAGAGAGAGATCATAAGAGGAAGGAGAGATGGGAAAGAAGAGGAAAAAAAAAGGGAGAAAGAGGAGAGAAGGAAAAGAAAAGAAAAGAAAGGGAATGAGAGAAAAAAATGAGAAGCTAAGGGGAAGATGGAGCTGCACAAACGCAGAATAATTGGTAAATTTATTTCATAATTCAGAGCTTAGTAAGGTGAGATAGTATTTCTATTTTGATTATATTTCAATTTTTGGATTGAATATGGTATGATTTAATGATGAAATAATGACTTACATATATATATAATATATATATATTAATGGGGATTTCAAATCTTGGATTTTTATTTTATATGAAAATGAAAAACTGAAACTTTGGGACTATTTTTCCCATAAACTATATCAACTCAGGATCATGTGTACCAAATTTGAGAATTTTCCGATGCGTATATTAATTTCTATAATTTTCTGAAGTTTAGTAATACTGAAACTTTGAAAATTTGTAGTATATTGCGTATATGTCCGAAAATTCTGAAATTTGAGTATATTGCAAAGCTTGAATTTATGGATTTTTAGAGACAAGAATCATGGAAAAAGACCAATGGGTGAATGAGAATTTCTAGAGAGAGAAAGCTTCCATCAAGCTTTAATAGGAGGCACAAGGGGTATTTTCACAGTATATCGAAAAATTATGATTTTTATATATATGGTATAGATTGATTTTATATGAATTTAGAACTTTGAATCACTTCAATTGGATGTGAATTGTGAGAGAAATTGAGAAACGAAGTTGCCGAAAAATCTAAAATTTTATTAACTAGCCTACTTTGGCATCATTTTTAAATATGTTCGGATGGGAGGTGTTATACACCACCATTATATTTTGAAAACTTGGATCACACAGATTCTGTAACATTTTGAACCGCCCAAATTGGATGAGTAACGAAGGAGATATAAGTGTGCAAAGTTGGCCAAAAAGTTGGAAAATATTGACGTACCATGTACGTGAGTGTGCATGTATGTTCCTGTGTGGTGAAAGGTGCATGGTAAATCATTTGCAAATTAGCACTTGTGGCTATCATTTTGACTTGAAATTATTTTTAAAAATCCTATTAAATTAAGTTGATATAAATGAGTGTAAAAGTTGTTGTTTGGTATGCATGAAAGAGCCTAGAAAATTGTGGAGCATAGTGAAGGTGCACCATAAGGCTTACCATGTAACCTCATTGTATTTTGACTATTCTAGTATGATTTTTCAATCTAACAAAATTTGATAAATTCTACAAAAATCAAACAAGTGTCCTAGAATGGATTATTGTATAAAAAAATACATGTGGATAGAAAATTAACTATCTTCCAAATTGTGAGTCTTTGGAAAATAGTTAAAAATCATGAATAATTGATTTTATAAAAATTATGATGATTAGTGAGAGATCTTGAAAATACAAGTTATGAAAATCATATTGGCATATATATAAACTGTTAATATATGCATGTGATATTTGTAAAGTTTATAACATGCTGTTATTATGAATAAAATGATGAAGCATGTTAATTGTTATGTATAAAATACATACATGTGATAATTGCCATAATTATTGCACATAAAATTGGCATATGGCATGTGGTGATGACGTTATGAGAAAGTGACTGAGCTTATCAGTAAATTCCATACATCTCATAGTAACAATGCGTTTTAAGAAAATAAAACCGTGCACTTGTCATGTGAATATGCGTGTATGGGCGCGCATGTTATGCGTGCAGGCAAAGCGGACAATTTTGTTACTTGGAGAAGTACGGGGTATTACAGTGGCACAGTTACATGTGGTGGCTCAAGTTGAGTGAGCAGAATGATTTATTTGTATATCACTGATATAACTGTTGATATGAGATATATGTTGAGTTGATATAAGATATATGTTGAGTTGATATACTATGAAATGTATGAATGAATTGTCATATATGAATTGTTGATATGAGATGTATGCCATATGTATTGCATGGAAGAATTGCATCTGGCATGAGACACACTTACATGTGAAATATATTGCATAAAAAATTATATGCATTTGTGATTATTTATGTAACTGTGGAAATGAGGAGTTGAGATTCCACCGATGGACAAAAGATCCTGGAAACAGTTAGTGCACTAATATATCACCATTGCTAAAAACAGCACGTAAATCCTCCTGTCAATGAGTGACAGTCGCGGTAGGTCCTAAAATGGAGGGGACTGGGTGATATACATCCTAAAAAGGCGGGGATGTTGTTGTGGTAGATGATTGAGAGTGATTGAGAATGGTTGAGATGGTTGAGTACCTTAAAATGAGGTAGCCATATGTTGTGGTGAGATGGTGAATCCTAAAATAAGGTTACCATTAGTGTGAATGTTTGATGTTTTGCAGGAAAGGCAGAACAGAGGAAATGGCAGGTATGACTGCATGAGCATTGCATCGTATATTTGTCATATGCATAAAGCATGCATGTAGTGTAAAATTATTTATTGTGAAAAAGTGATGCATATATTCTGTAATATATATAAATGAATTACAGATATGATGATTTATTTATGTGATATTTGGCTGATGATAAAATTTGTTGACAGATATGAGAATGTCGAAGCATGTGAATATTTCTGAATGTGTTGAGAAAAGAAGATATTGTATTCTTGTAATATGATTTACAATAATAAAAATGACTCATTGTGAACCAGCCAACCTGAATATCCCGAGGGATCGGGAGGCCTCTCGTTCACTTTGGGGGGTGTTTCTTGAGTGGATTGTGGATGATGTTTATCCATCTCGATTTACCCTTCTCTATTATCCTTCTCTATTATCCACGTTTATCCTTCTCTATTATCCACTCAAGATTGGGTTTTTGAAAAAGGATAAGAGTTTGTAAAAAACTGGGAGTCGCCACCTTATTTTTAGGGAACAAGGAAACCACAAAAAGAGTTTTATTTTCAATAAAACATTGACTCCATATTTTAAGGAAAAGCTTGGTCTTCGAATCAAAGTTGGATTCGGGGGCCAGGTTACGAAGTAGGAAGGTTCCAAGGAACTCCTTGTAGGCACCCACCTCGCCCTAATTAAAGGTCTCCTAATTACTATTGGGCTTTATCAAAATCTTATCATATCAATCCTATTTATCTAATCAACCATTGAAAATAGTGTAGATAATACTAGATAATAGATAATAATAAAATAAAAAAAAAATCAAAGAAATCCTAAAGACCTTAGGAGACTAGAGTCATCCTAAGATTGGACTTGCACCCTATTGATTGCCTACGTACCTTACCAATTACTTGATAAGGATCAAAGTCCACGTAGTTCGATTACCTAGGACTCATCCTAAGACAGGGAACTACCTTCAATTATCTTTTGAGATCCACTTAGAATTCTAATCTGAGCAGACCTCTTATTCGAACACAATTCTTTCTCCAAATAATTCTTTTCAAAATACAACTCTTTTCTTATCCAAATACTTTTCAAGAGAGTCTCTTCTAGACTAAAATTCTAATTAAATCAGAAAAATGACTTTTGAAGATGAAACCTTATCTTAAGATAATCCTAGGGAGGTAAAACACCTCACCTATGTCCCTAGACACCTTTCCTACTTGTTTCTAACTACTCAAAGGAATCCTATCATGTTCCTATGTTTGGATGACAAGAAAGTGAAATAGAAAATCTACCATGAATGCAAAATATGACCCTAA
Source organism: Hamamelis virginiana (assembly GCA_017140935.1). Lineage (NCBI taxonomy): Eukaryota > Viridiplantae > Streptophyta > Magnoliopsida > Saxifragales > Hamamelidaceae > Hamamelis > Hamamelis virginiana. The sequence continues at coordinate 263,721 of JAESVK010001128.1, forward strand.
TCTTTTCTAAATCATCCTAACATGGATTTCTAACCTAAATGCCTAAAAATTGTATTAAATAAAGGTAATTAAAGGTTATTTAAGCTGCTGGACAGCAACTTAAATATACCTAAAACTACCTAAATTTAATACTAAAATATGCAAAAACAATCCTACAATGACATAAAAGACTATTATGCAAACATACTAAAAAAATGACTAAAAAAAAAGGCAACTTCATGCTAAAACATATACTTTATACATCAAAATTAACCACAAGGGAAGAAACTCACTTCCTTTGAACCATGGAAAATAAATCAATCAAAGCACAAGAATTACTCAATAATATCAAACAATAAAGAAGCCAATTTTCATGCTTAAAACAAAATCTACTATCATCAAAACTCTTCATGTAACTAAAGAAGTACCTAAACCATCCTAAAGCATGCTTAGAACATATATGAAAATACTCTTTTAATACAAAACATAAAATCATGCATTCCCATGTTGAACCATAAGCCACAACATACAAAATATGATATTTTTGTATCAAAACAGCAACTTTAACACTCTAGCATGTATTCTAAACATTAGTTAACAAAACAAAAATCACCTAAGGCATGCTCCTATTATTCATATTAAAGCTACCATGCTTCTAGATTAATAAATATGCTACTTCCATATGAAATAGAAACAAATAATCAAACTATACAAAATTACTTAAACAATGATCTATGTGCATCATAAACTCATCCAAACATGCAAGACTAACATAACTGTCATTCCTAAACATGAACACATATTAACAAGAAGAGTTCCTAGTTTAAACCATGCAATGAACTAAAAAAAATTAGAATAAACATGCTGAAATTACTCTACATATGCAAAAACTCCTAAAAATCCACTATGATATGCAAAACTACATCCTACAACTAATGGGATAGATGAATGTACCTTTAGCCTTCTTCTTCCTTGCTCCTAGCCTTCTTCTTCAACCTTTAATGGTCTCCAATTTCGTGGCTTAGTGTTCTAGTGCAGCCCCCAAGGTCCCAAAGTCCCTCTAATCAAAGTTAACTCTCTTAAACCTATTCCTAAGTGATGTATTTATAGGAAAAGGCTTCAAATCGATCAATGGATGTCATTAAAACCCTAAGAAGTGATCTAAGGGTCTCAAATAAGTCTTTCAAGGTCTCTAAGGTCGTGCCAAGTGTCCCAAGCTGAGCTAGATAGCCATTGGAAGAGTCCCAAAGCATCCAAACTCTCAAAAAATCAAAATTAGGCGAATCTGGGCATTGGACATGGATGACCGTCCACCCTAGGATGGTCGACCGTCCAGCTTGGACGGCCAACCGTCTATTGAGGGATGATCATCGATCCCTCAGCCCAATTTTTCCCTATCTCGACCCGTCTCGGCTGTTTTCGGCTTTTCTGGCCCGTTTCAAGCCCAAATTTGACGATTCAAGCTCCAAAACAATCGTGATTCGATTCTCCATGTTTCTAGAAGAGTTTGAGGATGAAAAACCTTAACCAAAGTCAAGGGGTTGAGAGAAACCAAGCCAATTAGCTGTTTTGGGCCTATCGGGCCCTTTTAGGGTTTTGAAATCCACTAACCGATTGGTCTCGAAATCATTTCTTCTTCTTGAAACAAGTTTTAAGAAAGTGTTTTGAAGCCTTTGAAGGCTTTGGTTTGATAAAAATATCGAATCCCGGTCACTTCCGGTCGAAACCCTAATATGGGCTTGAAAGGGCCTTTCGAGCCTTAAGAGCCAAACATGAGCCAGAAGGCTCAACAGGCCTTGCCACTTATCAACTTAGCTATTAAACACACCCTAAATATCCATGCCAAAATCTTGGGACAATTCGAGACAAGATCGACAGTCATTCAGAGCCTTTGTGATTCGAAGGACAACACTGCCTTTCAAGTCACAAAAGGCCTTATTTTCTATCAAGCCTGGCTCAGAATGCCATGAAACTTTACAGGGATACTCCTAGACTCTCTAAAAACTAAATGCAAAAAGAACCGACTCGATCTGACCTAAAAACCTACATGTGATAATGACCTCTACCTAACTACTCAAAAAGGTAAAATTGGCAACTTAGGGTTTTAACACCCTATTTTACCTCTAATCACAGGCAAACCATTCATGATCATACTCGTGGTAAAAAATGGATGTCTACACTCACCGTGGACGTAGGAAAATTTTGCTGAACCACGTAAATCCTGGTGTTTGTTTATTTTTCTGCTATGTGTTTTCTTTAAGATGATGACACATTATCAGCATGAGACTCTATCCAACTTAGTAAACTAAATGGATGTTTCTAGAATTTGGGTACATTACGGGACTGTACTCATGATACAAACTAGTACTCAGCGCTATCTTTAATTTTTGAGATGTTGAAAAATTATTTAAAGACTTCCGCACGTGTATTTTGAAAAACTGATTTAAACTGTGTAAAATTTAAAAAGAAATGACTCAAAAGATAAGCACTTGGTGTTTTATGTCACTGTGGCATTTCCGCATAGGGGTTACCCTGTGTGGGGTGTTACAATCCAACAAATAGTTGAAGCTGATTAGGAGACTACCACTTAAAAGTCTATAAATAAAGGCCTGAATACCAAAAGAATCTCTCTCTCTCAACACACATAAACTCAACAGATGAATTAGAGAGCACCCATCTCTTTTATCCTAATTTAATTAGGGTATGAGAGATTTCTATGGTCTTTGATGCTGCTTAGTCGCATGAGACTCCGCATTGAATGCACCTTGATTTGAAGTACTTGTGGTTCGAGAGTTAGGTTGAAGTTGTTTTTTGAGGAAAGTAGTAGTTTTGTTTCAAAAGGCTCGAGGGTAGTTCGAGCCGTACTGATGACTGTTTTATTGTGTGGTGGTTAGCTAGTAATTAATAAAGTAAGTTTGTTTGTTTGGTTTTTGTTTTTTTTTTTGTTTTGTTTTTTACTTCAATCTCTATATTATTTTTCTCCCCATTCTCTATTTTTTTTTATTTTTATGGATGAATTTGCTTATTATTATTAGGATTATTTCACTTAGCATGTCTCCTTAAAAGGTCTTCTTAATTGAGACAATTCGAACCTCACCACTTGGTCTTAACCGTAAATAGTGATTCGAACTACCTTGCAGTGGTTCGAACTCCTAAAAATTTAAAAGTGGGACAATAGTACCATATCATGCTTTCCTTAAAAAAATGTGTAAAATGCCAAAATATAGTATGAGTGCATCGCATAGGTACCAAATTTTGACATTAGCTCATCAAATGACATAAATGCATTGGAGATACTATTATGAATCATTTTCCCTCAGCATTATGGCTTTGTTGAATTTAGTAATATTTGGATTTTAATTAGTACATTTAAGACCTCTCTCGGCAGTACGTTTAAGTGTCCAGGTTCATGCCCCATAGACCAATGTTATCAAACCCGGACCGGACTGGCCGGTTGAACCGGGAACCGGTCCCCTCTCCGGTTGGTTTAACCCACAAAAACCCATTTTTTTAAAAAACCGTTCAACTCGGTTAAAAAACCGGTCAACCCGATTTTTTTTTTAATTTTAATTTTTTAATTTTTTTTTTAAGGTGCTAAAATGACTAAAATAGTCCCAATATTTTTAAAATCTCTTAAAGCCAAGAAGGCTAAAAAGACAAATTAATCTTAAAAAATCCCAAATAACAAAAAGAAACCAAAGCACCTAATTTAATAATACAATATTTTTATCTTGCATTTTAAAAAATATATATAATAAAGATTGATCAATAGTAATTATCAATTTTCAATTTTGATGACTACACATAAATTCAAATATATGAATTGATTGTACAAATATTTAAAAAAAAATTATATTTTGAATCATTGACAGCTTTTATTCTAATAAATAAATAAATAAATAAATAAATAATATATTTATGACGTCACGGTTCAACCCGGCGGTTCAACCGGTTAAACCGGTTGACCCTTAATCCGGTAACTTTTTCGGTTCGATGAACGTTCGAGATTTTAAAACAATGCCATAGACAAATTCTATAAACTTTTTCGTTTTTTGTTTTATGGTATGTTTTTTTTCTTGTTATTTAGTAATAGGGAGCCAATCATTTGCGGGCGTTTTTTTTTTTTTTTTTTCTTCTTATTATTTATTTATTTATTTTTGGTGCTTATGCGAGTGAGAGAAAGGAGAGGAGAGAGAGAGAAGAAGAGTGAGAAAGGTCACTATTGGCTGATGGTGTGGTGCGAGTGAGAGAAGGGAGAGGAGAGACAAAGAAGAAGAGAGAGAAAAACGCCTGCAACACGCCTGCAAAGGAACTTTGGGAAGCGTGAAGCCTGCAAAGGGACATTGGGAACCGTGATTGGTTGCAACGATCTCAGCCATTAATTTGATCTAACGGCTGAAGATTGTTGGCCGGACATAGCATATACACTGCCGGCCTTAGCATAGAAAAACTATATGTATATGTATATATATAAAGGTGTCGTTTAGAGTTGATCGTGGACTTTGGTATTCAGCTAAAGCTGCACAGAATCGATCTATTAGCCCAACAGCCCACTACAGAGAATCGCACTGAAGTACGTCGTACCTTGTAGCTGAATAAAGCTCCTTGTTCACTCAAGGTAATATCTCTTCCATTATATTAAGTCGTCTTTAATTAGCTTCTTGCAATGGGATTATTTAATATATCAAAGTGTACTAAAAATTATCAAGATTTTATTACTTCTATCAATTTGAGCTTTTCATAGTTAATAGGCTTTGATTAAAATTAGCTAATTGTATTTAATATATATTACAACAATGCATTACTTTAGTAGGCTCAGCAAGGTTCCATCTATATTGAATTTGAATTCCATGATAAAATATAAATTGAACTCGAAACATGTATCCTATATTTATCTACTAAGTTCTTGCTTACATAAACTTATATAAGAATATGCTGACTGCTTGATCATTTCTGTATTTATATAATCATACGTCAAATTAAAATTCCAAATTGAATCATTTAAAAATGAGAATTTTACCTCAATATTCCTATATTTTGGAAAAATTCCCTACATAAATCCACATTTTGAAAAATGGCCAAAATAATTTTTTTTTTTTATTATTTATTTACCAAAATATCATTCTAAGAGCATCTCCAATGCAAAAGCCAAATTTGGCATTCCAAAAAGCACTTGTTGATGCCAAATTCTAAGCCCATTTGGCACTTTGGGATGCCAAATTTGACTTTTTGGCATCAAGGAATGCTAAATTTGACTTTTTTGGCATTCCTGGATGCCAAAAGGCCAAATTTGGCATCCCAAAGTGCCAAATGGGCTTAAAATTTGGCATTAACTAGTGCTTTTTGGGATGCCAAATTTGACTTTTGCATTGGAGATGCTCTAACAATTTTCTACATAATCTCCAAAGTTATTAACAATCCCCAATTTCTAATTTTGGGTGTTTTAACACCTTTTTGAATTTGATGGGACATGTAAAGTTATGATTTTATGTAAAAAAAAAAAAGTAATAATTGGTGTTTGCTTATTGGAGATTGTTAGCAAAATTGGGGATTGTTCAAAAAAATGGGCATGTGTTGTGATCCTGAAGATCCCGCATCGCTCCCACACAATCCACTGAGTGGATTTAAATGGGGGGTTGTCCCTTCACCTAGCATGACGCGTTTTAAACCAATGAGGCCCAGTAGTGTCAAAGCGGACAATATCATGTTAGGCCCATTTATAACACGTTATCAGCACGATCGCGATGGGGGTGTGTGTTGTGATCCTGAAGATCCCACATCGCTCCCACACAATCCACTGAGTGGATTTAAATGGGGGGTTGACCCTTCACCCAATATGACGCGTTTTAAACCCGTGAGGCCCAGTAGTGTCAAAGTGGACAATATCATGTTAGGCCCATTTATAACAGCATGGGGATTTTTCCCGACTATAGAAATATTGAAATAAAATCCCCTTTAAAAATCAAGGACTTACATAACTACTGAGCAAAAGCTTGCCAAAAATAGAAAAAATACTTAGGCACCGTTTGGATTTATTTTTTATAAGTATTTATTTGTTTTTTTAAAAATTTGCAATATCTAATTTCTTAAAAAAAATTTTAAAAAGTAAATAAGTACTTATAAAAAGTAAATCCAAATGGTGCCTTAATTAAAAACCTAAACTAAATTTTTTTTTTTTTATTTAAAAAAAAAAGGCCTATGTCATGGTAAAGTGCAGTGAATGTTGATCCTCTCGTCATTTTCAATCCGTATATCAATTTTCATACAATTCTTGGCAACATCACTGAGAATTTCAATTCCTACTGGTCGGTTTTTTTTTTTGTTACTCTAATGTCCAATAGCACCCCCTGCCGCCTCTTTTTGTTTGGGATTCTCCCACTTTTCGCCGGCATCATTGTCCTTTATAGAAAGCAGAAGAGAGACGAGAAAAGAAAGGTAGACGAGAACGAAAGGATCAGTTTCTCGTCTCTGTCAGTCTCTGCCGCAGGACGGCGCTTATAGTCAGGGAAGCAATGGCTTAGGGCCCCTATTTTTTGCAAAAAAATTAGGGCCCCCAAATTAGCTATCTATAGGTAAGTATAGTAGCAAAAAAAGCTCATTATTTTTCAATGCAATTTGTGATTGGACCTCTTATGAATTAGGAAAAAAAATTAGGTCCAGTTGTCTCATTTTTCACTAAAAAATATGTGAGCCTTGAATTTTTTTGTGTTTTACTTTACCTCAAGCCATAGCCCCACGTGGGTTTTGAAAAGTTGAAAAAAAACCCCATTACCCCATCCTGACCCAATTCCCACAATTCTACTTTACCTCTCTTCTACTGTTGTGTCTTTCGTCTCTATCTCGTAGCAATATTGAAAACCCCAATACCTCATTCTTGGTGCAAAGGCAAGCTGCCCCTACTTCCACGGTCTCACGGTTGACGGTCCCCACTCCCCACTTTCAAATACTTTGAATCAAAGTTTATTTCCTTAATTCCTTGAGGCTCAGTATAAGTAAGTTTCTACTTTTTTTTTTAATTGATTTATTATTATTGTTATTAATAATAATGAAAGAGAATTTTTTTAATTAGACTTTTGATTTAGGACTTTTGGGCAAGATCTTTGTATTATAGTATAAATATATTTATTATTATTTGTGGTAAGATTGATATTTTTGATTTAGGGTTTTAATTTTAGGGCTATATGATTGTTATATAAGGTAGCATGAATTTAATAATTGTTATTATTAGGGATTTTTTATTTAGGACTTTTATTTTAGGGCTTTATGTGCTATGTATGTTTGTATGATTTTATTATTGTTCTTAGCTTTTTTGAGATTGTGATTTTTTTTTAGGGTTTCTAATTTTTCTATCATTTAGTTTAATCAAATGCCATGGTTGAAATATATGTTGTTTTCATTTACTCATTTAGTTTAATCAATTTTACTATTTAGTATTACCAATTTTTTTATCATTTAGTTTAATCAATTATCGGTCGGGTATGTTACGTTATTTAGAAGTTCTTTTTTTATTGTTGCGTTTTCTTTTAGTTTGATTTTAGTAATAACAATACATGAATACAAATTAAAATTTGTGCGATTACTAGCAAAGCAAATTAAAAGAATAGTATGTAGTTTAATATATTACATACAATTAATTTTTTTGTCAGTACCTAATAGGGCCCCAATTTAGGAGATCGCTTTAGGCCCCCCAAACCTCGGGGCCGGCCCTAGGCCTGCTCTGCCGGCGGTCTCTCATTGGCCTTTTTTGAGTGAGTCCTCTCACCACCAAGCTCAAGTGAACATAAACTGGCTAGTGTTAAGTGGATATATAATGCTTATAATTATAGATCTAGCTGAGAAAAAAATAAAAACTATATGTTATCCAACCATCTTGTGTGGACCAATCGTCTTTATAATCTTGAAAAATAAAAATATTTATTGATTTGAATCACACATCATATGTTAATTAAGGTGTGTGATATAACATTGCTAGTAATAAAATAATATTTCATTTGAATAGTTATAATTACGAGTCTAAGCTAGCTAGCACAAATTTGAAAATGTTCAACTGTTCTTTTAGAGACAAATTGACCCTTTAAAGGCTTTAAAATATTGAACGTGACCAATAGGAGAAAATTAGTTGCCATATACTTTGTACCTGTTGAAAGGGATATTTTCATCCACCCACAAAACTTTAAATTTGCTTTAAGAATTAAAATTTGTAAAAAAAAATTACCACAAAAGATAAATACTCACAATTAAAATACTGAATTTTATACTCTTTTTTTTTTTTTTTCCCCAAATGTATGCATGTATAACTGCAAATGAACCTAGCCGTTCGTAAGTTGCTCGCAAACAAGCTCAATAAGGTCTCGTTTGGACTTGTTCGTTTAATAATAAGACAAGCTCAAGCCTAAAATTTAGGCTTGTTTAATAAACAAATTAAGCTCAAGCACACTTAAGCTCAGCTCATTTGTATTTATGAACAAACTTATTAGTAGGCTCGTGAACAAGTTCATAAATTACATTATGTTTAAACTCATAAAAAAATTTATTATTTAGGCGTAAATAAGTTCAATATATATATGACTTGTTTGGGCATTAGCTTTTTATTTCCAATATAAACTAAATATATAGAGGCCATTTTTTAGACTTTTACATTAAACATTGAGACCCCACCAATAATCAGCCTTTTTAACAACTTATATATTCCTCTACAATCAGGCTTCATTTGCTCTTTGGTCTTACGGCCAAAACAATGCAACCTCCCTTTCACTGTAAAACCTAACAAAACCAAATCTAGTTCTCGACCCCTTACACCTCTTCATCGGCACAAAAGAATCCACAACCTTTCCAAAACCTCTAAACAAGTTGCAAGAGTTTCTTAACCACATGTTACTTATATTCTTAGGGAGATTATCCACATCGTTTCCTAGTTCTCCCACTTAAGCTCTATTATTCCCATCCTTTCACTCACTCCTTGCTCTCTTCCCCACTCCCTGGGTTGACAAAGCTAGGGTGATAGGATACCCAGATGGTGAAGAAGAGTAGAGTTCTATTGAATAATGTTAACAACAAATTTTCCAAAAGGATAAAATGAAGCCCAAGGGATGGAGTGTTAATCACTTTTAGACAACTTAAGAAGTGATAGGATAGATGACAAAACTTTCATACTAGCTAGAAGTGATGGTGGCAAAGCTAGGGTGTCACAACTTTTGCCACAATCACTTCTAATACAAAAAAGTTAAAATGTGTAGACATGGTTTAAACATAATTTTAAAGAGATAGTTTTCCAAAAGTGTTTTTAAAAAAAGCTAATGCAAACGGACTATTATTATTATTTTTGTTACAATAGAAGAACATCAGTTATAAGAATCATATATACACAATATGCTAGCAAGAAGTCTTGAAACAGAGACCAAATATCCCAAACCCCACACCTCTCTTGTTCATTATATAATTCATTTCTATAAAATATGAACTAGCTTAATTAAATGCTTTTAACCACTGGATTTTTTTTCAAATTTTATAGAATTAATTGGTTTGTAAGCCTGCAATAAAGTTTTTAAAAAAGTTCTGAAATAACAGGGATTAATAAGTCACATGGCTAAGATTATGTGATCAAATTGACTCTTTTGTAGATATGGTATGTTTCACAAAAATACCTTCTTATTATTTTGTTTTCAAGTAAAAAAAATGCAATATAATTTAAATTTGAAGTAAAAAAAGTGCATTAGAGTCTCAGATTATTCAGCCATAATTAACTTGTAAATGCGATGAGGTTACCACAAGGGGCCTTAGGAAAATATTAAAACCAACAATTATCAAAACCAAAAAGTGCATTAGAGTCTCAGATTATTCAGCCATAATTATTTTTCTATCTTTTTATTTCTTTTTTTTGTAAAAAAAAAGAGTGCATTAGAGTCTCGATTATCACTGCATTGCATATATAACTTCTATCTTCTTCTTTTTTTTTTTTTTTCTTCTTTCATTTAATATATATAGGATGGGTGTACTATATGAAATAGTCCCAGAATTGCTTAGAGAAAAAAATTATGAAAGGTGGAAAATATGGATGAAAAGCTACTTATTGGGTGAAGAACTTTGGGACATTGTGGAAGGTACTGAACGCAAACCTAATGAAGCTACACAGGCTGCTAAGTTCAGGATTTGGAGAAAGAAAAATGGGAAAGCATTACATGCAATACAGTTGTCATGTGGGGCTAAGGTTTTTGAAATTATAAGTGAAATGGATTCAGCTAAAGATGCGTGGGATGCGATAATATTGAATTTCAAGGATTCACAGCCATTGATTGAAGGATCTGAATCAAGGTGCCTGTCCACGAGCACCGAAGAATCTGAATCAAGCAACTTGCTCAGTCCAGGTAATATTTTTGTCACGACATTTTCAAATTGGGTGATTCTATATATTGTCATCCATCCATACTGCTAGTGGTATCCACTTGCTACTTATGCTCACCAACCCTAAAACATAATTTTAAAATATAATTTTTGCTACCTACATCCTCTATAATATGCAAACTAACCTCAACTCAACCAACCCTAAAACATAATTTTTTTTTTTTTTTTTTTACACTCATCTAATACCAAAAAGTCCCAAATATTATTATTTTTTATTTCCATTCAAAATGGAGTTTGTTTTCTTCACTCCACGAAGAGAGCAGCCCAACATACCATTCCGCCATTCATCCCACAAAAAAAACTTATTTTCTTCAGTCTATGAAGAGAAAGCAGGTCAACCGAACAACTTATTTTATTTATCTTGATTTTCCTCTGAATATTTATCTATTTATCTTTGCCAATTATTCTCGAATTCTAATTTCCAATGGTTTCCCTTTTTATGGGCTTTTATTATTGATCCTTTTAAATGTTTTGACACGTGTCAGTCATTAATTGACTGGTGTCAAAATATGGATTAACAAGTATATCGCTATTTTAAAAAGTAGGGGGAAATTATTATTTCAGAGAGATAGGGGAATCTTTCTATGTTTTTAAAAATAGCTAGGGGTGCATTTGTCATATATACATAAATCTAGTCCAGCTTTATAAAGCGAATTTCTCCCTTAACAAGGAAAGAATAATAGAGTAGAAAAGTTAAGAACCTAAATAATAGCTAGTGGATTGGATCTGAAGGATGGAATATATATGTAAAATAATATTGATAATATATAAATAGTGTCGCATTGTAAGGCAAATTCCCCCTTGACAATAAAAGAATGGCATGTAGATATAATAATCATTTCTATATATCAACAGCTAGACCTCGACTGAGAAGCATACTGAAATACCAGGTAATATTTGTGTCACGACATTTTCAAATTAATTATTCTGGATACTTCTTCTACTTTGAGTCCTTAACTAACCGCTTGATGGGTTTTATTTAGGAAATTGTAATCATGCCTAAGGCAAAAGTTTTATTAGGTAAGGGGAAATCAAGTTGGTTGGTGTAATCAGTTTTGGTTTGGTTCGGTCAGTTGGGGCCAGATAAACCATCATTAATAGTTTGAAGGGCATAAAATGAACCAAACCAATTTCAATAGTTTACTAAAATTCTAAACCAAACCAAACTGTAATAAATAGTAAATTGGACTAACCTAATTTCTTAATTTTATAAAAATGAGTCACCCTATTTTTAAGAATATCTTTATTTATTAATCTTTTTCTACAAGTACTGAAAAATTGCAAATTATAAAAAGTTTTTGGGGGAGTGAAATTGAAAAAAAAAAATATATATATATATATAGATGTGTTAGGTAGTCCATGAGATCCTAAAATAACAAGGATGCCAAGCAGGGCCGGCCCTGAACTAAAGCCATTGAAGCAATGACTTTAGGCTCCCAATTTCTTGCAAAAAAAATAGGGCCCCAAAATTTGAATGTTCTTGCAAAAAAATATGGCTTTAGGCCCCCAATTTCTTGTAAAAAAAATAGGGCCACATTAACGTATAATCCCCATAGTTTGAATTTTTTTTCTTTCTATTTTACTTTTATGGCTATGTTTGGTTTCCAAAAAATTAATAGAAATAAATTACTTCAAAACTCTAAATCTTTGAAAAAAATTTCATGGAAGTGTTAAAAAATATTGACAATTATGGCCCCATTTAATGCCCTTGCTTAGGGCCCCCATTTAATGCCCTTGCTATGTTTTCTTTCTATTTTACTTTTTTTTAATTTGTTTTAATTTCAAGTTCGTGCTTTTCTTCAGCCCTGCGATATTGAACATCAATCAATGTTCAGATAGGTCGGGGTAATTGAAGATATCATTATGTTCAATCACCCCAGCCGAACATATAAAAATGTTCAACACGGGATGCTGAATATTATAGAATGTTCAATCACCCTAACCAAACATATAAAAATGTTCAACAAGGATGTTGAACATTATAGGATGTTGAACATATATTACAGAATGTTCAGTAATCATTAGTAGAATATTATCCTATATTCAACAGTCGTCAGCTGAGCATATTAGAATATTTAGTACACTAAGTTAGAACATATTATAGAATGGTTGGCCTGCTTTCTCTTCATGAAGTGAATAAAATAAGTTCCTTTGTGGGATGAATGACAGAATGGTTAGACTGTTCTCTTCATGGAGTGAAAAAAACAATCTTCTCTTTGGATGGAAATAAATAAATATATATATATATATATATATATTTGGAGCTTTTTGGTATTAGTTGTGTGTAAAAAAGAAACTTATGTTTTAGGGTTGGGTGAGTTGGGGTATTATAGAGGGTGTAGGTAGCAAAAATTATATTTTAAAATTTTACCAGTGGATGTAGGTAGCAAGTGGGTGCCACTAGCAATATGGGTGGGTGGCAGTAGAATCACCCTTGAAAAAATAATTGAAATACTTTTTTAACTTTAATAATTATTATTTTTTAAATATACCTTAACCATAATCTCAACAAATTTAATACCAATCCTGAATTACTAGTATTAGTTAATGGGTTGGGTACTTTGACACTTAGTTTTTACTCCTAATTTGACATGCAGATTGCCAAACCCAACGTGGAATAAGTTTTTTGAAAAACCGATCATTGGATTAAATATTCTGATTATATGCATCATATATTCAAAAACTTATGTACATTGACCCATTGGCTACTTTTTCAAAAATATTACAGTTTTAAAATAAACTGTAAAAAACTGTTTGAAACTGTCACACTTGGCCTTGCTTACAGTTTTTGCATTGAAAGAAGAAGAGTCTCCGAGCTGGCCCTCAGATTTTGGGGCTTCTAAGTGAGTTTGTAAAATGGGACCTTGCTATATATTGACATTTTGACATAAACAAATTGCATATAAATATTAAGTATGTATTTTTTTTTTTTTTATACTAATACCTATACAAAATTTGGTGGCATATTTTATTACCAAAATAAATACTACAAGAAAATGCAACAACAATAATAAAATTATTATTTTCTTTTTCTTCTTCTTTTTCATCTTTTTTTCTTTTGGATCGTTTGGTTATTGATAAAATGTGGGTTAGAAAATAAATTAGACTTTTAGATCTTTAATTTTTAATCCTGATATGATTTATTGAGTTTTAGAAATTTGAAAGCTAAAAAATGTGGAAAGTTTAAGGCCCGTTTGTGTTAAGTTTTTCTAAAACCGCTGGTAGAAAACTATATTTACATATCTCTTTAGAGTTATGTTCAAACAATATCTTTACATATTAAAATTTTCATACTAGATGTGATTGTGGCAAAAGTTGGGGCCTTCTAAGTAATTTTATCAAATCACGTCTAGTTAGAAAATTTTGCCTACCATCCTATCACGTCTCAAGTTGTCACAATCACTCCATCTCTTAGGCCCCGTTTGCATAAGCTTTTCTTAAAATTATTTTTGGAACTTAAAATTCCACTTGATTTTAGGGATGAGATGGTAAGCACTACTACATGACTAGAGTAGTATGTGATAGGATGGTTAGTAAAATTTTAATATCAAAAGTTATTGTAACAAAAGTTAGGGATCACCAACTTTACCACGACCACTCTTAATATAAAAAATTTGAATGCGAAGACATAGTATGAACGTAATTATATATATATATATATAGGAATGTTAAGGTAAGGTGCACTTGATGCAAGTTGCATTAGGTTTAGGTTTAGAGCCAGTTACCGATCATTTTTTTTTAAATACTAATCGTTGGATTAAAAAATCCTCTTATGTATGATATGGATGCTAAAAATCACAGTGATCCGACGGTCTAATTTTTTTTTTTTAAAAAAAAAAACATACAATGAAAAACTTTAAATATTTTGAAGAACGAAAAAATCATAGTTTTTCACAGTGAAATTGTTCAAAAATTGACCATCGGATCACTATAATTTTTGGTTGACATGACATACATAAGATGGGTATCTAATCCAAGGGTCGGTTTTTCAAAATATGATTTGCAACTGGCTCTAAAGGAGTTGTATAAAGTGCACCTGACCTTAGCATTTGTGTGTGTGCGCGCGCGCGCGCGCACGTATATATACTTGAAGAGATCAAGTGGAATTTTGAGCTTTAAAAGTGATTTTAGAAAAAGTTAATGTGAACATACCCTTAATTGACTTTGAGTTGTTTGGTTGCCAAAAAAATAGAGATCATTAGGGGTCCAAAGCAGCGGCATTGCCCGCCTGCCCTCAGGGCCGCCCCGGGTGTTTTGGGTTCGTTTGGAAATTAGAAAAATACAGAGTAGTTCTTTTGCTTTTGAAAATCATACATTGAGAGAGAGAGGGAGCAAAAGAGACAGTGAAAGAGGAAGACTGGAAGGGGGAGGGGGAAAGAGAAAGAGGGAGTTAATCTTACTTCTTTGTAGCTGAAGTTGATTAGAAGGACATGCGACGATTGATGACGACTCGATGGTGAGTATATTCCTTTTTAGTGAATGGTTTAGAGACGAGTGAAGTTTGTTTGGAGGCAGCTCCTTTGAATCCTAGGATAGGAGAGACTAAAAAATATCACAGGAGTAGCATGTGCTTCTGTACACATTTCATTTAAAGAAATTGCAGCATCACCACTGAGGAGGAACTCCTCTACAGGATTGAAGAGGCAAGTATTGTCTTTTTTTTTTTTTTAAGTTATTAATTTGTTGATTTTGACATTTTTAATATAGATATGATAATAAAATATAGGAAAAATTACAATTTGACCCCTCAACTATCACCAATTTACATTTTGCACCCTTATAATTTTAGTTACAACACATTCACTGTACCCCCTATAGTTTTGATTTGTGACACCACGCATCATTTTATCAATTAGCCATTTAGTTTTTTGACTCAAAAAAAGTGTGTTATTATTATTATTATTATTTTTTGAAAATTCCATTCAACCTCTCTTTTTTGCCTCCATTTTCCTCTCTCGCATGTATGTCTAACCCAAGATAAGTATTTTGAGAAACCGGCCGTTGGATTAGATGTTCCGCTTATAGAAATTGTGTATGCAAAAAATTATATTGATCCAACGGTAAGTTTTTCACAGTTTTGATAAAAAATTTAAAACATAATGAAAAATCGTGACATATGATTTTTTTTTTAAAAATCGACCGTCGGATCAATGTGATTTGTTGCATGCATGATACATATAAATGAAACATCTAATCCAATGGAGCTTCTCAAAATACTTATTTTAAATTGATTAGAGACACTGGGGGAGGAAGAAAGGGATGCTAAAAAGGGTGGTTAAATAGAATTGTTGTATTTTTTTATGTAGTATTTATCTTAGATTGCTAATGTATCTATAAACATATCGGTAAAGTTTCATGATTCTTTTCAAGATATTTTGATTTTTATGAATTATTTTCTCCATACAGTAAATAAAATTCATAATAAAAAAAATATATTGAAAAAAATCACGAAACTTCATCGATATGCTTGTAAATATATTAGCAACCTAGGATAAATACTGCATGCATGTAAAAATAAATTTCCCCTAAAATAAATTTATAATATATTTTAATTATAAATATTGTATATATATAATATAAACTCGGTCAGTTCGAATTTTTTTTTTTAGTTCACTAAATGTACAACTGTGAACCGAAATGGTTCTTGCGTTTTTTTCATAACACAAAACCGGTCAAACTGGGATAATAAATAAATGGAATATTTGGCCAAAAGTTATCTTTTAGAGTTTCTTATTGCATGAGGTGCTCCCAACTTTTTTTTTCTTTGAAAAGTTCTGAAAGAGTTTGTTGGTTACAGTCTTATTTTTTTCAAAATCATAATGACAAAATTGCCCTTTGTCATTCCCGGGCATTTATGTCTTATTTCATCTTCTAAATTCATCTTCTGTCATTTGCACTTAAGTTTCTCCTTCAATGCTCAAATAAGAAAAGAAGCGATCATGCAACTCCACCTAATATGTAAGTCGCTGGCGTGCCCATGGTTGTCGGCACGGTGAATGCTCATCGGAGCTTGTCGGACTCGATGGCTTCAATTTGGAAGAAGAAGCATTCCAACCCACTATGTCTCCAATCCACATCGGACGGTGGATCTAACTTTCTCAAGCAGATCAGTCATCGATCATACAAGTGCATCGGATGGTGGAAGAAGGGCTTCTCTGATGAGAGGATCTAGAAAATCGCAGAGCTGCTCCAGCGTCGGTGCTATTTCTCCGATCTGCTGCTTTGCTGCTCATGCGTCGGTGCTCTGATCTGTAATGCATCCCAATTCACTACAACTTCTCCGCAATGAAGAAGATGATCCCCTCTTTTGCTTAGTAGCGCTGATGAAGGTGAATAAGTTTTTCTTGGAATCTTAGCGAAAATGGCATTGAGTATGACACGCCAGATCGGAGCCTTAGTTGGGACACCTATAGTAGCAGAGTCCAACAATAGTTCTTGCGAATCAATGGCGACAGTGAGTACAGCGGTGGTGTGTAAGTCTCCAGTGCCTAGTATTCAATGCAAAGTGCAGAAACAGGGGACGGAGATTGACGCGTTATCGCCACCGTTGAGCCTTTGCATAGCGATGTCGCCGGTGATGAATGGCCTACCATTCCTCTCTCTCTCTCTCTCTCTCTCTCTCTCTCCTCTTTCTTCTCTCTTCCGCTGGCTCTCTCTATTCTTCCCTGCTAACATTTTAGCTTCTTTTTTTTCCTTTTTTTTTTTTTTTTTTTCCACATAGTGAAATTTGAGACCGGGCATAGTGAAATCTGGTTCTAAAGTAGTGAAATTCAGAGTCCGGTACAGTGAAATCCTAGTTGGAGTTAGAAGTGGTGTTGAAAGTTGTTTTGAGAAGAATGGGTATTTTTGTCTAATTCATGCCAAAAAGAGTTTTGGCATGCATGAAAATCTTTTAAAATAGGAACTTTGACCAATTCCCCCTAAAAAAATTTTGCTAATCTGATCAAACTGTAGTTTTTTCGGTCCAAAACGGTTTTTGAACGCCCCTAGAAAAATCCACTTTATTTCAATACATCACCTAAATAAAAAGCTTGCTATAACTTTAGATATGTGAAACTTAATATAAAGAGGGTGCAGCTCATCATGCATTGGGCAGCCCAAGCCACAATGGGTTGGAATCGGTGGCTAACACTCATTGCATCAAGCCATCCACATGCCAATGATGGAGAAAAATGATCTCCCTTGTAGCTAGTTGTAGTGTTTTTCTCATATTGCATCACAGTAGTGTTTCATATCTTAACAGTCCAAATTTCAGTAAAAAAAAACTAAAAAAGAGGACTTCTTGATATCAACTGCCCTTTTGATCAAGCAAATGATGAACAGAAGTTATGACTCTACAAATTTCCTCTAAACCTCGGGCGATTGGAATATTATTGGCAGATTGATCACTGAACATGCCTTTACTTGAATCTGGCAGCTTGAAAAATTGCTAAAAAGTCTACGCAATATTTTATATATATATATATATATATATATATATATATATATATGGGCATTTTACGTCAATAATCCTAAATTTTTGGAATATTATGTGAACAAACCCAATTCAAAGATAATTACAAACATGAATTTATTACTGGTTTTCTGGACCAAAAATACCCTTCAAACTGTCTAAATTTGAGTTTGACTTTTAATTTTATACAGAATTTTCAATCCCAAATTTTACACAGAATTCTCATATTTACACATAATCTCAAATTCTCAACACATCAAATCAATATTTAATGCATGTCATTCCATGTCCCCCAATAATGATGGGTTTGGAATTGGGGATTGGCTATTCTTAGTAAAATTGGGAATTTTGTGTTAATTTGTGGATTGAGAATCCTCTGTTAAATTGAGAATTCTGTTCATTTTTGGGAATTAGAGATTATATATTAAAATGGGGATTGAGTGCAATACTGGGGATTGTTAACAAAACTTTTGGAAAAAAAAAAAAAAATTGACTTCTGATCCTTTACTTAGTAAAATGGTTATTATCATCTACATAAGGGTATTTTGGTCCAAAAAAAAAACATTTTTCATAATTATGCTTGGATCAGGTTCGTTCAAGTAATATTCCAAAAGCTTGGGATTATTGATGTAAAATGCTATATATATATACAGTAATGCTATTATCAGGTCGACCCGACACAAAGTTGCGTCAGGTTGCCTTTATATGGCCAGTTTTAGAAGAAAATTCATAAAACTGACCGTTGAATTAGATGTCCATCTTCTGTATGTCGTGCCTGTAAAAAATCACAGTGATCTGATGATTGGTTTTTGGAAAAAGTCATTGTGAAAATATGCAACTTATTTGTTTTTCAAAATATAAACATATTTCCACAATGACTTTTTTCAAAAACCAACCGTCAAATCACTGTGATTTTTTGCAGGCATGACATGCAGAAGATGAGTATTTAACCCAATGGTCAGTTTTATAAGATGTCAACTAAAATTGGCCATATAGAGACGATGTGATGCAACTTTGTGTCAGGCCGACCTGATAATAGCATTACAGCATAAAAATTTTATGCTCAAATATTTTCAGGGGACATGTTTCCCTAGGTAACTAATGATTTATAAGTGACTTCCGCACATACACTATTATTACCAAGTTTTGATTATTAAATAATCTGATTAATATGGTTATTTTATGCAACCAACGATGGATATAACACTTGATCTGATGTTGTGTGGATGCATAATTGAATGATAATTCAAAGTAAAGTCTTGTAGGTAGGAGCAATGGCGAAAATACATGGCGCATCCAGGTGTATGAGGCTGTGGTGAAAGGTGATTGGAAGAAAACCCAGAGATTAATAAACACCCATCCAGAGGCATTGAGTGCACGACTCTCAATGGGAGAAACCATTCTACACACTGCAGTTCTCAACAATCATGTGCACCTTGTGGTGGAGCTTGTGAAGAAGATGTCGACAGAAGACACAGAAATTACTCTGCCTTACCGAAACAACTCCACGGCCCTTCATCTTGCTGCCGTAGGTGGAATTGTGAAGATAGCGGAGGTTCTGGTGAAAAAGAATGCCAATCTGTTACGCCTTAGAGATAATGATGGTTCTCTCCCAGTTACCGGAGCTTCTTTAATTGGCAACAAGGTTATGGTGCGCTATCTTTATACAGTTACTCCTGCCGAAGAGGTGACGAATCTTAATCAAATCAAGGAAGATACAAGCGTTCTTATTGAAACAATTGAGGCTGAGGACTATGGTATATATGCTTCGCTAGATAATCCTTGCTTAGAAAAATACATAACTAAATTTATATTCCATATATAATTAGACTACTCCATTTGTGTGTGATTCTAATTTCTTTCTATTGTTGTTTGTTGTTGTTCCAACCATAGATTTTGCTTTGGAGATACATCGACAGTACCCACAATTAACTTTTGCTCGAAATGTCAATGGGGCTACACCCCTTGAGGTACTGGCAGGGAAGCCGTCTGCATTCAAAAGTGGAAATCGGCTCAATTTTTGGCAAAGATGGATCTATAACTGTTAGTTCCTCTAACCTTCCTTCTCATCTTTTCATAAATGACAACTTAATTTGTTGGGGATTTTCTGGTTGGTTTTTGTTGTGATGCCACTTTGTTAGTGACGCAGTGAAAGCATTCTATAACACTTTATTTTACACATACGTTGGTATTGCAATAGAAAGTTTTCGTGGAAGATACATAGTGAATTTATCCTATTAATTGTAATGGGTCAACTCCTGTCACAACATTCTGCATTCCCAGTCAGCGATGCTTGTGATTGGAGGCCAGGAATTGCTTAATTTATTGTTTTTCTTTTCCCGTAAAACCCTCCTATATTTCATGTCCTTTCAATTTCGGTCTTGATTTAGGTCTGATTCTATTATGTAACATCTGTCTCATTTGATTTAGCTAAAACTCTTTGATGTTTCATCTTAAAAAATATATATAAATACTTTTTTAGGCATTAATGTGCAACAATCTCGTACTAGCAACAACTGCAGTGAAGACAGCGTACAAACAAAATGTTAGTATGAGACACTCTCGATCTATCTGTGTGCTTACAAGTGTATGTATATATGTAAATGATCCTCTTAGTATATTAAAGCAAACATCAAGCTTATAAATAATTATGAAATAAGTATTTTGAGAAACTGACCGTTGGTACATACCATTCTTGTGCATATTATGCATGCTAAAATCACAGTTATATATCAAACTGTTAGTTTTTCAAAATATAATTTTGAAAATATGTATCCATAAGATGAAAATCTAATCCAACAGTCATATGGTTCAAAATATGTATCCCACAATTATCTATTAGCTTTATGCTCACTTTCGCTAAAGTAAGCATATGTTGACAAGATCGGAATTGTATTTATAGGAAAATGATCCGATCAACATATGCTGACTTTTGCAAATGTCAGCATGGGGCCTTCAATTAATTATGGGATATGTATTTTAAAAACCGATCAGGGGCGAAGCTAGGCATGGCACCTCCTAACTTTTCAAAAAGAATATATATATATATATATATATATATATATATATATATATATATTAGCTATATATTATATGTAAGGGCAGGTTCCCCTTACATCTTGTTTTACATCGATCAATATGTACACATCCTTTTCAAAATACCAATGTATGTGGAATGTTTTGGAAAACTGATCGTTGGATAAGATTCATTTCTCGTGTATGTCATCTATGACAAAAATCACGGTGATCCAATGGTTGGTTTCTAAAAAATGTCACCATGAAAAATTATTATAATTAAAAACATCACAGTTTTTTAGAGTGAGATTTCTTAAAATCTGGCTATTAAGTCATTGTGAGTTTTGACATAAATGACATACATAAGAAATGTATATTATCTAACGATCAGTTTCCCAAAATATTCGACCTACATAACTATTTTAGAATAAAGTGTAAGTATAGATGTAAAATAAGATGTAAGGAACCTGACCCTATATGTATTAATATAATAGATAATATAATATGGCACCCCCGGCCTAATGATTGACTTAAAGGTTGAGGCGGCAGAGAGAGAGAGAGAGAATTTTAATTTTGACAAGGACTCACTGTCTACCAATTTTCCTTAATGTTTAAACACTCTCTTTTTAACATCACTATGTTAACTTGTAGTGGTTTAATTTGAATAAGCTTGAATAATATATTATAGTTTGAAAGCTTGAAATACATACCCATACAGACCCAATCATATGCACATATGCGTACTTTCGTGAAAGTCTTTTGGATTAGATACTATGCATGCATGCATATATATATATATATATATATATATATATCACGCATACCAAAAATCGCAGTAATCTAATGGTCGATTTCTTAGATCTGTCATTGAGAAAAATTATGCCAGTTTTCAGCGATTAAAATTTTTCACAATCTGTATTTTGAAATGTTGACATCGGATCACTATGATTTTTGGCATATGTGACATCCATAACAAGAGTATCTAATCCAACGATAAGTTTTTCAAAATACGCACTCGAGAATTACCTATGAGCTTCATGCTGATGCACAAGTCAACATATGTGCACAGGATTGTTTTCCCCCATCTATAGAAAATTTGAAAATTGCATGCATGATTTGCCTACACTAAATTCCTTAATGAAATTTTTATGATATGATGCTAGTATCATGAAAAATTTTATGGTAAATTTTAACAAATTAACTTATTGTAAAATCCAAAAATTCAATATTTTTACATAAATTATTAGTCTTGAAATTTTGTATATTTCTCATGCTTAAAATTCTAAAATTTTGAATTTTCACAGTTTTGGCAACCATTGACATAAATTTTTGGTCTGCCTCTTAAACCGACCGTTGGATTAAATACTCTTGTTATGGACGATACGTCTGCCAAAAATTACAGTGTTCAAAATACATCTATTAAAAATTCTGACTGTCGAAAATTGTCACAATTTTTCTCAGTGACATATTTGAAAAATCGACCGTTGGATCATAGTGATTTTTGGCATACGTGACATACATATACATAGTATCTAATCTAACAATCGGTTTTTTAAAATATGTATCAGATAATTACCTATGAGCTTTATGTTAACTTTCACAAAAATCGGCATGTGCACATGATTGAGTCTATTATAAGCTGCATAAAGTGACCATTATAAGACCAATTGCAAAACAGATTTTGAAAAATCGACCATATATTGGATTGATAGCCTTCTTAGGCATGTTATGCATGCCAAAAATTGTTGTGATCCAACAATCAATTTCTAAAAATCCCTACTATGAAAAAATGGTGACATTTTGAAAATCAAAAAGTGACTACAAAACAGTGATACTTTTTCAAAATCGATTGTTGGATCATTGTGATGTTTGGCATACATGATACGCATAAGAAAGATATCTAATCCAACTAGATTTTTCAAAATCTATTTTATAATTTATCCTATATTGGTCACCTTATACAACTTTGTGTTAGGTGTATCTTATAATAGACTCCTATATATATATATATATATATATATATATATATATATATATATATAT
>JAESVK010001128.1:286621-306780 GCA_017140935.1 Hamamelis virginiana
ATATATATATATATATATATATATATATATATATATATATATATATAGGGTCACGTTCCCCTTACACCCTATTTTGACATCGGTTTACACTTCGTTTTCAAAACACTATCTATAATAAATATTTTGACGAACCGACTGTTGGATTCAATACCTTTCTTATGCATATCATGTATACCAAAAATCATAGTGATTCAACGGTTAGATTTTAAGAAATGTCACTAAAAAAAACTGCTATGTTTTTAATTAGTAAAAAAAAAATAAAAAAATTAGTTCTTCAAAATGATATTTTTCAAAAATTAACCGTTGGATCACTCCGATTTTTTTTATACATGGCAAACATAAGATAAGTATATAATCTAACGCTCGGTTTCTCAAAATATTCGACCTACAATGGTATTTGAAAATAAGGTGTAAACATAGGTGCCAAAATAGGGTGTAAGGGGAACTTGATCCATATATATATATATATTAGTCATATTCCTGTGAGAACTTCCTTATATGAGGACTTAGCTTTTTGGCCAATGTAAAATGAGTTTTTGAAAAACTAACCGTTGAATTTAATATTCTTCCTATGTATGACAGACATTCCAAAGATTATAGTGATCGGACCACTAGTTTGTTAAATATAGACTGAAAAATTAAATACCTATATAATGCTTTTTAGACTATATTTAAGAAACCAGTGGTCCGATCACTGTAATTTTGGGTATGCCTGTTATACATAGAAAGCATATTAAATCCAACGATCAGTTTTTCAAAATACCGATTTTACATTGGTCAAAAGGCCAAGTCCTCATATAAGAAAGTCCTCACTGGAACGGGACTATATATATATAAAAGGTGCATCTAATACAAAGTTGCGTAAGGTGACCTATGTACCCTTCTTATTCATCTCATGCATGCCAAAAATATATTACAGTTATCCAACTATTGTATTTTCAAAAAAATTGACTATAAAAAAATGACAACATTTTGAAGAAGAAAATGTTTATAATTTTTCATAGTAACCAACCATTGGATCACTGTGTTTTTTGGCATGCATGATATGCATAAGAAGAGTATCTAATCCAACGGTCAATTTTTCAAAATCTATTTAACAATTGATCCTACACATGTTACCTTACAATTGGTCCTATATAGGTCACCGTACATAAGTTTATGTAAGCACGAAGTTAGTACATTTTTTGAAAAACTGACCGTTAGATTAAATACTATAAGTATGCATGTTATATATGCCAAAAATCACAAAGATCCAAAGATCGGTTTCTCAGAAATGTTACTTAAAAAAACTATGACAGTTTTCAGCAGCTACAATTTTCCATAGTCCATATTTCGAGATTTTCACATTGGATTATGGTGATTTCTGGCATGCATGACATTCATAAAAAAAATATATAATCCAATAAGTTTTTCAAAATATATATTCCACAATTATCTATTAGTTTTATGCTTACATAACTTATGTGAGCATGTGATTACATAAGTTATGTAAGGATGTAATCATATGCTTACATAACTAATGTAATTATATGCTTACAGGAATAGGACTGGTGTGTGTGTGTGTGTGTGTGTGTGATCCATTGGGGTCCATTTTTAAGGTCCACTTTTGCGGTCCATTGCTCACTGGGATAGTTGGGACAGGTATTTTGAAAAATCGACCGTTGGATTAGATACTCCTGGTACGTTTGTCATGACTGCCAAAAATCACGGTGATCCAACAGTTGGTTTATGAGAAAACTGACTGTGAAAAAAATTGACATTTCATCGTTCTTTAAAATTTCATGACTCCCTAATTAATTAAAATTCAATTCCTTCTATTAATTCTCTCACAAATATTTACTCATTGGATGCATGACAGTTACCAATTGTTTTTTTTCTTGTCAAACAGTTTCCAATTGGTTGAAAGAACTATCTTGGGATGTTGCTAAAATTTTCGGTATGTAAATTTCCCCAACCCTCATTAATATATGTTCAAAATCATCATCATTATCATCATTCAGGAAATCCTTGAATTTAAGTACGTACTTAAATTTTATGGGAATTGAGTTATGTTATGAGTTTACCAATTTTTCTATTTAAATTCAATATTAAATATAAATAAATTTAAACCCATGGAATATAACAATCACCGAATAAAATTCACAATTATCAATATATTAAAAGAAATCTACTAAAGTAGATGGTCAGAAGTAACTGGCTTGTGGGAAGGCGCGCGTGTGATGCCTACCGGAAAGGCACTATAGCCTTTCTACTATAGAGAGCAGCAGTTGACCGTGATTTTAGAGATACAATCCCAAAGTGCTCACAGCTAAGCCTCTTAAAGGGTACATCCAATAAAAAGCAATTGAACCCATCCCGATCAAGTTAACAAAGTAGAATATGTTTTTATCTTTATCAAATGTTGTATAGTGCCATGAAACTTGTGCTCAATATTCACTATTACACTTTAGAATATGGGAATAGCAAAATGAAAGAGTGCATGCTGTAGGGGTCCACCTCACTTACCTCATCTGGTGCATTTATGTAGGTTGCAAACTAAGGGTAAAAAGGCGACAAAGCTAGGTGTGAAAGTGGAAAATGGTTGCCGTCCATTCCTTATTTCATGCCAACACTTCCTACAAATTTGTACTTTGAGAATTGCGGCAACTTGATTTCACATGGGTTACTCAACTTGATTTCCTACCCGATGAGAGGATATTGGAAACCAAGTCAAAGAGTGCAAGTTTCTTAGCAAAGTATTAGTGAAGTTCCTCAAGTTTTAGGCAAAACTTGACAGTGTTAGTGTATACTAATTTGTGAGATTTTGAGTATACCTGATTTTGGAGAGTTTATTCACAATTGAGTGAAGTGAGTTTGTGTACACCCACAGTAGAGTGGAGAGTATTCTTGTGTACCTATTATTTAGATAGTGGGGTTCTATTTTTGCCGCGTGGGTTTTTTTCTCTATATTAATTAGAGTTTTCTACATAAATTGTGGTATCCATCTTTGTTTGTTTATTTTTCTCGTCTTTCTCAATTTATTTTGTATACTTCAATTCACACTTGACGGTAATTGGGTTCTTATTTTCCCAACACATGCCCCACTTTACAGCACCACCTTTATCTTCTACTAGTATTTTAATTCACGCCTAGTGAGTACTGACTACTTGTATTGGCTGGGATGAGAGCACCAGGATTTGAACAAATATACAATACGAAATTGAACAACATGCGAGCCCTTGAACTACTCAAGAGCATGAGTCGCCAGGTTTCAATTCTGAATGCCTCGGAAACGGAAGAAAGCGACGTACTGGATGCAATGGCGGCAGCCAGTAAATATGGGATTGTCGAGTTTGTAGTCGAAATGATAAAGTCTAATCCAACTTTGCTATGGATGAGTGCACAATCTCGAAACATATTTCACATCGCAGTTAAACACCGCCGAGAAAGAATATGGAACCTTATTTATGGTCTTGGTGTACAAGGGGTTGAATTTTCAACTTTTATTTGGTCTAAGGATGAACACACTTTGTTACATGAGGCTGGAAAGCTGGCACCGAGCAGCCGGCTCAATAATGTTTCCGGCCCAGCTATGCAAATGCAATGGGAACTGCAATGGTTTAAGGTGCATTCTCTTGCTTTCTATCTTAATGGTATGACTCAATTTCAAGTTCCTTTTGTAGCTTCGCTTATAAATTAAAATGAAAATGTGCATTATAAAAAGGCATAAAACAATTTTGGTTGAACTTGGTGTTGTGAAGTATCTTATGAGTTCATGGCTTGAAACATAACCTATCTCTCAACTGCTCTACTTCTTTAATGTAAGCCCTTTAAGAAGTAATTACAAGGGGAATTTGGGGGGAAGTCCCAATTTAGCAAAGTTTGATGCATGAAATCACGTTGACTTCTCTTTAGAGCAAAGTTTGCAGCATGAAGTTCTGTTGACTTTTCTTTCATGCCAAAAGTTAGTTTTGGCATTTGTTAGACAAAATTTCCATTTAATTAAAAAAAAACCCTTCCAAATTTTCTAGGATTTCTATTTCACGGTTTCACCTCATTTATTTGTTCCAAAATATCTCCCACGAATTTCTCTCCTTAATCTCCTCTTTCTCTCTCATATCTTTTTTTGTCTCTATGAATTAAATTTCACTTTGAAAATAGATTATGGTACAGTAAAAATGGTTCTGAATGCGATGAAAATACTATCAATATAGTGAAAATATATACCAATGCAGTGAAAATAATTCTAGATACAATGGAAATACTCTGTACGGTGAAAATGGATACCAATTCAGTGAAAATGAAGTAGAACAAATTCTACAATGAAAGTAATAAGAAAATGCATCAAAGATGTAGTGAAAATCATCACCAATGCATCAAAATATAGTGAAAATGATAAGAATTGCAACAAAGATGTAGTGAAAATTATCCCTAGTGCCGTGAAATTCATTTTCCGAGGAGATTGAGGAGAGTGGGAAATACAAAATGATCAATGCAGTGAAAATCATCCCTAATGCATTGGAAGTACAGTGAAAACTATAAGAAGTGCATCAAAGATGCAGTGAAAACCATTCCTAGTGCAGTGAAAACCACCCATAGTGTAATGAAAACCATTTTTGTGCAGCAAAAGCCATCCATATGCAGATTGAGGAGAGTGAGAGGAAAATCTTATCTAATGATATAATCAGTTTGTTACAGGGGCAGATCTGCAATTTATAAAAATTATTTTAGAAGTTTGGGTTATGAATGGAAGAATAACTAATTAGGACCTATGGCAATAAAGAATACCTCTGAGGACTTTACGCAGCACACTTCTATAATTTGGAACTTCTGGCCAAATTCTCCTAATTACAATTAGTGACGAGCCACAAACTACCCCACCATGCTTAAGACTTATAGATTTTGTAGGAGTTTATAGAACACAATAAGTTTCACAATCTTTCAACATTCAAACGAAAAGAATCTCATAAGAATTTTTGTCTAATACATGATTGGAGCAAAAGATGGATTTTTTTAAAATGAAATAAGTTTAGATGGAAAAGATATGGTTACCCTAAAAATCACTCACCGTAGGTAATGGAATCATACAACATCGCTAAGTATAAAACTCTTGAACCTACTCACAGATCAACGACACTTGAATCCATAAGCCCAACAAAATCTTTGTCTTGCAATCACCACCAACGCGTCCACATGCATTGATCTTCATAGTCTTCTTACGAACCAAATCCACGATTCTAGTTCCTCACCAAGTCAACGGCAAATCACCGGAGTCCATCGGCACATGATTCAATCCCTTGAATCACCAAACACGAGTAGGAATTGTTGTTGAAAGCAATTGAGCACATCTAGATCAATGGAATTGTATGATCATTGTTCTATAGCTCTATGATTAACTAATCATGTATTAGAAGTCTAGAATTAGGTTAAAATCTCTCTAAGTATTAATGGAGGCTTCTCTCTATCTAGAATACGAATTTCAAATGCTTTTATACCATATGATAAATCCTAGATAGAGTCCTAAACAAATATGAACATTTAGAGCTAAAATTAAAATAATTTTTCAAAGTGCACAAGATGGATTGATCCTTACATTTTGGATCGATCAATCCAAATTGCTCTCTGTGTAAAATTTTCCCATTGGATCAATCCTTACAATATGGCATAATCAATCCACCTATGCAATTGAAAATCTAGATCGATCCTGCCCAAATGTATGGATCAATCCACCTTGATAAATTCTCCAAAATAAAGCAAATTAAGTGCAAAAAATTTTTATTAACCTCAATCAATATAAACCTAGGTATTTGGTCAATCTAAACCACTTATGGTCAATCAAACCTTGGTTCTCGGTCACTTATCATGTCTAGATGATCTGGAGTGCATGAGTGAACACTTCATGTAGCATTTTTTACTTCAAAGTTTACTAAGACAAGTCACTATAACTTGTAATCTTTGGAGGAGCAGAACTGGGCTTGTGAACATATATTCTCGATACAAACACAAGCTTTTGTCAAATGAATAAGCTAACACTCAATTATGACCACAATTTGTTTTCAATAACCAAATTAAGAATGTATAGAGAGGGTGGGAGCTTTCATTGCCTTTAAGAGGCAATTCTGTATATGCACGACTTCCTCCATCTCTTTCACTATATATCTTCCCTCGTTATTTTTTAGGTTGCGCCTTAATTATTTTAGTAAATCATTATATATAATTAATCATAAGGAGGCTTTCTTTAATAATAGTTTAAATATCAATCTTAAAAGAATTGGCATGCCAATTTAACAAAAAGGGAGCCTGTGTCAAGAAAATACTTTTAACTTTTTCATAGACTTGGCAATTAGATGTTTCCTTCATTTTATTTTATTTATGCTCTTTTTATGCCATAAATTTTATTATTTTTGTTTTCAAAATTATGTCTCATTGACAAGTTTATCTTTTACATGGTAGGAGGTAGAGACTACAGTACCACCTTCGATAAGAGCACGTACAAATAAGGTAGGAAAAACAGCTAGAACTTTGTTTACTGAGCAGCATAAGGATTTAGTCAAAGAAGCAGAGAAATGGATGAAAGATACAGCTTCATCTTGTATGGTTGTGACCACTCTTATTGCTACAGTTATGTTTGCAGCCGCATTTACAATTCCTGGTGGTAATGATAGTCAAAAGGGTATTCCAATATTCCTACCACAAACATCCTTCATGGTATTTATAGTTGCAGATGCATTATCACTCTTCTCTTCTACTGCTTCAATTTTGATGTTCTTGAGCATCCTTACATCGCGTTATGCAGAAGAAGATTTTCTTAAGTCACTTCCTAAAAGGTTGATAATTGGTTTTGCTACCCTTTTTTTTTTCCATTGCAACCATGATGGTGACCTTTAGTGCAACCCTTGTTATTGTTCTTCATGATCGATACAAATGGGTTGCTATTCCAATCTTTTTGCTTGCAGGTGTCCCAATTATCTTATTCGCATTACTGCAGCTTCCCCTTTTTGTTGACATGATTTTAGCTACATATGGATCTAGTATCTTTCGAACACATACAAAATTGTTGATTAATTCAGTTCTTACACAGTCTACACAGACCCAATATTTAGGTCCATGAAAATGTAACATAAAAACAACATCAAAATTTTTATGATTATATTAAGTATAACTTTTTGTGCATACCTATTTATGGTACAACTTTAATGTTTGACATTTCATCATTCAAATTTAATGTTATTTAATGTCACCATTAGTCCATATGTTGGTTGAGTTTCTCTTTAATAAATTCCCTTTTTCTTTTTCTTTCTTTTTTTAATTGACTATAGAAAATAAGAAAACAAGCATGACAACGTAGCTAAGATTCGTAAAGCAGCCTTAATCGGCGTGACAATGCATGTTTACAGGTGTATTTTGAGGCTTTTTTGGGTGACAAAATAAGTTAATTGGTCCTTGATGTTCACATAAGTTATACTAGTTTAGAATAATAAAGTTTTTACTAGAGATTCTCTTTTTTCTTTATTTATTATTGTCTTTAAAATAGTAGCTGCCATTGTGATTTAAGTATTAAAGCATAGCTTATGGCTCTCAAATAACATGGAACTTATTTTTGGTAACAGACAGTTTGGTAACCTAAGGCAGATTAGAGGAATAGTAGGGCTTTGGAAATCAATTACATGAAAAAAAAAAAAAAAAAAAGCATTCAATAAATAAAATTCTAATGATTCCTTAATTCAAACATGATGGATAATTTTGGAATTCCAGGGTACAATTGAATTATAACATTAAAAGTGGCAAAAGGTACAATTAATCTTCTGATGAATCCAAAATAGCATTTTATTTTTATTTCGGCAGTTACATAACAACCATTAAGAATATTTTAGGCTATGATTTTGGGTATTCAAAAAGGAAAAAATCTTGAATTTTCAAACTACAAAAAGGAGAAATCTTTTATTTTCAAGCTATATTCCACATCCCAGTTTTGCATTCGCAATCCAATGATGATCCTCAGCTAACCATTCATATTTACATTTTCTCTTAAGCGACTATGGCAAAAAAACACATGGTGAAAAAGAAAGCAAAGACTAAAAATCCAAATATTTTCATATTGTTAGAAAACCTTGTAGTGATCATAAAATCAATCTAGGATTAGAAATACATCTATCTATGTTGATTTTGACCTATTAATAGATCTGAATCAGTATCTCAGTTGAGCTAAACTATTATCTATGTTTGAAAATAAAACATCTAAATGTAAAAAAATAAAAAATAAAATAAAAAAATAAACTCAAAATGATGGTTTTTAGACAGACAAATGCTTCCACGAGAAGAATATATCTAAATCTTTATAGAACTACTTGCTTAAAACATAAACTGCAGTGGTATTATTTTACAGGGATTCATGTATGACTGTAAACTGGAATAGGTTTTTATGTTGCACCACATGTCCAGCACAGATACATGTATCTTTCTTGATATTGTTTTTGATATATTGAAACATATATCGTAGAAAAATATATACATGTAACACTGTATCCTACACAGAGATACGATGGAACATATAACACACAGGTATACATGTATCTCTTTTACTGCTTTTCAGTACTTCAAGAAAAGATATCATTGCCTAAATAACTCATCTTACACTTATTTTATCACAATGATAAATACCAAAAAATTATATAAACATTAGAAAGCATGAGACCTCAAATGAAAAATCCGTTCCTCACGCTTTGATTTTATTTAATCTACTTGACAATGTGATAAAATAATATTTTTCTATTCGCGGGACCAACAACCTATTTTTTAGGTGTACCAAGCTTGGTTGCTTTAAAAGATTGTATATTTCAATCTAATATATTCTTTAACATCAATTGATTTGAAACTTGACCCCCTGCCGTTTTGGCACATTCTAGATGTGATGGTGAGCTCAGTTTCTTCAAAGAATGCCTTCATTATTTTCAAATTATTCGTGAAGTTTGAAATATGGAGCTTTAAAGGGGTACGCACCTTTACTTAAAGAGTTCCCATTTGTTTACTTTCACTTTGATATCTTAGTGTTGATTCACTAACAAATTTTAGGAGTTCGAACCACTGCAAAGTAGTTTGAATCACTTTTCCACAGTTAAGATCAAGTGATGGGGCTCGAATTGCCTCAATTAAGAGGACTTTTAAGGAGACAGGCCAAGAGAATTAATCCTAACAACAATAAGCAAACAATAATAGAAATTGAAACAGTAAATAGGAAAAAAGAATAAACTTGAACAAAACTAAAAAAATAAAACAGTTATCGGTACGGCTCGAACTATCCTCAAGCCCTTTGAACAACTTAACTAAAATTTTTAAAAGAATATTTCACCTCTAAATTAGACAATGAAAAGGCAAAACAAACTTCAAGACAGCTCTACCCCGTTCCTTGCTCCTTGAAATAGCTTTCTGGTAGAATAAATCAAAGGGACTCATCCCTTCAAATTTCAAGACAGCTCTACCCGTTTTCTCGAACTTCGAAGTAGTCCTCTTGCAGGATAAAATTAAGAGGAAAAGGTTCCTCCAAATTTTAGCACAGCTCTATCCACCAGCCTGCCACTTTCTAGAACCTCGAACTTCCTCTGAACACATCTCTGTCCACCTCGAACAATCACCAGAATACCCTACTACGGAGCCTAATTCGGCCAAGCAGCAATAGGACTCTCAAATACCTTTCTACATAAGAAATAAGCTTTGAAGCTGTTGTGTATGTTTGAGATGATTTTTCATTGCTTCTGAACCCTTTATTTATAGACTTCATCTACAATCTCATTTTCAATTCCAAATTCTTCGTGTTCTTTCCTTATCAGGTTTATTCATTCTGTGATTTCACCAACTATGGACTCCTCTTCAAACCCAACAATCCTTCCTCAAATAACGAGAACATTATTCTAAGTATCTTACTATACTTCAAACTCTTGTTCCTTCTACTCCTCTTGACAATTGATTATTTCAGATGATTAATGTTTATCTTTATATAAAATGAACATAAGCTTTTATCCTTACGATTATCTTATACTTTGAATATTAATCCCTTTTTTTCCCAGACCATTTATCCTTAACGGCTCTCTTTATTTATGAATTTAATTCATAATTTATCTCCTTTCCATATTCATACACGTGTCATCCATTTGTTGGATGGTGTTAAAATATGGATTAACACTTAGAAACTTGCCTTCCCACCATTTTGGCATGTGCCAGTCATGCTGGCAAGCTCCTTGTATCTCAAAAATGCCTCCAATATTTTCAATTTAAATTTTTTATTATTTTTACTTTTATTTTGTTGCTTAAAAGAGAAAATTATCCTTATTTAGATAAGGAATTTTGTCTAATTATCATGCAATGCTTTAGATCATTTAATTGGCCGAAACGCATGTTTTTATGTTGCAAAATTGGGGTGTCTAAATTTTCAATGTCTAAAATGATTGAATAGATATAGACATGATGGTGTTTCTTTGAAAGGTAGCACCTATTCATCCGAAGAATATATTTGTTCATATCAAACCATTTAATTCAAAACCAATTGATTCTAATAGTCAATAGACATCCCATTAATTTATGACCGTTAAATATCAATTTGCCAATGATTCTATGTAATCTTACGATCTGGATCAATTCACATTTAGATGGACTGGTCCACTTGCTCTCGAATTCAAAATTCTCATAATAATACGGGATGGACCGGTTCAAATTAACCATGGACCAGTTCACTTCTCGAGAACTAAACTTGGACTAATTCAAATTAACCTTGGACCAGTTCATTTGCCCAAGAACTGAACTTAGACCAATCCGAGCTTAATTTGGTCGAATCTAGGCCCGATTTAGAGCAATCCACTTTTTTTTTTATCCATGCACATTTCATCTTCACTACTTTTCTTTATTCATATTTGTGAGTCACATTAATTCAGGCATCTACGAATCTTCCCCAAAATAAATATATAAATATGTACATGCATATATTAGTTTAGAAAATATTCCACAATCCTCAACTATATGTGTTCAAAATAATGAAAAGTAAATTTATGCTTGAGGCAAAGGTGACTACAAGAAATCGGACATTTAGTGACGAGCACAATCGCCACTAAAACTCAATTCCACGATTTATGGAGCGTCATCGAGGTGTCACTGTAGCTTGGTCACAAAAGGGTATTTGTGACGACGCTAACAACATCGTCACTAAAAGATATTCACTTTAGTGACGACATAAAGAATGTCACTAATAGTAGACTATTTGTGACACATATTTTGTCACAAATACTTTACTTATTTGTCACAAAAAGTCGATTGATCCATCTAATTTCGTCACTAAAAGGTATTCCCTTTAGTGACGATATAAGGAGCGTCACTAATAGTTGGCTATTTGGGATGGATGTTTTGTCACAAAGACTTTGATTTATTTGTCACAAAAAGCCGATTGATGCATTTAAATTCGTCACAAATGATATGCCTATTGTGACGACACAAGTTATTAGTGACGGTGTGAGTATTGTCACTAATATGATTTTATTTTGTTTTTATTTTTAAATTAAAGCCTATTGCAACGGCAAAGTTATCGTAAAAAAAAAAAAAACTATCTTATTGCGACAGTATATATGTCGTCACCGAAGGACTTTTACAATCTTTTATTTCCCTATGCTTTTTGTGACGATTATTAGTCGCCACAAAAGATAATTTTTTTTAATATTATATATATTTTTAAAAAATTGATGCAAATTATATTTTCCTGTATAATATGCTATTAAATCACAAAATTTTTATATTACTTACATTTAAATCACAAATAATAATTAATTACAAAATCTATATACATTTAATTAAAATAAATAACAAACTCGATAAATAATTTGTCCAACAAATTTCAACAATATTGAAATTAAAATAATAAAATGTGTACATAAGTAATTTAGGAAATAAAAAGAAGCAAACTTTGTCCAAAAGTTAATAAATATCATTTACCATTCCACTGATGTGGATAAGGATGCACAAGGCCCACGACCATGGAAGACGTATACTAGGAGGGCTCGTAGGAATGATTAGATGTCATTTTTCTTTATTTTTATTTAGGATATTTCTATTTTGGTTGTAATTATCTTTTAATCAATTTTCTAATAGGAGTAGGATTGTTTTTTATATAAAGGGGATAAACCCTTTATTTTGAGTTAGACTCGATGATTAATAAATTTTCTCCCTAATATTTTGATTTCTCTCTCTTTCTCCCTAATATTCTAATTTCTCTCTAATTTTTTTTTATCTCTCTTTCTTTTCTTAGTATTTAAGTCTCATCAATTGGTATCAGAGCATCACCACGATCCACAAACTTTTCACTATCAAACCATACCCACTCACTGCCTCCATATTCATATGCTTAGAAACCCCCACAAGTAGCTTTTTACCTCCTGTATATATATATATATATATATATATATAGAGAGAGAGAGAGAGAGAGAGAGAAAGAGAGAGAAATAGAGACCCACGCCCTCGCACCACTGCAAAACACCACCCTACACGGCTGTCCACACCACCAAACCACCTCCACAGGGACCCCTAGTCGCCGAAACCATCGCTGGCATAAAACAGTCGCCGGAAAAGTACCCCACGTGCCTCACTTCACAGCATCGGCTCCGCGTCAGATCCAAGCGCGGCTCGGCTCACCTCGTCATCGACTCGACTTAGCTCGACAGCTTCAGCTCAGCTCGACCCATTAACCCTACCCGTTGTCCGTTGATCGCCAAGTGTTTGCTAACATCGTCGATCCTGTTTTCAAAAATTACAGTTTTGCCCTCAACTTCTTGGAAATTATAGTTTAACCCCTCAACTTTCTGGAAATTACAGTTTTGATTCCGTAGCATTCCTAGCATATTTTGACGTTCTAATTTCGATTTTGCGGTTCATTTGGGTCAATTCGACCTCCACAATGGAGTTTTACACGACATTGCGCCTCGGTGAACGGTACACATCTCCTTTTCATTAAAAATTTGTGGATTTCCTTTTAATTAATTGGTAGATTATTAAATTTGTGTTAGGTCCTTTTAAAGCCTTCTATCTCTTTTCCAACAATAAAAAATAAAAAAAAAAATTCTTTTATTGCTTCCTATACCTATTTAAAACTCTAGGCCACCTTTCTGATATATTTCACTCACTCATTGCATTCCCCATTCTCTCTTTCACCTCTCTCGTACTTAGGCACGCAACTTGCATATTTTCTTTAATTCAGCATTCTTTAGGTGCTCATTAGTGGTAATTTGTCTCTCTAATTTAAGTAATTTAAGACGTGTCAGCATTCACCACACATCCACCCTAACTCCACATTTGCCTATTTTTCACCATGACTTTGACTGAACGCTGTATAGCCCTCAAGCAAGACATGACCAATGTCCAGAACAACAAAGGCACTTTGAAAGAGTCAATTACCAGATTTGATCATGAAACTAAGATTGAGTTTACCACACTCCGTGAGTCCATAGCATCACTTCGAGAGGAGTTAGCCCAATCTAGAGGTCAAGGTAGAGTTGATGACCCCGGGGAGGTTGCCAACGATCCCTCGATCGTTCGACAACCCAATGGGCGGCCCACGGAACCTCAAGCAGGAATCTTTCCCCTCACTAACCACTTTAGACAAGCCCCAATCCCTAGGCAACATGTAAAGGACTTTGGTCCTCTCGCTGATCCATTTGAGGATGATTTGGAGTACGATTATAGGCCGAGAGGACACTAGAGTAGATATCAGGATGCCCAGCATAGACAACCTAAGAATTTCCATGAAGAACCTAGAGATATCACCATTAGGGTGAAACTCGAAGCTCCCAGTTTTGATGGTAGGACTGATCCTATTGTCTTTTTAGATTGGCTGAATGATACAAAGGAGTACTGTGACTGGTATGGGATGACTGACCTACAACATGTTTGCTTTGCTATGATGAAATTGACAGGCAACGCCAAATGCTATTAGCAAGGTGTGTAGCGTAAATTAAAGTGATTAGGAGAAAGTCCTATAGTCACCTAGGCTGAGATGAGATGAATGTTAAAGGAGAAGTATCTCTCATCTTCCCATAGAAAGACTTTGTTAGAGCAGTGTCATAATCTAAGATAGGGCACTGCCAGTGTTGAGGATTACACTGCACGTTTTGAGGGTCTTATGTGAAGGTGTGAGATAGAAGAGGATCCTTTGGTGACTCTCTCTAAATATGTCGATGGGTTAAGACTAGATGTCAAGAGATAAGTCACCTTATACTCCCTGACAACCTAGAGGAGGCTTATAACAAGGATCGGGACATAGAAGAATTTCTTCGGGTTCCTAACCCAAGACGTTTAGCTTCCTAAGTTGAGGAGTCTCGTCAGTCTCAGTCCCCACTTCAATCTATTCCTTCAAGGGGTACCTAACCTAATCTAGGACCTAGCATTTCTGGGAAAAAGAAGTCGTCGGTACTAACAGTCACCCAAGTGGCTCTGCTATTGAGTGTTTTTATTGCCACAACAAGGGTCACATTGTTGCCCGTTGTCCCTATCGCACTATAGTTCTTGATCAAGAATCCGATGACCCTTCTGCTTTCGCAAATTATACCCCTCCTAAGGATACTTTTGATGCTAAAAGGGATCTTGAGCTCGATGATGAGCAAAAGCAGTCTTATCTCTCTGTCATGCGGTGCTTCATGTCTACTCCTGTAGGGGAGAATGATTGGAAGCGCACGAACATCTTTCACACCTTTGTTACATGTGAGGATAAAGTTTGTAAGGTTGTTATTGATGGCGGAAGTACTATGAATGTGGTCTCCACAGCCGGTGTAGCTAGGATGAAGTTAAAGCCCGAACCCCACCCTCTGCCTTATAGGGTAGCTTGGGTCGGCAAGACCTATTTACCAGTCTCAGAAAGGTGTATGGTTCCTCTTCAGATGGGAGACTATTCTGATAGGATTTGGTGTGATGTCCTTCCTATGGATGTCACCCATATTTTGCTTGGTCGTCCTTGGCTTTTTTACTTAGAAGCGACCAACGACGAGAGGGATAACTGGTACATTTTTAAGCATAACAGGAAACCTATTCGATTGCTTCTTGCCAAATCTTCTTCCTCGAGTAAAAATCCCAAGGTTAAGAATCCCTCCCAACCTCTTGTCAGGAATTATATCCGTGTCCTCTCCCTAAAAGAGTTTGTGCAGGAAGAACAAGAGTCTGGTATAGTTTTGGCACTTGTAGCCGACAGTTACTCCCGGTTTCTTTAGGAAAGGTTGTTGAACCTACTCTTGAGGTCACTACCTTAGTAGAGGACTTTGGAGATGTCATACCGGATGAGTTGCCTAGTGAGTTGCCACCTATGAGGGATATCCAGTATGCCATGGATTTTGTCTCTAGGTCTCAGTTATCTAATAAGGGTCCGAGAAATTTAATTAGGTGCCTTGTAGGAGAGCGTCCTGGGAATTGGGACTTAATTTTACTAACTGTAGAGTTTGCATATAATGGATCTGTCAATCGATCAACTCGTAAGAGTCCTTTTCAAATTGTCTATATATGGTCTTTCCCCTCGCCAACCCATTGACCTTGTTTCCCTTCCCACTGACTACCATCCTTCCATTTCTGCTGATATTTTTATCCAGTACATTCGTGATCTCCATGCTGACATTCGTCAAAAAATTACTTTGAATAAGGAACCGTACAAATTAGCTACTGATATTCATTGTAGGAAATTGGATTTTAATAAAGGAGAATATGTTATGGTGCATATCCACCCTGCTCGTGATCCTACACACTCCTTCAAAAAGTTGAATGCCCGAGCCTCCGGACCATTTCGTATCATTCGTAAATTGGGATCTAATGCTTATTTACTTGATTTAACATCTGATATGAATTTTAATCACGTTTTCAATGTTTTAGAATTTGTTTCCTTATTGAGGCACTTTTGAGCTTCCTACTATGCTAGGTTTGACTACAGGTGGTTTTACCTCTTCTTCTACTACAGCTCCGGTGCCCGTTATCCCACGCTTACCACTCCCGTGCACCGATCAGATTAGTGATATTATTGATTATCAGACTGTTATGTCACATGGTGATCCTTACCAACGGTATCTAGTCCGTTGGATGGATCTTACTGCTATTGAGGTTACCTGGCTTACGGAAGATGAGTGTCGGCGTCTTGATCTTGATTTTTTTTTTTTGAGGTTTATCAGAGTCGTAACTCTCCAGAAGAGAGTTTTTTTTTTTTTTTTTTTTTTTTTTTTTTTTTTTTTTCAGCCAGGGGGAATTAATGTGGATCATGATGCACAAGGTCCTCGACCATGCAAGACATACTAGGAGGGACCGTAGGAATGATTAGATGTTATTTTTCTTTATTTTTATTTAGGATATTTCTATTTTGGTTGTAATTCTCTTTTAATCAGTTTTACGTAGGAGTGTGATTGTTTTCTATATAAATGGGATAAATCCTTTATTTTGAGTTAGACTTGATGATTAATAAATTTTCTCCCTAATATTCTGATTTTTCTCTAATTTCTTTCTCTTTATTTCTCTCCTTTTATTTTCTTGGTATTCAAGTCTAATCATCCACATTGTTGATAAAAATTATAACAAAATTAATCAAAAAATGAAGTTTATTCTACTTCAGTGGTCCATTGTTTTTCCTCCAAGTTAACCCCAGGACAATATCTACAAAATTAAAAAAATAAAATAAAAATATTCGTAAGCTTAGTAAACATTTGCGATGTCTAAAATACATTTATGTCATCGATAATAGTAACAAAGCTCAACTCAAGCATATAGTAAGCTCAATAAAAGCACAACATTAAAATATGCAAATTTAGAGAGGCTTATAGAATGTACCACAATCATGAAACTAAAAATATTTAATATAGCTATGCTATACTATTACTCATATGATTGTTATTTTCTATATTGATATGTATATTATTTTTTACATTGATATGGATATTAAAACCAATTCCATTTACTATTCAAGAGAATAATCGAGTAATTAAATACTTTAAAAGTTTTTCAACTAGAACTCTAACACATTAATACTAACATAATATTAATGGGTAGAATGTATAAATATAAAATGCAATAACTAAGAAAAGAAACAATCTCCAATTGTCCAAAAATAGCTTAAAGTGGTACAAATATGATCATTTTTTGAGGAAAAAAAAAATCCGACAAAGTTCCGTTTGTTTTTAAAACATTTCCAAATTTTTACATATTAGAAAGAGAGTTTATAACACTTCTATAACATTTAAAACTCAATAAAAAAAAAAAAAGGGAAATGGCATACTCCACGCATCCAAATCATTAACATTCAGTTCCACAAAAGCTATCCCATTCAAAGTGCATATATACAAGGTTCTACTAGTGTAACAATTCAAACAGCAAAAACTCATGACTCCACTAAAACAAGTTCCTTACTTCTTTGCAGTGCAAATGTAAGCTTCTTTTTTCATAAAATCATTATATACTAATGAAAGATCTTGAATGACTATTTATTACAGCAAATACTTCAAGACACCCTGGAAAATGAAACACAATTTTAGAAGAAATCAATATCATAATAATTAGTATACATAAAAGAAAAACAATCAAACCCAAGTGGGTGTCCATTAACCTCCAACTCCCCAAACTACAAGATTTTCAATGAACTCAACCATTCCAATCAAATCATATCACTTCAACAATATAAAAAAGGAGATAATTAATTAATTTGGAACTAATTGACCTAATTGGTACATAGCACTTGAAGAAATTACCTGAAGTCAAAACAAGTCAAAGCACTTTGACTTATGTATTATAATCAATCCCGTCCTCCGTTGCTTTTAGTCGAGCCTCAAATGTGGCAAAATTTGGCATTAAAGTATCCTATACGTGCTACCATCACTACCCCTACATTGATAAAAACTTCTTCAGGTATGAAGGGCATAAACTATTTGGAGGAAAAAAAAAGAGACCATATTAAAATAATTAATGCCTAGGGTTATGACCTTCTGCACATAAAAAAAAGTAGCTAATTTAAATTCATCAAGGCCATATATCCATGTTAGCAAAAATTTCTATATAACAAAGATTTCATATTTTAAAGAACATTTGTAGTACGTGAATCCAAACTAACCACATATGTTACTAGTAAGTGAAGTGATATGTCTTTGGTTTGTGCTGCTTCTTTTTTTCACGAGGTTTGCTACCCTTACTTTGATTCCAATGGGCCATTTAATGTTTCAGTGGAAAAGGATTCTCCTTTGTGTAATGATTAAACTTTATCATTTGAATAGTCTGACTGTGCATACAAGAGGATTTTGAGATTTTAAAATGTGTCACTTAACATCATGTAGGTGAAAAGTGGACAAAAAGAAACATTACGACCAAAAACCTCCCAACTATGAAATGAGATCATTTCTTTCTCTATTAAACATTTTCAGGTTTGAAATGGAACTTGAGAAGTCATATAATATACAAAAATGAGAGCATTTATGTTTCTCTTTTTCACTAAAATAAAATATTTCAGCTGGAACAAAACAAAGTTGAGAACATTTATGGAAAAACAAAACTCAAATCTTATTTCATTGGCCAATATTATGCATTAAACCCACTTTCTGATTGCCACAATATTCAGAGCTAAATAGCTCATGTGGGTGTACTAAAGTTCTAACCATTTCAGCTGAGTTAGTGATCTCAATCCAACGACATTTGTTTATACGATTTCTCAAAACCCAGCTTTTTGTGTCTTGGCAATTTTGAATGATCCGTCAAAGAACCTTAAGGCATTGCTATTTACAAGTAATACTTCCATTCGTCTTAAAGTTTATACATGAAAGCCCTTTCAACTTCCAATGTTGACTGTAGAGTTTAGAGGTTGCACCAACTTGTTAGGATTTATGTGAAAATTCGTAAGATTGGATATATTAAGTACTACTCTGTTATTAGATTTTAAATAAATTAACTTACAATTGATTTTTTTTATAACAAAAACTGTATTAATTCATATCTTAAAGAAGAACGAATAAATTAGTAGAAAAAGAGGCAAAACAGGTCAATTTCATTTTTAGCCGAAGATGCCACAATTTTAAAGTAACTGCATATCTTTATTTGGAAAAATTGTTATAAAATATACCTATATAATATGATTCTTACCATCCCTTTACTGTGGCTTTTGCTGTGTACTTCTAAAGGGAAACTGAATTTTTAGATTATGGGATAGGGAATGACTGAAACATTGTTCAAACGAATGGAGTAAAAGACTACTAATAGAACAAGTTGTTGTCACATATCTTGCATAAAAATCTTATTATACACAAATCAAAACAACAAAAGTATAGAGAGAGTGTTAAAATTATAATGCCCTGTTTTTTTTTTAATATTTAGTTTATGTTTTTATGTTTTTTTTATATTTAGTTTATTGTGATGGCTTTATGCAGGGACAAGTGTAGGGCCTAGATTTGCTCATCTTAAGGGTTTATTTTGTAATAGAGGATTCTAGAGAATGAGTAGAAATCACAACCAGCTGCTGTTTGTGAATTACAGCAGCCCCTGTTTTTCATCTTTTCCTCTTCTACTTTGATCCTCCATTGGTATTTCTTGTGTGTATTGCAATATACTTAATTTTGTGTGTGAAAAGGGAGTAAACAAGGCTTCCATTCATCTCTCT
Organism: Hamamelis virginiana; assembly: GCA_017140935.1. Taxonomy (NCBI): domain Eukaryota; kingdom Viridiplantae; phylum Streptophyta; class Magnoliopsida; order Saxifragales; family Hamamelidaceae; genus Hamamelis; species Hamamelis virginiana. The sequence goes on from JAESVK010001128.1 coordinate 306,231, forward strand.
AAGGCTAAACAAAAGCCAACAGAAAGATGGACGACTTACCAGCGCTAGTGATGCAGGGGTTGAATAAAAACCTATATTGTGGGATCTTGAGAATTAAGGCATCAGAAGATTCAATAATCAAAGAACCTAGGGGCTTCGGCTTGCAAGAAACATTAAAAAAAAAATTATCAAACTTTTTAAGGAATAATAAATCACAAATAAATTGTTTCTTGGGAACCAATCAAAAATATGTAAAGAAATAGATAGATAAGGCTGTAGGGTTTAGAAATAGAAAATAAATAAATAAATAATTGTACATACCAGAAGCTTTGAACGGTGCCGGCGTGCTGCTCAGGTTGCACAGGCCGAATATGGGCGAAACGCCACCATTCGAGAGAGAAGGCACCGAGAGAGAGAGAGAGAGAGAGAGAAAAGGTTGTAGGGTTTAGAAATATAAAAATAAAAATAAAAATAAAGTACATACCAAAAGAGTTGTCCGACGCCGGCGAGTTGCTCAGATTGTACAGATCGGATTAGATGAGAAAACAAACCCACAGCGAGAGAGAGAGAG